>VZSG01000875.1:270223-281667 GCA_013398315.1 Nothoprocta pentlandii
TCTCTCTCGTTCTCTCTCTCTCGTTCTCTCTCTCTCGTTCTCTCTCTCTCGTTCTCTCTCTCTCGTTCTCTCTCTCTCGTTCTCTCTCTCTCGTTCTCTCCCTCCTCCTGTGGTTCTTTGACTGTCAGTTTTTCTGTCACCACAGCGTCCTTTAAAAGTTTGTAGCTGTTTTGGCTGACTGACAACAGATACTTTTGAAATTTGGAGCTATTGGAGGGTGACCTCTCAAGGTCTCATCAGCAGCATCATACAATTTGATCATGGTTGAACATGGTAACAGCAGCTCTCCTTTGTGTGAATTAGATGTAATAACAGAAGTGCGACTGCATGGAAGTTGATCAGCATCCTTAAACTTGCTGCATATCCCTGGCTGCTGTTGTCACTAGTGGTGTCTCATTTGATTGCCAGTAGAAATCTTTGTGCTTAAAGACAGCTACTTCCCATGCTGGGTGGGTGGATGTCAGTTTGAGTCGCTGAGCCGGACAAACCCTTTAGCGCTTGCCTTCTGGTGATTAGGTAGGGAATATGGACACTAAAAATGGAAGAGAACCTGTCAAAAGAAGAGGGCCTGGGTGTACATTTGAGGGCTTAATTTAGAAGAGGTGTCCCCATGCATTACAAATACAGTGGTATGAGCTGCACGGTAACTGCTGCTGAGTCAGTTTGGGGTCACCATCTGTCTTTCTGCTGCAGGTTTCTTTGGAGATGCATCTGGTGATGCTTATTCAGAATTCATGAAAGCTGCTAACAACCTAAGAGATAACTATCGCTTTGCACACACCACTGAGGAAGAACTGGTACAGAAATACGAGGAAGATGGAGAGTAAGTTGTTCAACATACCTTGTTGTTAAGATGTTCAGAGCAAATTCGGGGATTTCACATAACGTCTGAAGTGAGTTTACCTTCTGAGCATAGCTTAAGGTATTCCCCATCCACTGGTGTACTCTGTCTCTCTTTTGCTTAATTGCTTTGTTCCCAGCACCACTAAATCCTTTCTCTACCTGTGGAAATAAGATAGAAAAACAATGAAATTACCTCTTGTTGAAATTGCCATTGTGGCCTTCAAAATTCTTTGAGTACCTCAGGTTCAGTCAGTGTTCTTTGTCTGGGCTGCTTCTGGATGGCAGAGTGGTGTCCTCCATTTGGTACAAGCTGCTGCAGGCTTTGGAGGATCAATAACTAGGTACATAATACCTGAACAGAGGTGTTTTGCTTCTCCATTGGTCTTCACATTTTGTGTGGATATTTTCTTTAAGTTTTTAACTTAAGAAAAGAAGGCCACAGCCTGTCTGAATAATGGGAGAGGGCCTGCTAGGTTGGTATAAAGCAGTTGCCTCACCAGCAACTGGACAACCTCACTGAATCTGTGAACAGTGATTTGGGCAGACATCAGGGACTGAATTCTTATGTTCTCTAGCTGCCAGTTGGGGGAAATTCAGAGATGCTTTGTACTGATTTGTGGTTTCTGTTTCCCCTCAGAGGCATAGTGTTATTCCGTCCTCCACGCCTGGCAAACAAGTTTGAGGACAGCTCTGTGAAATACCCAGAAGACAAAATCACCATTGGGAAGATCAAGAAATTTATCCAGGAGAACATGTGAGTGATGCCTCAGTGAACATGTGACAGTGGCCTGAGCAGGGTTCAGCTCTGTCAGGGCTCGGTCTCTGTAACTGGCACTACTGCCACTTCTGCCCAAGGGCTGTCCCACAGCAAGCACCATCTCCCTTGGGGACCACCTTGTTTCTGGTAGCCCTGATGTGGCTGTTGGTATTTACTGTCCATGTTGAACCAGCCATGGTTCTGTTTAAAATATAGCAAACTTCAGAGATCCGACTTTCACATCCATTAGCTTTAAATGTGTTAACTGGTTTGTGACTAGAAGTGTGGGTTCGGTTTCCCGTACGTGACTGAACAAAGTGTTTGCCTGAATCTTGCTGGTCGCTGACATGTGAAGCTCTCCTTTGGGAAGGAAGCAGGATTATGCTGTGTCAGGCCTGTTCCTGGGAGGGTCCTGGACAATAAGACTGAAGCTGCTAACCTCTGTTTCACTGATAGCTTTGGCATCTGTCCACACATGACTGAAGACAACAAAGACCTGATCCAGGGGAAGGACCTGTTGGTGGCATACTACGATGTGGACTATGAGAAGAATGCAAAGGGCTCTAATTACTGGCGCAACAGGTAAAGAAGCAGATCAGCACCTTCCTACCCTTTTCTTCTGTGTTTCTTGCATTAGTATTGTTCCACAGTTCAGTTTTACATATAAACAAAATGAACCTCAATTTGCTTCTCCTGGTAAACTTCAACTGTTGGATGGCTGCTATCTGCACAGCCCAAAGTATAGAGTGTGTTTATCCTCTAAAACCTCCTAGGATTTTGGATCTCTAGGCCCTGGATGCTAGTTAATACCTCAAAACAGAATATTCCTTACTGAGATGATGTGAGATCCTTTCCTTTGCGTCCCTGGCTGCTGGGACACTGGTGATCAAGCCAGTGTGTGTGTCGGGGGTGGGGGGGGCGTGGAATGAATGCACGCAGGGCTTGCTTCTGCTCTGCGTGGAGCTTCTGCTTCTCAGCAGCATTTCTTTAGGGCTTCCCTGCAGAATACATTACTTCTCATCAGTGTCTGCCTCGGTGTCTGCCTCTGCTCTGTTCAATATTCATGGGAATCACCTCTTTTTTTTATTTCCCTCCCCAGAGTTATGATGGTTGCAAAGAAGTTCTTGGATGCAGGCCACAAACTGTCTTTTGCTGTTGCTAGTCGGAAAACCTTTGGCCATGAGCTTTCAGAGTTTGGTCTAGACAGCAGCACGGGTGAGGCTCCCGTTGTTGCTATCAGAACAGCCAAAGGAGAGAAATACGTCATGCAGGAGGAATTTTCGTAAGTTATTGAACTTAGTAGTGTTGCCTCTCACTAGATTGGGTGTGATCTGTGAAAAGCTCATACTGCATTATCCTGAAACAAACTGGGAAGTTGGAGGTTTCTGTGGGAAAATGACTGCTGGATCAAAGTGTCTCCTAACTGTCAGGCGTGCTTTACTGCTCAGTACAGGACTTGCAGCCTCTTCTATTGCTTAATGCAAAAGTAGAGAATTTAATCCAAGACCTATCAAGTCTTTAAGAAATAAGATGTGTTTTAAGGATATACATGGAAAAGGCTGTGCCTTTCCTTTGGGCTGGAGGGCCTAAAACTTGGAACAGGCTATGTCCAGCCTCCTGTCAGGACCTTGACAGTGTCTGTCACGCCTGTTCCAGGGTCTTCTAAGCTGGCACCAGGCTGGTGTTCTCAGATGCAGGTGACATCTGTTCCGTGGGTGGAAGGAGCTTAATTCAGCCTTGAAAGTTATCCTCTCTCTTCCTGCATGTGTCATGGGGACTATAAAATGTCATTTTACTTTCAGCCGTGATGGAAAAGCTCTGGAGAGATTCTTACAAGATTACTTTGATGGAAACTTGAAGAAATACCTGAAATCAGAGCCTATCCCTGAAAGCAACGATGGGCCTGTGAAGGTGAGCACCCCTGGGTCACACTGTGAGTGCTCTGTGGTGGTATCCTGAGGAAATCCGTGCTGTGATGCACAGGAGAGCTTATTATTACCTTTGTACTGCAGTTTTCTGAGCCAAGGGAGAAAAGCAGCCTGCAGTTATGGTTTCCTGTGTTAGTAGCTGCTGCTTGGGCATGCTACTGCTGTGGCCTGTAAGTGACCCAGGCCTGCTGCACTGGCCTGTGCTCCCTCGTGGCATGGCTTTCAAGCAGGTTATTGCTTTCTGTATTGCTAAAAATCTTACTTACAAGTCGCTGCTTGTTTGTGTGAATGAGCACGTCCTTGGCCTATCTAGCATAAGTGATAAAAATTATGTTTCCTTGGTGTGGGATTTGTTGGGATTAAAACAAAACAGTCAACTTCCCGTTCATTCCCTAAACCTCACTTGTATGTTGTGCCTACATCTGTCACAGGTTTTCATCTGTAAGTAGAGTGTGTTACAGGTTGGTGAAGGGCTGTGTGTCTTGTTCTTTTGATGCTTGTTAATGTAGTTGTGATTTGATAATAACTATTTGCTGTGGGAAGGCCAAGCTTTCTGGGGCAGAATGAACAGGACATGTCATTTTATGTCCCTTTACTGTTGACTTCAAAACACTAATTTGTTTGATCAAATACTGTCAGGTGGTGGTTGCTGAGAACTTTGATGAAATTGTTAATGCAGAAGACAAAGATGTCCTGATAGAGTTTTACGCACCCTGGTGTGGCCACTGCAAGAACTTGGAGCCCAAATACAAAGAACTGGGGGAGAAGGTAAGTCCAGGACTTCTTCAAAGGCAAACTAGAATGTTACACATTGAACAGTCCTGTGGGCTGTCTGTGTGGCCTGAAGTGGCATTACTGGCTTTCTATGCACTTTGAGGCTTGAGTGTACCTGGGCATCTCTGTGCACATAGAAGTAAATTAGCAGCACCTGGAGCATGGTAACAAAGTCATTGGTGGGTCCCTTTTCTGTGACACACAGATATCCTCTCATTGAGTAACTGATGTCAAATAGCAGAACTCCCTTTTGGGTTGTTGCCCCCTGCATAATTATAGTCTGCTGTTCAGTTGAGTACAGTCGACACTATCTTGTGTCGACTTAGAATCATAAAATCATTATGGTTGGAAGAGACCTGTAAGATCGTTGAGTCCAACTGTAAACCCTTACTCAACAGACAAAGAGCTGGTTTTGAACATGATCATGCAGCTACTACATATTATTTCCCTCTGTGCTTACAAGCTTGTCAGAAATGTCAACTAAGGTTGGTTCATAGTGGCACACTTCACTAGCCTCAGTCCCAATTTGTCAGCCCTGCACACTGTTACAGTCCCTGCTAGCCCAAAACAAGTGCCTGATGGTGTTAAATTGGGATTTAATAGTGACGGAAATTTTACCAAGGATTTGACTAGTGTTTCTCTCTTAGGCTGTCAGGCATCCTTCCTACTTGAGCACTTTCTCCTCACAGTTCACTTTCTAAAAGATTGGAAGAATGCAGTTGCTCTGGGCTCAGACTAATGCAGCAGGTAACACTAGGTGGTGTGCTGCGTACACCCAGCTGAGGGAGGACATGTACCCTGTGCTCCTGTTTATGCCGAAAACAAACGCTCAGAAGAAAGCTGCTCACCTTTCTGTGTTTACTGTGTGCTGTCTTTGACGTAGCTGTTGTAGGAGGTGCTGATAGATTAATAACTAGTCCAGCTACTGTGGACTGGTTATTAATATGTTCTTTCCACCACCAGCTCAGCAAAGACCCCAACATTGTCATTGCCAAAATGGATGCCACAGCCAATGATGTGCCTTCTCCGTATGAAGTTAGAGGGTAAGTGTCCCTGTTACTTACTGCTGCCTTAATGGAAGGGTGCAGGCTTCTGTCTCTGACCAGCAGCCACTACAGGGTTGCTGCAAGTCTCCCAGGCTTTTGATGTGCTATTGCTACATAGTAAAATGACAAGAAATCAAGTGAAGTGAGTGACTTCCATCTGCCCTGCTTCCTTGGGATTCCAGTGTCCTGGCCTTGGCTAAAGGCCTGTCTTGCTGACAGCTTCTGCTTTTGAATCTGTTGTAGAATGCTGTTCTTAGCAGTGTAAAGATGACATTGGGCTGCTGGCTGGGGTTGGTGTGCCAGAGCTGCCTGCACTGCTGCCATGTTACACTGGGGATGTGTGGGGCGCAGGTCTCCTTGGTGAGAGATGGTGTGATTATTTTTCTGAAAGAGTCTGAACAAAACTGAGCGTGTTAGGAACTGAGATGTCTCTCCTCTCTCCCCAGCTTCCCCACCATCTACTTTGCTCCAGCTGGCAACAAACAGAGTCCAAAGAAGTATGAGGTGAGTATCTGGCTGCTCTGGGAGTGTGGGGATTTGTGAAGAGCTGAGGTGGAATCCAGGTGTCCAAGCAACGCCAAGTCTCCGGGGAGCCCCTCTCTGCGCTCCAGCCCTGTTGCCCTGGGAACACACCTGGTGGTACCCGCTGGGAATGCCCTGCTGCAGACCCGCAGGGAGAGCTTATTTCTTTGTGCTTTCTGCAGGGTGGCAGAGAAGTGAGTGACTTCATTAGTTACTTGAAGCGAGAGGCAACCAATACCCCTGTGCTGCAGGAGGAAGATAAAACCAAGAAATCCAAGAAGAAAGCAAAGGAGGATTTGTAAAGAGCCCACTGGCCATCTAGACAGGATGAGCTCTGTGTGAATTGGGGGAGCACTGGGCAGCCTGGGGTCAAGTCTGGGTTGTGGAGAGCCAGTGACCAGTGCCACATGGGCCAAAGGGACCCAGCTGCTGTATCTAGTTCTGTTTAATTCCTTGCCGTCTCTTAGCTGCACTGTTGTGGGGCTCCCCAGACTGGTTTGTTTTGTGGTTTGGGAGGGGGTGGGGGCAGGGTTATTTTCTAATTTTTTTTGTACATCTGGAGAAGTGAAACAATAAAACGACCCCCCTTAAACCCAAGTTTCTCGGTCCTTGGGAGACCTTGCAAAGACCAGATTGTGCTGTGTGGTAGCAAGAACTTCCTGCTGTGAATCTAGTTTAATGAACTTCTAGGAGGTTTCCTTTTCTAGACCACAAGCTCAGCCTGCGCGCTCTTCCCCCATACCGTTTAGAGGCGCAGTCCAGAGTGCAGCGGCAGCAAGTGTTTCTGCTTCACACCAGGGGCTTGGGCCACGAGGAACCTCCTCCTCGATGTCACCCTGGCCCTGACGGCTGCTTGTGCTGCTTCAGCAAGCTGGGACTGTGTAGCACTTGAGGCAATTAAAACCTGTTAATTATAAAGCCATCATTTTAGTTGAAGTGGTGGAAGAAAACCACTCCGTGGCTTTTTTTTTTCCCCTGGCAGGAGGGGAGTGCCACACTGTGCTGCACTCGGAGCGCATGCCCGTGACTGGGTGCCTCAAAGGGCCCTTCCTTGTTTTGGGACTGAAATGAGCTGCAGGACAGGGCAGGACTGAAGTTGTGGGTGAAGCGAGGCCCTTGTCCTTGGTCCCTTTAGAGCTGTTTAGGGCTGAAGGGCTGGTTCCTTACACTGTGCTGCAGCAGTGACCAGGGTAACAGCAAGCACTTGCGTTGTGGGTTTCTCCCCTGTTCTTCCCCAAGCCTGGGTAACAATTCTTTATTGCTGATTCGAGTCTGTGGGTACAGCAGATGAGACAACACATGGAGCACAGTCCTGTGCAGAAACAGTTCTGAAATACCAGAATGTCGTCTCTAGCTGCATCTTTGTATGCTGGTGCTTCCGGGTGCCAGCTGCTCTGGGTCACAGAGCAAACATTAAGGTATTGGGTGGCAGGGAAAGATGACATGAGTGATGCTGGAGTAAAATCTAAAACCCCTGTCCTGGGCACAAGGGATGCAGAGCCTGGACCCTGGCCTTCTTCCCCAGGGAGCAGCAATCTGTTTGCAACAGGTCCCAAGAACAGCTGGGGAAGCTTGTTCTGAATGGCACCCAGGCAGCTTTCCAGCGTGGGGAGCACTGGCACCCAGGGGATTCCTCAGTCTAACCCTTGGCCCAACACGCTTTGCTGGGCGCTTCTGAAACCTTTTCTGTGCTCCAGTGTGGGCACAGGCCTGGAGGAGCTGGGAGGGACGTGACTTCAGCAGCTGCCTAGGAGCTCCCACCTCCTTCAAACTGCAGGATCAGGGTTTTGATGTGCGACAGCTTCTGGTGCAGGTACTCGCAGCGGCGCTTCTCCTGCTGGTAGCTGGGATAGGTCTGGGGAGGGGGCACGGTTCAGCCATGGCAGGGAGGCGAGTCCCTGCCCGCGCCCACACTTACCCTCTTGAAGTGGCCGTATTCTTGCAGAATCGTGGCCTCGAGTGCCTGAAACCCAAGGGCTTGGATTAGCGGGACGGGACAGCCTGCGTGGCCTCTGCCCCTGGCTCCCATGCCTGCCTTGCGTTCCTCTGTTCCTGCTTCCAGAGTCTTCCTTCTGGCTCCCAGCTGAACAAATCTCTGGCTCACGCCACCAATGCGGGCATGCAAGTAGCGGTACTCGGCGTAGTCCGCACCAAACGCTGCCTCGTAGGCTCTGCACTGTTCCACCGAGCGGATGGTGCTGTATTTTCTGCCACAAGCAGAGAAAAGACTGGTTCTTCCCGTGTCTGTGTGACCTCTGCATAAGGAAAAGCCCTCGTGCTGGGCGAGGGCTGTGCAGCGAGGAACGGGCAGTGCTGTGATCGCACTGCCTCCCTGCTGTGACCCCGCTGCCGGGACAGGCACCTCCATCTCCCTCCGCAAACCGCAGCGGGACTGCGTCTAACCTGCTGCAAACAGGGCGTCCTGCGGCAGTGAGTGTCCGTGTTGCACTTACCGCAAGTAATCCGGGACCTCTGCCATGGAGAAGCTCCTGGGCTGGGCCCTGGCCCCTGGCAGGAGCAGAGACCAGGAGCATTAGGGAGCCCCACCTCGGGTCTCCTTTGCAGACAGCACTGCCAGTGCTCCCCGCAGCCCCAGGCTCCTGCTCCCTGCGGGCCAGGCTCACCGCGCAGCACCAGCACCTACGGAGCCCAGTGTCGTGCGGGGAGCTTGCAGGGGGCTGGGGATCCTACTGCAGGGCAGAGCCTGTGGATGGGGCGCAGGGGCAGAGCTGTGCTCAGAGCCTCAAGGGCCTCCCCAGGGCACCGTGGGCGGTGGACCCAGGCTTGTACCCCCTGCTCTTCGCCATGGCCTCCGGAGCTGGGACCCCTCTGCTTGCCTGAAGCCCCAGGCTGGGCCGCTCGCCTCCTTGCTGGGCTTCCAGGCTGTTGCTCCCTCCCACAGTGAGCGGGCTGGACCACGCGCCTCGGGGCCGCGTGCGTGGCCGGGCACCTCCTCACCTCCCCGGGCTGGGCAGAGCTGCTCCTCAAGCACATCGCCTTCCTCCCAGGCATCCTCTGCCTCCCCTGGGCTCGCCCCGCGCTCCGGGCTCCGCGGCTCCCTGGCCGGGCTGCACGGGGGCAGCGGCCCGCAGTGCTGCGGGCTCTGGGCTCCCAGCTGCTCCCCGCTGGCCGCCTGTGGGCAGCGCTGGTGCCGCTCCCGGGGGCCGGGCGGAGAGTCCAGCACCCGCGGCCTCCCGCTGCCTCTCGGATCTGAGCAGTTGAGCAGTGCCAGACGTTTCTGAGGCACAAACCAGCTTCACTTGGGACTTGTCCTGGACCCTAGCAGCTTTGTGCTGCCCAGCCCGGGGCTGCTGCATTCCTGGCTCTGCATCAGCGTCACCAGAGATGCCCAGAGGCACCAGTGGGTGAGAGTACTGAGACCAAGGTCTCCCCACCCTCTGTGCTTCAGGGCCAGGGGCTGGAGCAGCTCCCCCCATGGTGGTCCCAGCCACACACTGCACAGCGGGCCTGGACCCAGGGCAGGAGCAGGGCCCGGAGCCGGGAGGTGCAGAGCAGGTGCCAAGAGGCAGAAGGCTGAGCTAGCCCACGCACTCCTGTGCGCACACCCGAGGGCTCTCCACTGCCTGCGCCTGTGGGACTCACCACCCCGTGGTGGCTTCTCCTGGCTCCCCGTGGGTAGCGGCCATCAGGGGACTGCTGCAGAGGCACCAGGAAGGGCCGGACCATGGGGCCCTCGTGCTGGTTCCTGCAGTGTCAGAGACGTGGCCAGAGGTTGGCACCAGGGACAGCCTCCTTGGGCATCCAGGTCAGTGGGAGATGGTTCCACACCCGCCCAAAGGGTGCTGAGCATGGGGGGTACATGCACCCAGCGCAGCTCCCATGGCCCCCGCCCAGCCCCACCTGTGCCGCAGCAGGGCCATGCGCCTCCGCTCCGGGGCCGTGTGCCTGGGCCAGTCCTCCCGCCTGCTGCCCGCCAGCCCCTCCTTGGGGCAGCAGCAGCTCTCCATGGGGTCCCACTCCGCCACCTGCACGGGCAGCAGAGGCTCAGGACAGGTCTGCAGTGCTCACCGCAGCGAGCGGAGCCTGGGCATCCGTGAACACCCGCAGCAGCGCCCGCCCACCTCCTGCAGTGTGCCGGGCAGCCCCTGCACAGGCTGGTGCCGGCCGTGGGGCTGCAGGGCCTGCACCAGGTTCTGAACAGAAGCCCTGGGACTGGCAGTGGTGGCCCGGTGCTCCGTGCCCTCTGGGATGCGGTGAACAGAGCCCTTCCCTGGCAGGTTGCTCTCACCCGCCACCATCCGAGCCGTGACGTTTCTGCCTGTGCAGACATGGGGGCAGAAATGTCGGTGTTCAGGGAGAACTGTGGAGGAGCCCACTTCCCCCCTGGCACGTGCTCCCCACCCTGCACTGTCCCCTTGCTGGCAGGACCAGGTGCCAGCCCACCCAGAGCTGCAGGTGGCTCCTGCTCCTGCTGCCCTGACGCGTGCGGAGCTGCCGCCCTGCTGCAGTTGTGCTTGCCACATGCGGGGGGGTGTCCTTGGGGTGATGTGTCCTAGGCTTTAGCTGAGTTCAGCCCCCCATTATCACCCAAGCCAACACCCCCCAGCTCCCACTAACCCAGGCTGAGCTCAGTGGCTGCTCGGCCCCAGGACTCCTCAGGCTGGGGCCTCTGATCCTGCAGCGCCAGGCGGGAGCTCTCAATGGCACAGACGGTGATTTTCTCCTGGATGCTGCCCACGGTGTCCAGCCAGCTCTCACCTAGTCTGGGAGCAGAGAGCACCTCCCACCAGAGGTGCCAGAGAGCCCAGCCCTGCTTCCCTCACCCCATGGTGCAAAGGGGACCCTGAGCCAGTGAGGGAGGAAGGAGTTTTTCCCCATGGCCCTGTCTCCAGGGCTGCCTTCAAGCTGTTTCCAGGGCACCGGGTGTCCCCAAGGCAGCTGAGAGCACAGCGAACTGCTTGAGCTGCCCTGAGCTCGCAGGCTGCTGGCCTCGTGCAGGGGGCACAGTGGGCAGAGCAGGGGGACCTGGCTGGGACCAGAGTCGGGGGCGCAGCAGGCAGCCCAAGCACCCAGCAGCCCAACAGGAAGGAGAGGAAGGGGGCTGCTCCATGGGGCAGGGACCGGACAGTGCTCAGCTCCATGCACCCCTGGCCAGCACAGCACACGGCAGGGGTTCACCTGGACACTACCAGCCGTGCACACTCGAAGCTCGCCTGCTGCTTGTCCCTGTCACAGCGCGAGAGGAAGAAGGCGAAGAGCCGCAGGGGCTTCCCGGGGCCGCCCGGTACCTTCAGGCTCTGCCATGGGGGACACACCGTCAGGCACCCAGCCCATCGGGCCGCCAGCGACCCACCGGGAGCCTTCCCTGTCCAGGGATCGGCGGCTGCCGGTGCAGGCGGCGCCCGGGGCTGGGGCCGGAGCCTCGCTCACGCCGCTGCCCTACGGTGGCCCCGGTCCTGCCGCCTTGGTGGCGTCCGAGCCCTCCCGCTCCGCCGCCGGCCCCACTCACCCCCTGGCTGCCCTGGAAGGCGATCGTGGGCCCCGGTGCCCCCTGCAGCGAGAGAGCGGGTGAGCCCCGGGCCGCCCGCTCCGCTCCCGGCCCGGCCCGGCCCG
>VZSG01000876.1:0-28541 GCA_013398315.1 Nothoprocta pentlandii
GATCCAGATTAGAGAGGACCAGGATGCAGCAATAAGCAGCTACGGGCGATGCCCATTGAGCCGAAATCACCAGCAGTGGAGAGTGACTGAATATAAGGCAAGCTAAGACTTACTTAGGGGTTCAGTTCTTGAGACACGAACTAAATAAAGCACATGGCTTAAGTCCCTCTAATTCTGGACAGAGGGCCACTTCTCCAGGAAACGCTTAATATTACTGTACATCTGCCTTTCCCTGCATGTGTCACTGCAGACTATATAAGGGGTGGAAATGGCAGAGCTCTGCTGCAGAAGGCTGGCTGGTTTCCCACTGAAATGAAGTGAGGTCTCCAATGAACCAAGCTGCCAGCTGAGAGCCTGACCCGGACTCCGGAAGGCAGCAGTCCCTTAAATGGCATGATCTGGATAAAGACAATATCTGGCAACCATTTGGTTAGCATTTTTTTCATCATATTCAAATCATTATTCACAACATAGAGAGGGGCTGCGCTGAAGTCAATCCAGATTTCCACAGACAAGGGGTGAGCGGTGAAGGGAAGGATTCCCACTTGATTTTTGGCAGTATCATGAAGAGCCTCCACCACACTAGCCAGTGATATTATAATATATTACCTTAGCTTCAGGCAAGTTGAGAAACTCGCTTTGGTACAAATAGGTATTGAAAGGCTTTGGCAAGCATGCAGCTTTAGAAATAGAGGCAGAAATATCCCATATGATTTAAGTACACAGCAATTCAAATTATTTCTATTTATACTCCACTGATTCTTTTTTCATGCTTGGCCAGTGGCACCCTCTCCTCCCCAAGACTTCTGTGTGTGTTTGATACATCTAAAGTGGAAAAAGTGCTTTCCAGTCTCAGAACCACTGTTCTGAACAGGTATCCCACTCCAGTCACCAGGTGCATTTAATTTTGCAATCAGAGAAGGACAGTAAAGGTACAGCTGGCCCAGCAGCACCTGTGCCCCCGGGGAGAAACAGGCAGTTTCCAGCTTCTCTGTGTGGAGAGCCTGCCTAAAAGACCCTTTTTTTTTTTCTCTCTTTTTTCAGAGAACACACCCACCCACCACAAATGAAGCCAAATCTGGGAAATAACAAAAAAGGCTAAGTTTAGAATCATTGACCTTGGTAGATCAGAATCAAGATCATGAAATGCAGTAATTAAGACCGAAGTGTCCAGTTTACTAGTACTCATGGTCTTAAGGATCTATCTTAAAGTATTTGGGTTAACTTAAAGTACGATACCAGCATTTCTCCTGGGAAAGCATGCTGCTCTTGGTATCAGATGTGGAAGTAATTTAGCACTTTTCAGTGTAACAAACCATAGAAATTCTGCAAGAATCTGATTAGTGTTTCAGCACTTGCCTCGTATCTTAAATTTACCTTTTCCAATTTTATAAGATTAGCAGTTAATTCATCACAGAGGGCATCAGCATTAACTTGCAGATGAGATCCCAAACCTTGGCGAACTGGTTGTCTGTCAAACAAAAGAAGCAAGTGAGGGAAACGAAAAAAGAAAAAATACAGAACAGACATATATGTAGATACCAAGACTTTGAATGGCAACATTTTGATCTCTACTTGTTTACAGACACACATGCTTGCATCTCTCTTGACTACAGTCATTGTGAGGTCTCATTGTCCAGTAGCTTGGATGGAAAACTTTACAGCCATTTCCACCCGCAGTAAGTTGAAAAGTTGCATAAGTTCCTTGTGTCTCGTGACTTAGAGGAAACCAGAAAGCCCAACCCCTTGACACAGCAGAAGGGCACATTAGGTCATTGTCCATCTTGCACTGTTTGAGATCAGCACGATAGAAAGCAGCAGATTCCTGTTAGAAAGAGTGCTCCAGAATCACAGTATCCTGAAAATCAAAGTATGCCGAAAGTGAGTGAATGGCTTTTAACATTGCCTAATAAAATGCAATGTTTACTCCCTCCCTGCAAGTAAAATACAAATGCAAGCCTGCTTCACATGAGGAACCACTTCCTTCCTATTTCTTCCAATCTGTTATCAAGCGCCCAGTTCTGCTCTCTGACACGAACTGCTGCTGTCCAAAGAACAGAGCTGAGAGCAACTGGATCCTAAGCAGCACAGCAGCTATGGAATATGACTGAGAACACACAGTCTGAGTGACCTGCGTGTCACACTGACTTTCAGTGCTAAAGAAACTGGTTACTTTTCTCAGCAGTGTCTGAGAAACTAGCTGAAGTGTTGTGGAAGAAGGGTGGAAAGCTAGTGCAATTTACAGTGGTATATTTTTATATGCCTCTTCAGTGTCTGTTTGCAGATTTCCTGTTCATAAAACATGGCGGAAAAGAATTTTTTTAAAAAAAAGGTAGGTGTAGCTTCACATCTGTGAACCACAAATTGGAACCAGCACAGCTGTGCTGGGAGATGTCTTAGAAAGCATCAGCAACCTACGGTGCTGCCTGCCCAAACCTTCTGGGCAGCAGGAGGATCTTGGCTATTCTCAGACAACTTGGGTATTATGTGCTGCGAGTCAACATGAGGTAATGACATGCTGTGATTCTCATTTATACTCAGGGAAGTCCTTACCTCCTTTTGCTATTCGTCATCTTTCTGCCACTTCTCTTCAAATACGAATCTATATGCATTTTTTTTTTAGTAAGTGAGGCAGGGCACTACTTTCTAACAAGAATGTACGTAGCCCAAAGATTTAGCAAGCATTATAAAAGCACGGCAGATGAATTAGCCTGAACCTAAACAAGTACCATGAAGACTGAAGACATAAGTTACATTCCCCCCAGGGCCATGCTCCTGAAAACTTCAGAGTTAACTACTATCTGAAACATGCTGAAAGCAGCCATACACCACAACACATCACACTGTACTAAAAGTGTAAAACAGAAACTACTAGATGTGGCTAGCAGAGACATAAGAACCACCGGGTAGTGAAGTATCACACAGGCTTCAGAATAACACAGATGAGCATGACAGATACTGGAAAATGGCTCTTCAAAGATAATTTTACAGAGCATATTCTTACTCCTTAACATGCGACTCAAAGGATGTCATAGAAATAAGACGTTCCTCTAGGACATTGATTTTGTATCTCATGTAGAAGGTAGAAAATATTAATACACAGACACTGTAAGAGAAAGAAAATAAGCTATGTCAACTGAGTTTGTAGGGACGAGGAAAGTTAAGATATCAAGTTCAATAGTAAAAGCCACTTAAATTGTACACTTGTACAATTTAATTTGTGTCACTTTGCACAAATACATTTGTACATGTATTGTAAAGGTGTCATTCTTAAAGCCACCTCAGAAACACAGTTCAGTTTGAGCACCTGAGCAGCTCTAAAAATCTCAGCTGAGCAGTACTGCTTTGTTAAGTGCCACCGAGAATGAGCTTGCAAGCAGTTAAACTTTTTGACATCCCCCCAAACAATTTTCCTTTGCCTCTACAAATAAAAGGCCTATTAAGCCTGCCCAGGCATTTCATAGAATGAATCATAGAATCATAGAATGCTTAAGGTTGGAAGGGACCTCAGAGGTCATCTAGTCCAACCCCCCTGCACACGCAGGGTCACCCAGAGCACGGGGCACAGGGCTGCGTCCAAGCGGGTTTTAAAGATCTCCAGAGAAGGAGACTTTTTCTTCTGAAAAAAGGGGGGCCACAACCCCCTTCATCTTAATCTATGTGAAACTATGAAAATCATAATATTTTGAAAATTTTACTTACAGAACTGCATAAAATATCAGTATTTGGTTCAGAGATACAAGTTTCTGGGACTTCACTTTGTGGAAGAACCTGAAGGCTTCAGAATGACCTGCTAGGCGAAGAACAAAATGTCATTTTAATCAAAGCAGAGCAAGGCAGACAAATAGTCTGTGGTGTTTTGCAGGCATGCAACACACAGAAAAATCTTCCACTGCCAGGAGAAACTGACACAGCTACGTGGACTTATCCAGTCCCAGATGAAGATGTTCCCTTGATTCCTTACCATTCTGAGGAGTGTTCCTGGCTTTTCCTTCAAGTACACGTTTACTGTGTGCATCCGAACGGACGGACTTCCCCTCGGTCTTGGAAACTTTCAAGTGGGTCTGTGTCTCAATAACATGATAATCTGTCAAAAGCAACAGTTTTAATACAGCTGAAATACAAAACCAAAGGAAACTACCAGTAACTTAAAGCAATCAAGGAGCTGGGGAACGGAAGGATTTTAAGGGCAGCACTTCTGGACTCAGAATAGAAAGCAGCAGACAGTTTAGTCTTAATGGTCTTCAGAAATCTCAAGAGTTTGCCTAGTATCCACACAATTGCAAAACATACAGAGGGCCTCTAATTTTAAGAGGATAACATAGGATGCATTTACATTTCCAGGCCCTTGGAAATATGGCAATCCATGCAAACTTTGCAGCTTATCACTATATTTGCCAGTCAGAGGAAACAAAAGTCATCCCTCAAAAGGACGGAATATGCTACAGGGATGTTTCAAATGACTATAATGACCTCCAATGGAGATATTGGATTATCACTATAGACAGGAAATTGCAGTTTCAGTTCTTTTTTTTTTTTTTTAATGCAAAAGACATCTGAGTGAGATGGGACAGAAAAACCCAGTCGCATTTAGTTTTGTCTACTTGTTTTGCTTTGCATATGCAGGACTGTTCTAATGATGAAAAAGAAAGAGAATGACTAGTGACAGGTTTTATCCACCTCATTTCTATTCTTAGGGAGATATTTTTAGCTGAATCTTTTTCCTTTTTCTTTTTTTTTTTTTTAATGGAAAGGAAAATAGAAAGGTTTGAAGTTCTTATTAGCCATAAGGAAGCAAGACAGCAAGTCAGAAAATTATTCAGAAGTATTCAGTCAGCAAGTAATGTCAACAGAATTTAGTTGTTGCTTTCCAAACACTAACAATTAAAATATGTATGGACTAAGTACCAACAAGAAACTGAAGCAAATAACCCCAAATCATAGAGCTAAAATAAAAAACACAGAAAAAAAGAATTAAGAACTAGCCCAACTAAAAGATGCTATTTAAGAAAGAGAGAATTGATAATGTTTCATCTAAAGTAATGGCTACAGACAAGTTTCTAATTATATAGTTTCATTATAGTCAAGATAAAACTTGGAGTAATAATAGAATACCAACACACACACACACACACACACACACACACACACACACATATAAGTACACTAAGTAGGATCCCTACAATCTTGCCGCTAATGACCTCCAATATGTGCCATATAAAACAAGTTCTGCCATATTTTTAAACTGTTACATATGTATTTTTTTCTGTGTAACATGATGGCAGATGATGTGATGAATCTGAGATATGTAAAAATAAACACTAGTGTTACAAACATCAGTTAGGCAGTATCTTCAAGTGTCTTAATGACTGCAAAGAATAAAGCAAAACAAATAATGCAACCATATCAGATTTTTTCCTTGATGATCAAAATCTGCCTCTGTATATAAAGTTGTTTAAATGGGTCAGAAGACGTTACAGTATGACCTGAGCTACTTTTTAATAGTTTCTTTTGTCTTTAAAGGAGGAACAACTCACATTACATCCCAGCTGAATTAACTGATAGGCTAAAATCCTTGAAATAGTGGGGAGCAGATAGAGCACAAATAAGCAACTGGATACAGTAGTGACATTAGTGACAGGAACCAGATCTGTTTCTCACAGAACAATAGTTCTGTGAGTTTAACTCAGAGTTAAATCCAGAGTTTAACTCTGGATTAAGAAGGCAGGTATACAGTGACAGAAACCCAGCTATATGGCTCCAAGACAGACCTTAAAATTTTTCTCCCAGCCTGTGGGGAACAGAGATATATTTCTACATCAGAAGGGGATTACAGAAGCAAAATTCAGCTGTGACATTCCCTTTTTCTCTGGACCAATGACCACTCTCACCTTGGAAGCGTTCCAGCTCCGGGGTTTGGGAGCCTGTACTACTGGACTCCTCCATCTCTTTCCTCCGCTGTTGCACTATGCCATCCAGATCCGAATAGTCTTCATTGAAATCCTGAGAAGGGAAGAGTCACGGGAAAGATCATCCTGATTTCCTTTGACACCAAGAAAAAGTTGGCACAGTAAGCACTTCACAAGTACCAGAATTCAACCCCAAATCTCACCCCTTGGCTTAGTTCAGGTGAAAAGCTTAGGTACATCAAAAAGAGAAAGGTTGTTAAGCTAAGACTCTTGTCATTGCATGGCTACACATGCCTTTCAGTTGCCTTAACTGGACTGTAGAAGAACTGCAGCCAGAAACCCTTCATGGGCAATGTTGGATTGCTATCCAAGGCAGGGGAAGCAGCAACCATTAAGGTATTACAGAGCACCATGGAACCTGACTGCTAGAAACAGTACGTGTGTGCACTCACATTGCATCTGATGACCAAAATATATCTATGCCAATCTCTTCCACTGCTTCCTGAGGCTGAAGAGCTCATGGAAGTTTTACAAACAAGAAGCACATGCACTGCTTCAGTTTAGGACATTATAAACAGGACTTGCAATGAATAGTGCCATGCAGAAAGAGAGAGAGAAGAAAAGAAAACGCAAGTCACTGACCAGTGGCAGAGTTGTAGGACGATCAGCCCTGAAACTGTTTTCAAGAGAAGAGGGATTGGGACTGTTGCCAACACTGGTATCCTAGGAAGAGGTGGGAAAATAAAAAAGTTTAAGAATGAGCATAGCTATAAACTGCCCAATCTGTAAAAGCACTAGAGCTGTAGTATGAACTTCACTTCCATTAGTACTCACCTCAAGATGTCCACAGATGGATTTTAATAGTTTGTAGGTGTTATCTCTAGAGAGCAAGGAGACAAACATGTACTGAAAAACAAAAGTTCCAAAACTGTTTGAGAAAAGGCACACTGTAAAAAATTACTTTTATCCAAATGAAAATAGTATGTGGCTCTGCTGATAAAGTAACTATTTCAAGCAGAGAAAAATCATAACTTCATCTAGGCCATCTAACAGATGTTACTTGCCAGAGGCATAAAACAGAATTTACCATGTCCTGCTGTAATATCTAGAGTATAACCTAGTGCATTTTTCTTAAGACTTTGGGCACTATGTTTTCACTATCCCTTTCAAAACACAGCTCACTGTACATCCTCTCCTTGTTTGTGCAATGAAAGCAGCCTGGCTCTAAAGCTGCCCTTACGATTAATGAGGTTTTCTGATTGCTGCAGTTACTCCCAAGTGTCAGAACCACTGTATTTTTGTTTCTATGGCTTTACTGATCAGATGAAAGACCCAAGAAAAATTAAGCATATTGCCAGAGCTGCTAGTGGGGCAGAGAATCCTCTCTGCACTTGCTTCCAGCTACTTCAGTTTCCTCAGTGCCCCCAGTCAGCAATCCTGGAGAACAAGAAATGATGGATTATAGAAAACAGGTGGTGTCCAGAGATTTCCCCCTTTATTTTCTCAGCAAGTTCTACATAGCTCTGTTTACTGTACATCTAAGGAAGAAACAGAGAGTTAGGGGAAGGGGAAAAAGAAGTCACTGACTATCTGAAGAGTGGGAGCAGCATAGGTCCAAATTATCTCCAAAATGCTTTAGAGTTCTCAGTCTCAACAGGCACATGTGGCAATTCTCTGCTTGGATAAACTAGCACCTGTGGCCTTTCAAGAAACCCTCATGACAACTGCAAATAATTAGGAGAAAAAAGAAAAGAGAAAGAGAAAAAAAAGAAAGAGAAAAAAAAAAAATGAAAGAGAAAGCAGGCAAGGTATGTTAGCTTCACCCTGTTCCACTACTTACTTTATCTGTAACTGTTGCTATGATCAGAGCGTTTGGCACAAGGAGGGCAGTTTTGGTTTTCTTCAGTAGCGTCACGGAGAGCACAGGAATACTAATCTGAAACAAGACCACCATATTGTTAGAGTCCCAAAACATGCACATACGTCCGAATACTCCTTCCTAAAGAGACAAGCCTTCCAACTGTGGTGAGGCAGACCTTGAACACGCTTCTTCAAAGACCTGTCTCCTACATCCCATACAAAGCTGGTTTCAGATTAATTCGACTCTTCAACTCTTTTTACTTCTATTTTTATCAGATCCCAACTCCAGATTTTACTTTTTGTGCTTCCTCTTGTTAGATTCCTTCCCTCTAACAATACTACAGGCTCAGATCACTGTGTACCTGCAGAACAAACCAAGCTTAGTGGCTTCTTTGTTTAGGAACAAAAGGTTTTGAAACACTGCCAGACAGGAGATGCTTGTTGAACACTGAACGTACAACTCTTGCTCTTCCTCACCACTTTGAGCCCTTAGTTTGCAGCAAGCAGTTGAGAAAACCATTTGTCCTGCAGTATGTCAAAAGATTCAATACTAACACACCTACTCATTTAAACCGATCTCTGTGTCAGCCTTTCTACATTGACACTGAAAAGTACTCAACAGCTTTCCTTCACACACAGTCACAGAATGGCTGAGGTTGGAAGGGGCCTCTAGAGATCATCTAGTCCAACCCCCTGCTCCAGCAGGGACACCCAGAGCACGGGGCACAGGGCAGCATCCAGGCGGGTTGGGAAGACCTCCAGAGAAGGAGACTCCACAGCCTCCCTGGGCAGCCTGTGCCAGGGCTCTGCCACCCTCACAGGTAAGAAATTCTTCCTTCCTGTTTTCTTCCTGTTTTTTTTTCCTTTACATTCAACCCCATTAGTAAGGGAAAATTAGCTAAGTTTCAGAATATCTCAATTCAGATATTTTGTATGGCGCATCTCACAAATCCCATGTCACATACAAATGATTTGCTGCTTTGACTTTTAATTAAAAAGCCCAGAGCTCACTGATAGCAAGCTGGGCAAACACAGCGATCCAGAATACTTCTGGCTAGGGCTCCAGTTAGAATTCCCTCAATGCACCACCACAGTGGCCTGAGAAATTTGGAAGCCAGATAGAAGTAGCCACTAGAAGTACTGATTGATCAACAGGTGATCATAGCAATGAAAGAAAACAGAACAAAACAAATAAAAAACAATTCTCAGTGCAGAAGGACAATTAATATATTCTTGGAGCAGTTTTCTTTGTTAAGTTTGGTTTAGAAAAAAATAAGTACAAAGTAACACCAAGTCATTGAATTATTTCTTGTGTCAGGTAATAAAAAAGCATTTCTGTACATTAGCCTGGCTGCAGGATTGTCAGGCACTGCATATGGATGGCAAAACAAATCTCTGCTCGTCAAAGTAGAGACTTGGTATTTAGTTTTGTTAAGAAAGGGTACTAGCACAAAAAATAAACAAACATATCCTCAAATCACAAAGCCTATAATTTTGGAAGCCAGGATCTAGGAATTTATAAGTCTGGCCACCACCACTCGATTTTTTTTTCATATGTGAACTCTATTTGTCTTTCTTAAGCAAGTCAAATCTTCTAAAAAATGGCTCATTAAACAAGTTTTTCACTGTATTTTCTATTGTTGGGTTGAATATAGTTGTGTTTCACAGTATTGCAACACTTGTTTTTCTTATGCAATTCAGAAGTTGTCTAACTAGCTCAGTTCACCTTAGAGAACCTTAAATCAGAGATGTTAATTCATTCTGCTGCATGTTATTTTGATGGATAACATTACTGTAATCAAGACAAAAGAGTCCTTAAGAAGGATTAAGCACTTGCGTAGTGCTCTCTTGCCCCTGAGCTAGACTGAACTGGGAAAATCACTGCAAAACATTTTATTTCTCTGTAATAAAAATTCTTTTGGGAAATAACAGTTTACTCGTAAGCAACACGGAGAGAAACTAAAATGTGAAAGCTGATATTTGGCCCCAGGAGACAGATGAGACACCAGGCCAATACAGAGCTACCTGGAGAGGCAGTGCTGTCTTTCAAAGCCTTCTCAGTTCTGCAGCAGAAACATTTTATTTTCAAGCAAGGAGGATTTTTTCACTGCCGACTCGGAGCTGCAGACTTACATTGCTGTTTTGCCCTCCTTCCTCCTCCCCACCAGCATTTAGGAACACGAATTCTTTAGGTATAAGAATTCATGGTGAGAGATTTATTAGAACATGTATTTCTGCTTCTTCTCACAACAGAACAATTTTATGAGTTCAGATTGTTTTACAAGTTCCAAGCAATAAAGCTTTTCTGTCATGGCAACTTTATCAACATACCTTACTGCCAAGAATGTTATTCCTCCTGTCAAGTTTGATTTCCTTTTCCCATCCCCATCCCCCACTACATTATTCTTCATTATATCCTTAACTGTCTGGCTTTTTTGTTGATAACATTTCTAAAAATATTTGTGGCTGCTCTGTGTGGCTAGATCAAGTGGGAAGTAAACAACTAAGTTTATTCTTTAAATGATCTCAAATTTTCCCTCCTCTTTAAAATGCATTTTTAAAAATTGGGATGCTGTGTGGCAGAAAGACAGGCTACCACTACAGCCATATTTAGAAATATTAAACCTAGTCTGCCCAGTCCTCTAATACTTTTACTCTTGTGCATCATACACATATGTAAGTACACATATATCTTCATATATTGGTGGCCAGCGATAGGACAAAGGGAAATGAGCATAAGCTGAAACACAGGCAGTTCCATCTCCATGTGAGGAGGAACTTCTTTAATGTGAGGGTGGCAGAGCCCTGGCACAGGCTGCCCAGGGAGGCTGTGGAGTCTCCTTCTCTGGAGATCTTCCCAACCCGCCTGGATGCCGCCCTGTGCCCCGTGCTCTGGGTGTCCCTGCTGGAACAGGGGGTTGGACTAGATGGTCTCTAGAGGTCCCTTCCAACCTTGAATATTCTGTGATTCTGTGATATATCCCTGAACTCTATTGATATTCTATTAAAAAAACAACACTTTGCAGCACTGTATGATAATCCTTCTACATCATCTTTCCCCATGTCTTTCTATTCTACTTGATATAGTTCCGTTAGATTTTGTGTGTATGTAGCTTAAGTAATTTTAGAGAGCTGCAACTCAATGTGGAGTAATCTTATTCACATTTTGTTGTGCTGAAGTGATGACTATTTTGCCAATAGCTTCATCAGATTTTTTTAATGAAACTACCAAGACAGTTTATATGTGTTGGAATTAACAATATCTGTTAATTTCCTATTGATGCCATATGGCTTCCACTGACATAATGCCATCTACATCAATGCACTACCTGTAACTAAGAGCATCCACTAACTGGCAACTAATAATAACTCAATTTCTTGAGCCAACAGTAAGGCATAAGGTCACTATGCACAAACATGTGTCATTAATCATTCTTTAAATCTGAACCTATTTCACCTTCTTTAAGAAGGTTCTTTCAAAGAAAGATGGCACACCATCAAAATAGTTCACCAGCAGAGAAAAGGGCTACTGTTTCTTTACTTAAAGGAAAGAACAGGTGAACAACAACTCATTAACCAAGAGCTTAAATCTAAACCAGAACATTGTTCAAGAAAGTTTCAAGGAAGTACTTCAGAAAGTAAAGAATCCTTGCCGTAAATGAAGTTGTTTCCTAATGAAAGCCCAAAGACAAATCAGCTTATGTGAACAATGGAAAATGCCCCACGCTTCCAAAACAACCAGAAGGGAACACTGGCTGTTGGTCAGGATTTCTTATCATCCCTATCCACAGCATTCACCTGGGTGGGATGGGGAGGACAGGCCTTAGGTGGATCCTTTATAGTTAAAAGAAAGGGTTTCTAGCTTGAAAGTTTCAGTTGCTGCACCTATCTGCACTTAGAGCACACAACAACAGTGAGTTACTGTCTGTCTGACTAGTCAGGTCCCACCTCTGCTCTACACATCAGGCTCAGAAGCACAAATGCCTTGCAGACTGGTTTCTCTTTCCCTTCTCTGCTCATACAGCCAGAGGAATCCCCCACAGCCCTTAACCACTTGGCTCTGGAACCAGGTTTAGCTTTTCCATATGTCGTTGTTCTCATGTTTAACATGCTTGATTCTTCCCCCCAGGTCTCCAACCAGAGTCTTCTTGACCTTGTTTTTCTGCCTTGCCGCCTCCTCCTCCTTTTCATACTTTTCCCAGGAGAGTTTTTGCTATGTGGGTTTGGCAGCGCCCTCACTCCTGCATGTCAGATCCTCTCCTGCCATCTCTTTTTCCACACAGGAATTCCCTTCACAGATGAAATGGATCTTTAATAACAGTAGTGCTCCACTTCTAAAGGAACTTTCTGGCATTGGTGCATGCTGGTTACAGTATCCAGTAAGTCAGAAGTTTTAGCACTATTCCAGACTTGCACAACAAGATGAATGTCAGGTCATGACCACAGTTCTGGAGCATTACTGTAAAAATATTTTCACTAACCTTAGTGTCTTTACCAAAAACCTTGGAATGGAAGCAAATCCAGTTTTCAGAAAGGAATAACTTTCCTTGGTACAGAATTTCTTTCTGCAGAGCACAGGTAAAACCTAAAACACATAGCCATTTTATAATCTTTACAGTAATTACAAGACAAGATAACATCTTTAACTTTTAGTTACTACTTTAAAGCCATAACTTAAATTGTTACAACTATCACAGGAATATATTTTTTTTTCAGGCACTGTAAATCCTTCTAACAGTGCTTTTATTTTTTAAAGCTGTAAAACCAGTTACAAACATGTAGACACTTAACTAGTTCTATTACAATTAAGCAACAAACTTGGGTACTAGCAAAAGGTTGCACCAGATTGCTCTGTTCAGAACAGCAAAGAAGACAACTACTCCCGAAGATACTCAAAATCTGGAGATTTAAGAAATGAAAATTCTGCAAGATTATAGCAGAAATACCCAGTGCCTATGGGTAAAAGCTTTGCTGCTCCAGGCACCTGGAATTAGGATTTTTAGAGTTAAGGTGGTGCCTCTTAAATGTCACTCCTTATCTTTCTTCCAGAGTCCGCAATGATGAGGGGATTAATACTTACTTTGTTTCAATGGTTCATCCACAGGAACCTCCATGAACAGCTTATGAAAGTGTGCATTTGCCTTCAGCTAAAAAACAGAGAGGCCCATGCCCAAAGACAAATGCCTTATTAGGTATTTTTATAAACAAGTGACCATTCTATTTCGTACCTCCTCATTATGCCCAAATTACCATAAATCTCCACTTTTGCCATGCATCTATTACTCTTACTACATGTATGTATAAGCAAGTGTATCATCTGCACTACCTGGTTTGAGACACGTTTTTTCCTCTCAATCTTTGAGTCACTCTTGATGTCCATTGTCACGGGTGGACTGTCTGCACTGTTCTTTGTCCTAAAAAGGAAAAACAAAAAATAAAAAAGGCATTCACACGACATGATTGGCCTCATTTCATCAGTCTCGGTAGTTATCAACAGGCCACACATTTGCATGAAGCATATGAATTCTTATCTGATTCATCAGGAATTACACAAGCACTGAAGAGGCTCACATCTCAATGGTAAACAGCATCAGCCCTCATGGAAGGTTTTTTTGCATTTTAAGGGAAATATTCTAAATTACTAGTTCAAAGTGGGGAGGAATCAAGTCCAACACATTTCTACAACATGATAAATCATAACAGACATGATAAATTATAATAGATACTAGCTTCAAATTTTTCTTTTTTTGAGAAGATACGAAATACTGTTTACTTAGTACATTGATGAAAGAAAGATAAAAATAGCACAGTGTGAAATGCAATGCACTGAAAACTAAGAACTTATACTACAAAATGGAAACTCATTTTAAAAGTGCAACAGAGAAGAAATAAGTACAGAGGAAGCCATGAACTGGTAAGGTAATGAAATCATTAAGATAGCTGGCAACTCCGAGGGCAAAGTTGCTAATACAGAGGGGAATTACGAGTGCCAGTTGTATAAGAAGTTGTATCTGTGCAGTTTTGGACATTCATATTGGGCAGATGGAGAGAGAAAAAATAAGCACACACGCACACATACAGACACACAATGTGAGGATGGCGATGAAAATCTTTATTATTTTTTTTTTTCAACAGAAATGCACAGCATGACTGTTTAGGTTAACAAAAACAGAGGAGGGATAACACTGCTTTAGAAATCAGCTGGAAAAGATTATCCCTGAGAACTTTCATTTATAGCACAGACAAAAAGGCATCAACAGGCTATAAAAATAAGTTGGCTCCTGTTGAGAGGCTTTCTGATGCAGACTGGGGAAGAGCAGATGGGTGGGCACAACACAGGCCTCACGTGCTCGAGTAGGATGGAGCAAGAAAAGCGCTACAAAAACCTCAGTTTTCATCAGTGCAACTTCTTCACCATTGCACATCTTGCTTAATTTCCTAATTTTTCAATTAGACAGGAGCTTCCAGTAAAAGCTGTAAGGAGGGGCAGGGAGAGAACACTCAAGTGTTATAGAGATGAGTTAAATTTAGGAAAAAGAGTGCACAGCAGGACTGATTTAGCTGGTAGGGAGACTGGTTTCAATTTTTGGTAGCCTTTCACAGAAGTAACCTATAGTGGACTTGTGTCTGTGCGTACCTATGTAAAGTTTAGGTCAAACTCTTATTACAGACAGCCTTACTGAAAAAAAAGGAAGCTACAGCAACCCCTCTCCAGCAAGAACAATTAACTGCATGAGAAATATGAGACTAGAAGGACTGGAAGTAGTTGCATTCTTCTTCAAAGAGTATTTCAGGAAGTAAGTGATGTTTCATAAATATTTGCTTTGTGCCTGAAAACAAAATAGCACGTTGACTATTGACCTTAGTGTTTGAGCATAGACCTATGCTGAGAAAATGAAAGCTGTTTAGGTTTTGTTCCAAAAAAGCTTAGATGCTCAAGCATCCAAGCTCTTGAAGTATAATTTTAATACTCTTCCAGTTTGTTTTAGAAGAGTTTCAAGTGCACTCCAGCTCTCTAACATGGGAAGTATGACTATTTTTGCATAGATTACTACAGCCATGTGATGCAATATGCAGTGCAAAGAAGCATCATTGCCTCAGTTAGAGAGCCCAGAATTAAGATGCATGGCTTTACTGTGGATGGTCACTAACCCAGGGATACCTGAAACAGCCCAGGAGTCAAACTGCAGCTCAGCCTGACTGCCTCCCAGGCTTCCCCAGCTGCGAAAAGGAAATAACCAGCAATGACACTGACCACTGCCACATGTTTCTCTATTGTGGGGGACCAAAGCACTGTTTTCACTACTCTGGCTGCTCATGGTGGATGAAGTATCAGCCCCTGGAAGGGGGCTCTGATCCCTGTTTGCACGCTGTAAACTGGCACAACTGGGTTACCCACACAGAGCCACTGCCACAACTGGGATGATGATGTCCCATAAATTTTTCTCCTCACTTCTTGAATGAGCTGTAACCATTTTGATTATCTCACTACCAGAAAGCTGACATTACCTTGCAACACCAACTTTTTTCCGGTCTTCAAAATACTCCACTTCACTGGCAGGGGCCTGCAGCAGCATCGTAGGTGATTTTCCGGCCTTTTTTTCTTCTGATCCATTTTCTCCATCTGAACTGCAGAACGAAAGATAAAATAGTTATTAATATGTTTTGCAGCATTTATACCAATGTTAAAAGCTACTGTAGCATGTGAACAACATAGTGCATACTAATGACCAAAATTATGACATTTAATTAACATCAACACCCTGCATGGCTTGGTAATATTATACACCTGAGCAACCAGGTAAGCCCCAGTATTGGAATTCTAGCAACAAAGAGATTAAAAACTGAATTACTGCCAGAAATATTCACACAGACTTAACTTTTTTAGCTCTAACTTCCGTTCCAAAAGGAATGGATTTTTCCTGAATGAGACTGTGTTTAGTACTCCACCTGATGACTAAGAGAAGTTAATTGGACTGGCAAGTTGGGAGAAAAACATCCTGCATTAAGTACGTAGCACTTAATGGAATATTTGTGCTTCTGTGTTTTAAGGGGAATCTGGGGAAAGTTGTCTGAGCAGAATCATCTTACTCTGAATCAGTGGGTCCCCTTGGTTACACCTTCCATGAGAGCCCTCCTGTAGGATTTTCACAATGAAGCGTCCCCACTGAGTAACAGAGGTACTGGGTTTATTTTACAAAAACAGCTGAGTTGCCCCTTCACAGCATCTGCACCCCTTTTAGAAACACATGCCAACAAACTATGGTCTAAGGGCTAAGAAATGTGCCAGCAGAATCTTCTCCTGGTTTCCAGCTTTCATCAATTTCTAGAACTGTATGATCTCAGAAAATTTAAGGAGGGAGGAAAGAGTTGTCATTAAAAACACGGTTTCAAAAAGAGCAGTGTTTCAAGCAAGGTATGATACAAGCACACACCCCTTCTTTGTGGGGACTCAAATGTTGGATTACAGGACACTTGGTAGCATTAAAGAAGGAAGTCAAACTACGTTGTTAGGTATCTTAATGCCTTGCCTGCAAGACCCCATCTACAAAAGCTTCATTAAAAATTTTACATTATGTATCACACAATATGTACACACTGCAGTTTTACAGGAACAACACAGCCACTGCCATCATGTACATGTACAAGTGTCATGGTAATAATAAAAAGTTTATTTTCATACTAGGACAGAGGTTTGGGCACAGGTTCCCAGACTGATTTAATCTCCGTTTTCTTTTAGGACGAACATAAAAAAAGATGAAAGCGTAACCAAAGCAATGTATGAATCAGATCAGAAGACGCATCACAGCACACATTTGTGGAGACCTAACGAGAAGTGTCATTGCCTGTCTGGCAGCTAAACCAGGGCTTATGTCAGAGAACACAGGCCACAGAGCTCTGTCCTACTACTGATGCTTGGAGTTTTGGCTCTGAAAGGCTGCACGTTTAGCTAGAGCAGCCATTGTCCTATCTAACATGTCCCTAATGTTACTACACCCTAACACTCCCACCGTGGAGGCACCAAATCAACACCTTGTGCAGCACGAAGGATTACAGCACTAGGAGAGTCTGTGTAGGGGAAAAAAAATTTTAAAAAGCAGCTGTTTTGCCATTACTTCCTTCCTGGATCTATACTACTACCTAAGCACAAGGCAGCAGCTTTTATCTGTAATGAACATAAACCAGCATTGAGTGAGCAATTCAAGAGATCTAAGCGGAATGCAGTCTTCCACCTGGAAAACCCAGGTGACCCAAGCAGATTTACCTAGTTCTGAATTTTGGAGAAATGGAGAAAATCACCCAGAGCAGGTGCTTCTTGCAGGCTCAGGGCAAGTGCTGCAAGCTCCTGCCCACTCATAGTCTCACCATCTACCTGCTTCCCATTCCTGAACTCCCGAGCTCCCAGGGAGGCTGGGACGGAGGCGTGAAGGGATGATGAGCGGGACAGAGGCGTGAAGGGAGGATGAGCAGGGCGAGGCACATTCTCCAGGCTCCCGCGGGGCTGCGTTGGGAAGGGCAGCGCCTGGCGGGAATTCCCAGCAAGGGAGGCTGCGCTGGGGCCCATCCTGGCCGCTGCTCCGCACATGGCGACGCCGCTGCCGGCGGGATTGGCCCTGCTCCACCATCCAGCTCCATCCAGCTGGATGCTTTGCTAATATCATGCGCTTTATTACTGACCATGTGCGTTCCCTATCCCATCCACTGTTGCTTTATTTTGTGCTTAAACTCATGAGATGGTTTTGTGCTGCTTTGCTGCACAGAAGAGCTCCTCATCTTCTCTATCTTTTTGCCCAAAGCTGTCTGAACCCATTGCCTCCAGCTGCTGAGAGATGCCAGGGCACTACGGGGCTAGAACAAGGCTCTCAGCACATGAATCTCACCGCCAGCAGTGGGTGGGTGAGAAGCAGAGATGTCCCAGGCCACCAGTCACCCCCCCAGGATTCACCTTGGGGTGGCCAAGACTCCCCTTAGCACAGAGAGTTCATGGAGAACTCATCCATGCTCCTGTGTCCTTCAACCCGCATCCCACATGTCCAACGCCTCACAGGAAAAAACAACACCTAAGGATTTATCTTTAGGCTTCTAATAACCACAGCTCCATGTAGCAGTGAATGTTATCCCTAAGGTAGGAGAGGAATCTTGTTTTACCTGACCTTCTGGAGCTATGCTGATCACAGGCATGACCTAAGAACAGCACAGTTACCTGTCACCACATCTCTAGAAAACTAAAGCACTCCTCGTATTTCATCAGGCCTCATAAATGCTTTGTAAAACAGTGTGGAAGTCAGCAATACACACGGAAAATAAGGAGGCTAAGGGAATCAAGATCAAAGGACACCTGAAGAGATGCTTACCACACTGGTACTATCTCTCCAGAAGTGGACCGTATCTGCAAAATCCATGGCAAAGCAAACAAACTGTAAGGTATTATGGCTTAGTTGATATGAAAATAAACATTATTTAATTTAACATGTATTTTGAATTCAGGACTGCTAGGAACTCTATTTCAAATAAATGCTAAAAAAGGAAAAAAAAATCTATTCTCCATAATAAAGAGGGATTATTTTTAAACCCATGGCTTTTACTTACCATGGGATCATATCCTTGTAAACTAAGTTAAGTTTAAAAAAAAGTACTTCCCGTAAAATATATTTTTAAAAATAGACACCAATAACTGACTTGAGTAATTTTGGATTAAGTCACAGGAAAAGGAAAGTGCAAAAAAACCCCATTAACTGCGACACTGGGCTAAGTTTTCTTTTAATGAAGTGCTTAGAGATGCATTATTAGCAAATGCATTTTTAAGAGTCAGGACACAAAAGCTTTGTGACAAACATGTACATCAAGCCTTCTGAATGTCAGATTTTTTTTTGCTTGGAGTTAATCTCCTCTAAATCTAGAAAAGTTCATATTTCCTGTGGAAACTATGTTTAAAGTGGCCCATAAATAAACAAGAGATTTTAAACAAACAAGAAAAAGAAATCAAAACCCCTTCATTTCAGAACTTGTTTCAATGAGAGGCATTAAACAGAAATAATGTGAACCAACGCAAAAAGGATATGCTAATGGACGACAGTTTGGAAACTAAGCCTTAATGAAACGAGGTTTGTGTTTTAAAACCTCAGTACAGTGTTATCAGCATGAATGCTCCTCAGACGCATGCAAGATAAGGACCTACAAAACCGTGGAGCGGGGAATGGCTCTTCCCTCCAGACCCACCACACACACCTTAACTCAAAGCCTCCTGAGATCTGTCGTTATGAAGGCCACGGAGAACAAGGGCCTGGGGCAGCAGCTCATAAAGGACGCTCCAAAGCCACAAAGTGCCACAAAAGGGCACCCTGACTCGCCGGAGGTGTCAGCAGCGACCCCGCTTGCTTCCAAAACCACGGACACACCCACGTTTCCCTAAGGTTTAACGGGAATCGGCACTGCCCAGCGCCCGTGCTGGGCCACACGTAGGGGCAGTCACGGTTACCCGAGAGGCCCTGTTTCCCAATTCAGCCCCTTTTACAGGGAAACAGGTGAGTTTAGGGCGGCAGTTACAGGCAGCGGCGCTCAGGGAGCTCAGACGCCTCCGCAGAGGCCCGCCGTAGGCCGGAGCACCATTCCACGGCATGGCCTCCTCGCGAGCCGCCCTTCCCTGGAGAGGCAGTCTGGAAGGGCCACCCCGGCCCTCATTTCGGCAGCTGAAATGCACCCTGCCGTCTCCACAGGAACACAGGGGCCTTCATCCCACTAAGCCCCTCTTCTACCCACCCCAATTTGAAGGAACCTTTCTTGGTCACAGGTAATCAAAGCGGTGCTTCTTCCGACGAGCCTGTGTACTTCACCTATGTAATTTATCTAATGGAATTTGTAAGTTACATTACCCTATTCCGTGTGCTTCCCACCCTGGGTAGACTTCTCCTGCCGTCCTTTCCACAGTAAATTATAACGGTGTCCGTACTGGATAAGCTCACGACGGTGCTGAAGCAAACATTCAGATGTCCAGTGTCCAGATGTCCCTACAACGTCTCAGCACGTAAGGGCAAGATGCTCGGACTAATCCAGAGCTGTGGTACAAAGCTGCCTATGTGAGAAAAGGTATCTGCCGTATTTCTGAGGAATGTTTTAATCTACTTCTAAAACCAAATGTCACTTCTACTGTGCACCTGGAAGGCAGGTTGAGACTCCAATGTGATCATTGAGACTCCAATACTATCTAAATGGCAGAAAATGAACTACAAAGTGAACTGATCACGAACAAAAAGAGAACTGAGTAACAGCTGCAATAACAGGCACGGACAGCCACAGTCCACCCTTGCGGAATACATTCAGTATTTCTACAACATAATATGCTCAGTACATTGTTTTTCAGCTTTAAGTACAGGCCAGGTGAAACATTTGGCTCTGAAGTGTGGCACTTCTTTTTGAAGTATATTTACTGTGTTTGCTCCCAAGAAAAAGCAACCCTGGGGGAGCACAGGTGTAACACTGTGTGAGGGAAAGGGTCAATTCATTAGGACGAACAGGCAGGAACCAGGCTCAGACTCAACTACAACACATCAGAAAGTAGCCCGGATAACTTGTTTTTGGAAGAGGTTCTCATGAGAAAGCAGTCCAACATGGCATAATGTAGGGAAAGTCATACAGTGGCATGTCAAATGTCACCTGCGTGTGAATGCCTATGCATATACTGCATGTTACTGCATGCATTTCTCTGGTGAAAAAGGTCTGTGGGCACAGGAGGAATTTAGGTAGCAGCTGGCATTGGAAGACAGTCCAGCCTAACTGTCAGAGTGCTTTGCTTGCTGGGGATCTTCCTTTATAGACCAGAGACAACAACTTCAGAAGTATTTACTATTTTTCTTTTTCTCAGCTATCTCTAGGAAACACCTTGTGAATAGTTTCAAGTCTGTGTGTTTCTATATCTTATTAAAGGATGAATATAACTTTTGAGATAATATTGAGCAACCCCTCTGATATTGTTAAAGATTAAAGAAGTAGCTTCTTTTTTTCTTTTCTCTCTTTTTTTTTTTTTTTAGGGTCAATAGACATTTCACATAATAACCAGGTCAAGTTTCACACCACCTTACCACTTACTTAGCCATCAGCAAGATCACTGTGACACTGCAGACGTCATTAGCAAGTATGTAAATTCTCTGTTCTAAATACCATCTATTATTAACCGCCTGTATTCCCTGTCTAATCAAAACCAGCCTGCTATCAAGTTCCATAGTGAAAAAAAGCAGAAGAATTCCCTGCGCTCTGAAATATGAGCCTCTATAACAAGATATTTTATTAACGCTAGAAAAGGAACATCAGCCATTTAGCTCTCTTGTCCTCTCAAAAGTTTCCGTTCCACATATCCACTTCAAAGAGCTCAAGCCCTTTCATACATATCTTTTCACCCAACCGCATTTCCATGATGCAGTTCCCATGGGAGTCTCAGCAGGACGTCCAACACTTGTTCAGGTAAGCAAAGGCATGCGCAAGTCCAGCACAGCAGACCACGGATCTGCTTGGCAGACACACTTCTGGAAGTGTGTGAAACAAAAAATTGTAGGGAAAGATACTCCTTCAGATTAGCTTTGGACTGGAGAGCACGCCGCTCTTGTTCTCCAGCTGGCTGGAAGCTCCCACATGGAAAAATGTCTCTCTTCACTGGTCCTAGCCTGGCTAATTCTCTAAGCTGGAAAGACAAAAGACAGGATCACAGTGCCTCCTGAACAGAAAATGCCAACCCTAAATTAGGGCACATTTTTATCTTTAACTCTCAAAGATGACAGGAAAAGAGAAGAATGAATAATTCCTAATCCACAATTTCTTCAGAGTACAGAAAGGAAGGCAAAAAGCACCTATATCTCAGCACTCCAGGTTGCACACACCGCATTAAGGACAGAACGTGCTGCAACCATATACAATGATGTGCTCCATGTGACTTCACAGGGATCTAATCCATAACAGCAGCTAAGGCTGCCATGTCACTGAAGCAACACAAATCTCTCCTAGGAGCAACACAACCATATTTACAGGTGAGACATGACCACCACAGCATAAGCAGGTAGGTTTGACCTCAGATTATGAAGCTGCCTCCCTTTTCTGTGGAGGAACAGCTGCACAGCAACATGCCTCCACACGACCTAAGGCTTAGCTGCCAGGAGAAATGCAGACACCAGCAAATATATTAACTATTGCTATAATGAAGAACAGTAAAAGACTGGGATCCTCCCAACGTACTTATTCTTTCCTCATCTGTTTAAGAAAAGTAAATACATAAACCAAAGCTGCTAGGAATTGCTCCAAAAGCTTCTCCTTTCACTGCACTTTTAGAAATAATGACTCAACAAGCTCCTTACAAAGTATTTTAGTTGACGTATAAAAGAAAAAAAAAAAAATCTTTTTGGTTGTTCAGTCAGGATATTCAGAAAGAGAATAAAACATTGTGGTTTGATCACCTAGCAGTTTCTTTGACAACTGATATCAACAATATACGATCCACAGTCACCAACCAGACTTCTGTACTTAAAAAGGCAACTCTCCTTGCTGCTCCCCAAGCCCCAGGGCTATTTGGCAAAGCAAGGGGTGTCTGCAATTGGTAGCTGCAATTGCATTTGGCAATTTTAAGGGACGTCTGACTACAACTTATTTTTGTAGATTGTGCTGCTAAATTGATGCACAATGAAACCTAAGACACAGCTGGAGACAAAAAAAAATCAGTTGTGTCCATCTACTCATTTCCACCCCACCTTCCATCAAGAATGGAAAAGGATCAACATGAAGTAACTACTGAAGGCTAGTGGCTCATCAATGGTCTGGCTATAGGTATCTTTACAACCTACCCTTTTTCCTATACCCATGTCTATGCTTTCATGGAAATGATCAGAGCAACCTAGATAATCTAAGACAAAAGATATTATTTCACAGTAGGAAATCCTAGCCTCCATCAATGGTTCTAAGTGACATTAGCCATGACAGCTCTTTGACTGGGACATTGTCTATAAGGAAGCAAGTTTCTTCTGCAATTTTGAAAAATCAGTATTCTTATTAAACTCAAATGTGACACATGGTGGTCAGATACCAATGGGCATCACTCTATTTTCTGTGTCATAAAGGATGACTCCAGACGCTCTACAAGCTTTCTCCAGCATGAAGATTCCCACTGGCCATAGGCTTTCTTCCACAGCAACACCTACTTCCTTCTATGCTGGCAATGTCAAATTTGCATGGGTTATAAAAGGGCAAGAATGAGTATTTTTTGCTACACAATGGTCTTTTGTACTATTTTGCTTCTTCTGTTCCAGAACAAAGCCAGACAATGCTAAATAGCTCTTCTATAACTAACCACAAAATTACCATCAAGATGCCTTAGTGTAGTTGGTCTATCTTTCATAAGTAGACTAGAAGAACAGAAAACAAAACAAACGACAAAAGTAAAGGAAAAGTCTGCATTAGGAAAGCTAGAAAGAGAGAGGGGAGCAGAAATTAGATAATAGATGGACTATTGGGGCATATTAGCATTAAAAGCTCCCAAAGCCCTCCTGCAAAGGGAGTTGAAACTGTACTCTAAAGATGAGAAAGGATGTCAGACTCAGCATAGCTCTATTTCTCATAAAGGCAAAGACGACTGTATCATTTTAGCAAAGTAGCTAACTGCAGTACTTTGTCTGTCACTTTTGCACAACACTCCCAAACTCCATATTTCTGATAGTGCAACATTCCCCAAGGACTAAACCGTTGCTTAAGTACCTGAAGAGATCTCTGTAAAAAAGGCATGCTTCCATATGGGAGATTCTCCTGGAGACCCTGGAAACTATAGCCTTAGAATGAAGTAACCAGAAGTAACCAGACGGGTTCCTCCTCTGTCCACAGGAGAAAAGCTTCAGTCGGCTTCTAGGTCCTTTATCCCGCTGAGGTCCTCTGCTGCCTGGCCACCTGGAACACCTGCACACCATTTCCTACCACTCTTCCTCCTATTAAGCATATTAACCTTCCTCACCTTCTTGTCATATTTTTCAAGTGTGCAGGGTACACACCAGTCAGTGCCAGGTAAGAGTTTTTCTTAGATGAAGTGAACACTTTAAATGAAGGACTGAAGCTCATTTGCCAGGAGTTGGAAGCGGCAATTGCATTCTGCCTGTTCACACACTATAGACTCTGGCTCTCTGCTTTACTTAGGTGTCTCATCTCTCAGTACTCAACCACATCTCTGTAACAATCAACCCAGCATGAAATAGCACACTGAACCATTTCACAGGCTCGTCACAGTGCACTGGCTGGCAGCATTTGCCCATGTCCTCCTGGAATCTCCCCCAACCTTTCCATTTTCTGAAAGAAAGAACAGACATTCAGGTATATTTAATTTTTGTTCAAGTCTCCCTGAAAGAAAAACACTAAGAATCCCTCTGCCATTTTTGATAGCTCAGAAATCTTCCAGATGAAGAGGCATCTTCCTGAGGAACAGGGGAAAACCATGGAGAGCTTGTCTTGCTACCTGCCTTTTATCTTCAGAGAAAGAACTTGCTGTGGAATGATAGTCTTTGAGAAGACTGGATCCAGACCACTACAGAGAGACTCTGTTTTAAGTTAAGTAGCAGGAAAACCCACCCCACCCAGCTTTAAAGATTGCTAGACCAAATACAAGATCCCTCTGGCATAACAGCACAGCAGTGTGAATGGGTTAACTGGTTTTGCAGCTCTAGCTGGAGGGCATGACATCTCCCATTGTCTCCTCTGGAAATACAGGCTAGAAAAAACGGTGTGGGATACAGTGGATGCAATACTACTGCTAGCTTGACAACCTGGGAAGTTCACTTCTTTTTTTCCTAGTCTGTCAGAGGTCAAATAAGCTCAAATCCTTTATGATTAATCAGTTCAAAATATATGGACTTTGTAGCAGGTATTTGCAGAGCATGAAGATCACAAGTGCCAGCCATGGTATCACTACACAAGCACACAACCCTTGCTACCACAATTTCAGGATTTATGGAGAAGGTAGGAAGAAGAAAATACACTATGTTTGTGTTTCATCTGTCAAATATAATCATCAAATCCATTTTCCAAAGCTTACATGTGTAGAATATTATAAAGAGTGTAAAAAACACTCTTCATAATCTATCTCTGCAACTAAGTAGTAAAGGCAACATGTTTTAAGCATTTCATGTTAGCCAGGTTCAGGTTAGCCTTTGTACTTAGCAAAGAAGCACTGTGGTACAAAAAATATGGCCAGTTCAGACTCACAGGGCATGTACTTACATATCAAATATTAAAATTATATTACAAAGTGAATTATAACTATATTACAAAGTAAATTAAAGCTCATGCACAAATGTATTGAAAAACCTAGTTTCGTAACTTAAGCATGTATATGCTATAAGCAAAGAATAAGAAACAGAGGAAGAAAAAAAAAACGATTAAAGACCACCAGTATGAACAAATGGAGATCACCCAGGTTGGAAATCTCTTCTCTGTCACATCTCAAGTTTAGGTGCTTCACTTCTCAATCTTAGCCTTATTTTCAAGTCACGTATTATAACTATCATTCTAAAAAGAGAATCAAGGAAGAACTAAAAGAGGAAAAAATTAAAAGTAACACCAAGTGTGTAAATTCCTCTTATAGCAAAAGTACAAAGCAGCTATAATGTGGACACCTTCCTCCCAACCCCCTGCTTGCCTCACCACATCCAAAGAAAAACAGAAGTTCGGCTGTTAAAAGGAGTTAAGCTGGATCAGTGCAGAAATAGCCATTTTATCAGTTATAAGTAACCTCCACTTACCTGTCTGTATTCTGCATTTGTAGTGTAGTGTAGAACAAAAGTTAGTGGGTTGCAATTTTGCAAAGGTGAACCAGTCCTCTTTAACCTCATAACTGTTTATCAGTTGATAAGTTAATACCAACTGTTGCAGTACCACATATCAGACAAGCGCAACCCATAAAAACTGCAGTCTCTCTATTTCCTGGACAGTATCATTTGCATGTAAGCATTTTCCAGTGCTTTGAGAAGCACATTTTTATCCTTGTGTAAATTTTCCTCCGAAAATAAATTTTAAAAGACCTATAATAGCTTTAAATCCCATCCTAATGATTTCTTCAAGTTATACTCAGTAACATATACCGGATATATAATTAATATGGATATTACAACTCACGATGTGACTACAAGAGAACTGAGTGTTCTTTAATGTCAGCAAAATCTACCAATGAGCTTCTTAACACATCACACAGCCTGCTGTAACTGAGTGATAATGGCAGATTTAATGGTTTTGGGCCCAGGACATCACCTCATGTCATAGAAAACAAAACAAGCAAACAATTAAAAAAAAAAAAAACATAAGAAATGTTAGCTTCTGCCTTCCGCCTACACATGCTCATCAGGTTGCTGTGGAATTTGCATACAGGCAGGAATGGTAAACGACTGCATTCAGCACAAGTCACGTTGCTCATGGAAGTCAGTATAAATACACGGAATAACTCATTACTTAATTAATACCTGAGACATCGTTTCACCTGATTATTTTTTTTTCACAAAGCACCACTGAGAGTTGGGCTTTATGGCAGTATAGATGGAAGCTAAAAAAGGCCAAACCTGATGTAAACATCCTGAGAAGCAGGCCCATTTCCATGATTTAACTTGTTACAGAACACACTGTTTTTGTCTTTCCAGGCAGAGGACTGTTACTGGAACTAAAGGGAGAACACATAAAGCAGAGCATTTCCTGGTGGTGGAATTACGAATGGGGTGTAAATACTAGCGTATGCAGCAGAATGAATTGTTCTACACATCTTCTAATCTGTGGAAGGCAGAAACCCCCTATTGACTTTGGCAGAACCAACTGTGTGAGAGGAGTCGCTGCATAAGAACTGCCTGTTATTAGATTTCTGCCATTTCTCCTCAACACACTTCTTTCTGTTTGCAGTAATTCAACATCTCTTCCACCAGCAGTCCTTCCCATGAGGTTGACAGTTTCTGAAACAGGCTCAGAGCAAACCAAAATGTACCAAAGAATGACATCTCCCCTTTGCATCACAACGACAGACATCTTTTAAATACCACAGTTGACTCCTCTCTGGCCTTGGCTGCGTTAGGACACCGTGGTCAAGGTCCTCCACACAGGCTGCAGGCAAGGGGCTTCTCTGACTCCCCGGGCAGAAACACTCAATCAAATGACAGGTTTTCAGCATGTCACTCTTTTGGGTGTGCATTGTAACTTCTAATTAATTCTAACTAATTGTGCACACCTTCCTGTCAATATCATTGCTAAGGATGTACTGCTCAAAGCCGTACTGCAAGCTCTGCAAGACGGTATTATTAAACATGCCAGAGAAGCCCAGTCTTCAATCAGTATGAACATATTTAACTGTTTAAGTTTCTAGAATCCCTAATAACTTTTTCTTATAAACTCTTCTAAACCCCCCACAGAAAAACTTTTTAAAACTTAAATCCTTCAGAAGTCTTATCCCCATAGGGACCTTTGTAGGGACTGAAGCCTACAGAGCTATAAAGGCCATCCCTAAAGTGAACACACACTTAAGGATGCCTGAATTCCAAGCAGTGTGGATAGCTATAGACACATAAAAGTATCCCCTGGGCACAGGTAAGTGTTGTAAAATTCCACAAGCCCTGACAGCATTTCTTTCAAGCAGAAACATTATTTCTTGACAATACACAAAGCAAAGCAAAAAAACCCATAAAATTTACTTATGAACTAAACACCAACAAAAAAGAAACAAAAACCAAAACAAAAATACTGCAACTTCTGGGGTCTGGCTTCCTAGTTCAGTTACAGTTCTGAAACAGACCCAAGTTTCTGTCTCTGCTCTTGAGCTGCACCACTGCCCCGCAGCTTCCCTTCTGTCCGACCAAAATTATTCAGCCTCGGAGGCTACCTCACATTCAAGTGAGCACAGCACTTCTTTTTCCACAAAGACTCACTTGTCACTTAAAACGGGGTTTGACACGTGAATTCCAGCTTTTTTTCCCCCTATGTAATGAAGACTTTAATACTTCTGTAACTTAGGACACGGCATTTCAACATGCTCTCCGTGGCCAGGCTGGCACTGACGTGCGCGCTGCAGTTAGTTCACAGCACAAAAACCCACCTCTCTGCCCCAGCTCACAGCACAAAAACCCACCTCTCTGCCCCAGCTCGTGGGTACCTCTGCTCTAGGGAAGGCCCCAGACTGAGGGCTGAAGGGCACTCACGGCCACGAGGCTCCCCCACGTACCGTCCTGGTTAGGAATGACCCAACTTTCACGGCTGCACTGTATTCCACACTGAAAGGCTTGGACATTTGGGGATGAAACAGAGGTTGAGTCAGTTCGGGGATGTACATTATCCCTGACACTGGGCTCTGACCCACCGTCCTGGTGTCTCTTGTCCATCCCCACTCTCAAGCGCAGACCCTGCCTGCAGAGACCCTCGTTAGATCTATCAGCTTAACGACGCGGAGCACCAGGACTGGAGCTCCCAAGGGCAGGGGAAGGCAGGGAACGGCGTCCCCGTCTGCAGCCTGAAGTCACCCACGGCCCGTGAGACCAGATCAGGGGAAACTCTGATTCCCGGCGCTGTGCCATGGGCAAGTTATTCCCAGCAAGAGAGTCCTCAGCCCTTCATACTCTGGGAATACACCTGCTCGGAGACAGGAGCACGGCAGCTGGGAAAGCACAGACCCGCTCACACTCCCCTCCCAGCCCTCTGAGCCACTTGCTGCCCTTTCCTGGGGCAGTTGTTCCTTAAGATCAAACCGTTGGGAGGAAAAAGTGAGGAGAAGGAAAAAAAAAAAAAAAA
>VZSG01000876.1:29056-72416 GCA_013398315.1 Nothoprocta pentlandii
TCGGCTCGGGCCTCCATGCCCCTCGGCAGCGGCCCGTCTGAGTGAGCATGTGGAAAACCTCAACCCCGCACTAACAACCGCGGCATAGTTTCACCCAAGAAACTGTTTTCTTGCCCCAGAAAGTCCTGCTGAACGATGGACTTGATGCCAGTATCGAGTGTATCTGAGGAAAGGCGCCGGCGAGATGGGTGTCCCCACTTGGCAGCCCCTGGCTGCGGTGTGCAGCACACGAGGCCGAGTTTTCTTTCCATCCCGCGGACTCTGTTCCCTGCGGTTAGAACTAGAACACATGCAGCAGAGCGGTCCCCGTCTGTGGGATTCGGACTGGTGTATAAGCACTAACACGTGCTGCAGGTTAAAATATGTATTAAACAACCCAAATCTAGAAGCGCTGTGACAGTTCGCACAAGACAAGAATTAGTGGCTAAACTGCTGTAGCTGACAGGGCACACAGACCCTGAAGGAAGCGTGCAATTGCTTTATGCTCTTTGATACACCAGGTGGATTTTATTAGTTCCAGTTTAAAGACTGTGTGCCAGCCTCCGTAGAAAGAAAGGAGCATAAAATATCTGGATAAAATAAATAAATATTTCTGGGAAAAGCCATTAACTAGAGCCTATGTATTATGTATACATATGTTTATACAAAAACAAAGCACACATGGAAAATAAGTGACACCTAGCTCATAAGAAAAGTTACTCAGGCCTGCTAAGTCCTGCACAAGTAGAGCTTTGCTAGTCAGGGCTTGAGCTTCTGTGTTAGCAGTGCAGCACAGAGCCTTTTTCCACTCCCTGGTGCCAGACACAGCTGCAGCTCTTCGGTTGCTCCCCTTTACCCAACGGGGATACCCGAGTGGCCCCATTTTGGCAGCGTGATCTCCTCCCCCAGCTGGAGATAAAAGGAGTCAAGCAGACAAAAGGTTGTCTTTTTATTTTTAAAAGGGGACAAGGTTGTCTTCCATGTCCCTTGGTAGCTCTTTCCGGGACCTACCAACTCTTGTGCAATTGCAAGTCCCCCGGGCGTTAGGATCTGTGTGCATTGCCAAGGCATGCCCTAGCATGCTGCAGTCGGCAGGGAAAGTGGTTGCTTACTGGGAGAGAAGCATTCCCTGCATTTTTGAGGTTTTCCAGTGCTAGGATGCAATAGAAATATGTTTGAGGGCTTAGCTGGTATTTCACTGCTTGTTTCAGAATCTGAAGGCAGACTTCTGGTTCAACTAGTCTTGTGTGCCCCTATCCACTCTGGAAGAATAATGCTGATTTACAGTAGGTGAGAATGTATCTTTTAGATATTCCACCAACTGAAATAGTCTCTTTCTGCTTTGCTGCCTGTCAGGCTTAGCTCAGGAGGTAATGCTACTACTGCTTGTTTTCCTCATCCCTTGGCTGAGGCTCCTGCCTCTGTGAGTGGTAGAAAGACTGAACGCAGATCCCTGTCCCCTGGATTCCACCGTCTGTTGTTCTAGGGTCGACTGGCTCCATTGTTTAATGAGGCCATAGTAGAAGCTATTGTTTCTCAAGGTATGCCAGCTCTGTGTGCTCAGTTGCCAAGATATTCACTATACAAGAAACTTGCACTCAAATAAATGCATGTCTGCAGCCTGGACATGAAAAATGAATCCCTGATATGTACTTTGTTCCATATGATGCTATGTTAATCCTTGTTAGAGACATGTTTTTGGTAGATTTTCAAAACGTTTTTCGTTAGTGGCTCTTCTTTGTTATGCTCTTTTAATGACATAAACAGTAATAAGCAATGCCTCAAGTTTATGTTTTTACGCAGGATTTAAAAAGAAAATCTGTGACAAAGTTTTGTCACTATTTGGTGGAGCAACTACAAAGCAAGATGAGATACTCCACAGTGAGAAAAAAAAAATGTAAGGATTCTCCCCTTACTAAACTATTAAATGTACAGCTGCTAAGTTGGGTGGAATATGTTTTAAAACCTTATGCTTTTATTTTGATATGCAATGGCAAATCTTATATAAGCAAAAAAGCTCAAAGGAGCTTTTATTATTCAGTTATAATTGCTCATGTATAATAGATACAGTAAAGCAAGTATGTGAAGACCAAGCTGTCACCAACAGAGACTCATTGTGTGAATGTCTGCACTGTAGTTCGTCTGTTTGTAGTGATGAAATCCAGATTGGGGAAAGAAATAGAAATCAGTGTATTATGAAAATACTGTTTACTAATTATTAATACTTGCAGTTCTGCTGATTCCATATAGGCAAAAACAACACAAGGATGCTCCAGAAGGCTGCATTAAAAGATGTTAGGTCTAAATAATCTATGATCAGGACTTTAGACATTACGTATAGTATAGCAAAGGATGGAGAAAATAGGGATGAAATAATACAAAAAGCTTTCATTAATTTTTAAAAAATAAATTTAAGATACAGATTAATTAATAAAAATGCAAGGTTGTGGGGGGTTCAGCATGAGGTCAAGCTCATTCACAGCCCCAAAGGAATGCCAAAGTATGTCATTACTGACAGGATTCTTGTCTAAGCTGTCCTTAAAAATCAGTAATGGATCCAGACAAACAATTGTAGTGTTTGTTATCATCATCCTGAGGAATTCTTCCTTAATCTCAAACCTGATCCTAAGCTTTCCTTGCAGAAATTGAAAACCATTACTTACAATTTTATTCATTGAGAAGAACAGAGAAAAACTGTCTCCCCCAATGCTGCCATTGTTGCCCTCTCTCTATCCTAAGACAAAAGGTATAAATTACATCATTCCTTTTAGCCTGCTGTGAGCTCTCTCCAGCGGGTCCTCATCTTTCCTGGAGAGCAGTGCCCCTACTGGACACCCATGGGGAGCCTTACGGAGCAGAGCAGAGGCAAGATTAAAAGATTCCTTTATCTGTCCTATACACCCTCCCATTGTTTATATATGCCAGTGTGGTGTTAACGTGTATCACAGCAGCATGACGTTGGCACATGTTTAATTGTTGAACCACCCCATCCTCGTGAACCTTTTATACGGGGACAACTCAGAGGCTGTTCTCTTCCAACACTTAATTATTTGATTGTTAGGTGTGACTCAGTGTATGACCTTCTGCTTGTCCTTTGGCGATTTCTTCAGTGGATCGGGATAAAATGAATTCTGTCTTGAATTAGATGAAAAAGAAAAGAGGAAAGGGCCAAGTGAGACACACTGGAAAGGTGTAAAACAGCAGTCCTCTGACTAGAGATTTTTGGATAGGATATTGTTAGTGAATGACAAAAAAGACAGTCTACACATAAATAAACTGGTCAGAGATTGTCTTAATGAACAGTATCTCTTTTTGTGTGTGTGTGTGTGCAGTCATGAAAACTGTTCATTAACTATTTCTCAGTTTGTGTGGTGGGTATCAGCACGTGTAAATCATGTCCTATGTCCCTAAGTGCCTCATCTATACGTATCTTATAGGCTTCCAAGGACAGTGACTCCACTGGGCAGCCTGTTCCAATGCTTGGCTACTCCTTCTGTGTATTAGGATTTTTTCCTAATATCTAACCTGAACCTCCTCTGGTGCAACTTGAGGTCATTTCCTCTTGTTCTATGGGAGCAAATGTCCTTATGAAGGAACAAAGTAGGAGTTACTGTGTTGACTTCTGGTGTTCCGTCTACTTTGAAAACATATCTCCTTGCTAGATAACTCTTGTATTTTTTTTTCTCCCATTCCTCCTCCTATATCCAGGAGGTGCTCCTGCTCTGAAAGATGGAAGTCAGAAATATCCTTCTGCCTGCTCCTTCAGATGTTAATTTACACTTCAACAAAACTTGGAGTTGAAAACTGCATCAAATGGCTCCCTGGGAGTTGAATGACAATATACTGAATACAAGTTATTATATTGTATTATTGAATACAAGGTATTGTTGTCTAAATGCTTTCCATGAATAAAGTTCTTTGTGAAAACTGTTAATGAGAAAAATTGTTCAAAACTCTCAAAGTCAGATGTTAAGAGGTGCAAAGAGCTGGAGGACCTGAATACAGGCACTTTTGGGTTATACCCTGGTTACATAACCCCAGCTACATCTTGTGTTCAGTTTTCTCTACCATGTCCTGTATTTGGTAGAATTCCCATTTCTAGAATTCCAAAGATATCTGAATGTCTAGGAAGCCATTAAAATTATTAAAAACAAACAAACAAACAAAAAACCCAAAAGCCCTCTTTACTTAAGTAACACCTTATTCTGTGCAAACACAATAGGAAAGCAGACTTATGTTAAATACCTTAGATACAGAAGCTGTGATAGCATGAGATACATGCTAGAGGCATTTGGAAAGATGTTGAAACAGTGAAAGATTTCCATTTCTGCAGTGTGTGTGTCAGCCACAAGTGGCAAGTGAAATAGGGAACTGGGCTGCAGCTTGGGAGACACGCACTTGAAAGGAGAGAAAACTTCCTCACCAGACGAGTGTCACGAGAAACTCTTTGTTCCTCATTGTGTGAGGTCTCTCAGTCTTTGGAGGCCTTGAAGACCCAGCTGGACACGGTGACACCTGGCCTGATCTGGTCTTGCTGTCAGTCCTTCCTCAAGCAGAAGACATTTGCAAGTCGTATGCTTCATACCATGTGTAGATATGAGAAATCTTACAGTCATTTTGCTGTAAATATTACCTGCTTGTTCATTCCCATTTTTCATTTGAAGGAACCTAGGCTATTTCATTGGTTGTGCTCTGGACAGGAAGATTAGACTGGATGCAAGTTGGCACACGGATCACTGTAATGGTGCCAAAAGCCAAGGCTGTTCATCGTTGCTCCGTATGGAAGCATCTGAATGCAATGCACTAGATTGCAGTTACGTACTGTGGCACTTGGCAGTGAAAAGCAGAGAAATCATCATATAAATCATTTCAGCTTTCTGGGAATAGAACATAAAACACACCCAGCTTCTGGGGCGTTAGTAATATGCTGTCAGCTCTCCTCACCCTGAGCGTGTAGCATGTTGCGAGCTTACTTCTATCAGTACATTTACTGCCGTTTTGATACTAGTGACCTTCACAGCGTTTTCTGCATGGAGTCAAAGACACTGTGCACTCATGAGAGGGACAGAAACGTGGAAAGGAAGGTTAATTGCAGTATGCAGCCTCAGCAAAATGCAGTGGGATTGGTGAAGTAAAGGAACATTCATCTGTCTTTGAACTCTTTATGGAAACATGTGACATGTAATAATTCAGTTTTGCTGCCCCTGAGATGGCACTAAAGCAATTGGCATTTACCAGAAAAAGGAAGGCCACTCCTATTGGAGGAGACTCCTGTCTCCTCCTATTTTATATGAAAAAAAAAAAGCAGTTAGGCCCCATTTCCTAAACTGCATTAGTTTAGCAATCTATTTTGCCCTGTGTGCTTCGAGGATGGCACTATTAGAATGTTACCATGACTAGACATCGTGATTGTTAACAAAATACCAAATGTCAACTCAGTAAAACCCAATTTGTGCAGTTATAATTACCATTTAGTATATGGGCCAACTAGGCAGGAGGTGCTGAACACGGGTTTTGGTTTTTCTCGTTGTTCTGTGGATCAACTTAGCTTGATCCATCATCCTCTCTTTATGCATTTCTTAAAGAAAATCCTGGGAGACATATAATGTAACATTTCTGTGTATAGATGAAAGGGAAAGCATTTTCAAGCCAGGTGCATCAGTATGTTTAAGACATCAAACAGATGTGTGCCTAATGAATAAGGTGGATGTGCATGTAATTGCTGAAGCTATATATAGTGAAGGAATATGTATGGATACTTTTTTGAACCAAATATGCATGCATGCACTTATTCATGGTATATGTGATTCTGGTGATCATTCATCAAGGGAAACCTTGATCATCTCACAGTCTCTGAAGAGCAGCAGTATGATATGTAAGTATGCAAAAAAAAAATATATATATATAGGTTCTTTGAGTGATTTGTTTGAATCTTCCACTAGAAAAATAATGCCCAGATTTTTCAAAGAACTTTTAGAAAAGGATGACTCCTGCCTTGAGGAGAGCAAAATTAGAGTGAAAGACACAAAAAACCAGGATGACTTAAAGGAATCAGTTCTGTTATAGACTTTACATCAGAAGATTTATGAATAACGAGCTGTCTTACTGAGCTGTTCAGACTTACTCTTTTGTCTCAGGCAGAACTAGGTCTGTATTGTTTTAAGAGAAAAATTTTACCTAGAAAAGTGGCATAAAGGCCACGCAGGATAAAGGCTGCACAGGATAAATGTCAAGTCTCACCTGCATGCCACTGAGCAGTAAAGCAGATGGCAGTGTTTCAAGTGGTCATAATTGAGTTGTAAAGATAATACATCTTCTAGAAGATGAGATATTTGCTTCTCTCTTTGACCTTGCTGCTTGAACTTGTCTGAACTAAGCCTCAGCATTGCAAGGTTGCATTGAGTATGTTTCTGAGAGATTCGATTCTACTACCAAAGTACATATATTGAAAATAAAAGTTCACGTTTCCTTTTAAAGTAAAATCTTCAGAGACAAAGAGTGAATATATGGATCTCTGTTTTGTGTCCAAGCAAAAGCTCAACTGCAACAGAACAGTATTTGCCTGTTATGTTACAATTATAAGGAGGTACACGTTTTTTCCTAAGTAATGCTTTCCAAACCGTAATATGCAAAACATAGCTTAATATTAAAGCCAAATCTTAGATGGAAAATGTAAATACAGTGTTTCTTTGATTCAGACATGACTGAATACGATCTGAGCTGCGCAGTTCTGACTAGAGCCAAGTACCTTTTTTGACTGCCATTTCCATGCTTGTTCATTTAGAAAGCATTACTTTCTGCATTTTTTTATTTTATGTCTATTTTTAATATTAGCCTATTTTTAATGTTACAGGCCAAAGCTGGATCTTTAGCTTACAAGCATTTTATGTGTTTAGATTTTTTATACCTTAACTATTTGATTACTGCTGAAATTGATGTTATCATCCTTAACAATATGACATTTACAGAATTTGTGTTTAGTAGTCCTGACCTAAATTACTTAGAAGTCATATTCCCATATGTATTCAATACGTTTGTTCCAAGATAATTTTGAAGACTGGTCGAAACCAAAAATCTTGAGATTTTTTTCTAAGCAGTAGGAAATTAAGATGCTGGGTTTTGACTCATGTCCATTATGGGGTTAATAACTCATAATAACTCAAACATGGAGGTTGAGATCTTCTTGGCTTTTGCAGATATTTTGTCCAGACTACTGCAAAGTACTTTGTTCTAATGTCAGGACAGCTCTCTCAAGTCGTACTGGTGAAAGTGCTGCATACACAGGTGCATTTGCTCTTATCAGTACAAATATCTGATGCGTATGCATGGCCGATGCCTCAGCTATAGCTCCGTAGCCTTAATCTGCTTCTGAAACCAGTTCTGTGTCAGGAGTAACATGCTGCCATGGTGATAAACTGTGAGCTCCCCTGTCTGAAATGTTAATCACATCCAGGTTTCCGGGAAATTTATGTTCATCTGCAGAGTGCCAATTAAAGTGAGGTAGAAAGAGAAATATGCAAAAGCTTAGGTATATAGTCAGTATATTTGGCCTCAGGCGTGAATAATTAGGACAAACAATAGCAGTCATTAATACACTCAATTGTCTCTGTATATGCTACTTCCTTAAGTGATCAGGATTGTCCTGAAAATAGTACCTAAAAATGCAAAGCCTGCATTTCCTTTTCCCAGAAGTTATGTCCTTGATTTTCCATGCATCTCATATTTGATAAACATATTGTAACTGTGACAAACACTTGAAAGGCAAATACAGTGAGAAAAAATCAGTCCAGCCACGGTGTGCAAACACGTACTTTTTTCATGAGATTTTCCATTTTCTGCAGTCTGTTATTACACTGCTTACTGATGATACAGGTATAGTTTTACTGCTGGGCTTTATGGTCACATTGTCCTTCTTACTGAAATAGCAACTGAGTGAATTGGATTTCCAGAGGGCCTGCCCTTCCCGCTTGTTATTTGGCTGGCTGGCTGGTTATTGAGAAATATGAGGCAAAGGACTCTCTTCTTTATAAGGGCTGATCACAGTGCTTTCAGAGCACGTATGGTAGCTGTTTGTGTACCAGTTATCTAGTTTAAATAATAAAAAAAAAGGTGGGTATATCTGTCTGCTCAGTTTTCTAGGTGGGCCAGCAAAAAGAGGGTAAAGTTTATACTGCCCAAATTAGAAGCAGTTAAACATCACCTACCTATGTTGAACCCTCCCTTTTCATTTCCCATGATGAACTGAAAAATGGGATCAAAAGAGGCTCTTCTAGGTAAAAGCCTCTGAGAGTTCTAATTAAAACTTGTAATTTCAGATCCCTCGTTCTGTGTTCAAACTGGTTGACGCTGTGACATTTGAGTTGTTACAACAAGACTTTGTGCAGATATAGTAATGAAGAGCCCTAATAACATTTCACAAGAGACAGCAAACGTATTTATACTTTTGACCTAATTAATGAAGTGAGAGCTGTCACCCCATAAAACGAATTTGTACACTGCAATGAAGAAAAATAATTCAGCCAGACAAGAGCTCTCTGCAAGCTACTCTTGAAAGTGAGCTGGGCAGATACCAGGACAGATTTTGGTAGAGAATTCTCAACTTGTTTCAGAAACAGTAAATATTTAAAGCTATTTTATTCATAAAAGGCTGTGAAATAGCTACTACAGAAATGTACCCGTCTCTCATCTGCAGGAAATATGTGCCAATTTCCAGTAACCTGTCACTGCCTTCATTCATTTATCTGCAGCACCTAAACCATGTACCCTCTATCCAGAACCCATCCTGACAATGAATGAATCCTGGTGTGAGACTGCAATTCAAGTATGAATCCCCACTTCCAAAGTAACAAGACCGATTTGTCCTTAGAAAGTGCTTGATCAACAAGAAGTCTTGATTCAGATGAATGCTTTTTGTTTTTATGGTAGCATTTCTCTTGAAAGATAATGGAATAAGCACTGAATAAATTTCTTATAGGCCGAAATATCTATGAAAATATTTTGTCATATTATCTGTTTTAACATAAGATTTTAGTTTATTAGTGAACAGTGCTATACATATTCCAAGTCCTACTTTACTGTAATGGACATGCACACACAGAGAACAACATCCCCTTATACAACAGAACAAGCCTTGCACATTACTGCTTTACACTCCCTCTTCCATTCCCAGCACAATTAGCAACACAAGTAAAATTATTATTTTTGCATGCGTCGCCTTCACAAATTAAGCTTCCTCATTAGGATATTTACATTATCACATATGTCGCAATGCCCTCACCCTCCAGACCTCAAGCACACAGCACTCAACCACAAATCTGAATTTACCTTAAAAATACTGATCCAAAACTCTCCGTAGGGCTGACTGAAGGGTCTTTACTTAAATTTCGGAAGCTGTTCTGACTTTCAAAACGGAAAACAGAGTCCTCCAAGGAATTCTTTTTTCTCATTGTTGCAGTGGGTTTAGCCGCAGTTAAGTAAGCTCAGCTCTGAAGTGATCTTTCAAAAGTGCAGTCTCTCACTCCTATAGGAAGTGCATTCTTGGTGTAACTCCAGCTCAGGCTGGTTATTTAAATCAGTTAATAAGTAACATTAACATGACATCATAAGGTGACTTTCCTTTTATTCACAGGACTACACAGGCTTATTTTGAAACAGAGCTGGTCAATTCTAGATGCAATATGTCTTTAGGGTATTTCTATTAGTAACAATAAACTGTTTTGATGAGTAAAGAAGGGATGTAGAACAAGAACACTAATTGAAGTGATGTTTCATTGACAGGTTAGCTTCAGAAACAGGAACATTCCCTGTCATAAATTTTATTTGGTCCATTAACTACCTGCCTCTAATTATCTGGGTTTGAAATACATAATTGCGTATCTTTTAGCAGTGACTGTATCCAACCCTTTTGACGTGTTAAAATTACTATATTGCACTTCCACATTAACAGACTTGTGCACATGCATGCACATAGCTGCTATAAAAGAAAGTCATTGCAGTTCAGCTCAAATACAGACTATAATTTAATTCTCAAATTATCACAAAGCATCTGAACAAAACCTGTTTGCCTAGTCTTTTTTTTTTTTTCACAAGAAATGGCAAACATTAACTGCAAACCTATTCAGTTTTCCGTTTGTTGAAGATGACTATAAAGATTAGGCTGCTCAAGAAAATGTCATGCAATGTTTCTTTAAATTTTAAGTCCTGCTGTAATGCTGAATGAACATCTCACGGCACCCAGAAATTCTCTTAAACTTTCCATTAGGGTCTTCATAGTAGTGAGGGTTTGTCTGTGAGACTGAACAAACTTGTGGCATGTAGCTCGCTTTTCTTTCTCAGCATCTATAAATAGACTATGAAACAACACAGGTACAGTGGACTGTTCTCAAGTTTTACTGGTCAGCCCACAGAAATCTAGTCTTTCTGCCTAGTTTGTTATCTCAGTTCTTTACATGACTGAAAAAGCATGGTCTTTCCTTTTTTGTTTTATGGAATTTATTTTGTGGTCAGTATTAAGCCAATTTCAACAAAATCTATAAAGGATAGCAATAACACCTATTAGAATACAGGATTGACTTCAATGGCAAGATGCAAAAGTCAGATAGAACAGCACCTTTCCTTGGAGGTTGAAATTCCAAATAAGAATAAGAAATGAGAAAGCCTGGAAGAAGAAAGGAAGGCAACAAAGAAATCAAATATGTTCTTGATTCTCTTAGATATTTCCTATGAAATGCACCACATTAAACTGACTGTATTTTGTGGCATTATTTAAACAGATTGAAAATGTAATTTTCAATCTTTCAGGCTTCCTGCTTCTCCTGAGCTAAATTTTCTCAGTTAATGGCTCTTTCCAGCACTTCGTAACACTTTAATTTCCAACCATCTAGGCCTTCAATTACTCATATTCTGTATGATTGTAGAAAAAATATACAAAGCTGTCTGGCTAGGCAGTATCTCTGTACTTTAGTCCTTTTTTTTAGAAAACAAACAAACAGAAACATAACCTTCATCAAATACAGCAAGGTAAAGCTGTTTTTCTCCTCTAGTCACAGGCAGAATTGGCCTTGGCTCCCGTGTTCTGTTCGTATCTATCCACTTTTGATAGGGAAGTCTTTATTCTTTTTACAGAAGCAAACATCCTTAAAACTGATCAGAAAGCTTCTGTGACGTTACAAACTCCAGAGCCATTAATATTAATCTTTAGCTTTGAAAAGAATCTGCTTGAGTAGTAAAATGTAATGAAAACCTTTTATGAAATGTTTGAATGGCAACTCTTCTTCTCCTTAAAGAGCATTAAAGAGCAAGTACGACACAGTTGACTTTATTTCCTTGAGAGGGTAGCTACAGGAGCATTTCACTGAGTAGATTCCATGACATGATTTGCTTCTTCCAAATGTATATATTCCTTCTGTTGTCTACCAAGGAGTTAGTTTCTGTTGTAGAGCACAGCAGCCACCCTGAAACTGCTGCTTTCCACCTATAATAACACAGGGTAAGTGTATGCTTTCCAACCTGTAATAAAGTGGCCTCTTAATCCTGCAAGCTATTGCTATGCTAACCGCCTTAGATGCTTAGGTAATGAGCCACGTCTTTTTTTTTTTTTTTTTTTTCTCCACAGGAAATGTCACACAGTGAGTATTACTGTGTAAGCTAAGTTGCAATTAACGTGCACAAAGCTACACAGGCTTTGTGGCATGGACACTGGAGCTACATGGCCAAGCAAAAAAGCCATCCAGGATGGTGGCTTAAGAGTCTTTGCTGCTAACTAAGAGTGCTCACATTTGCTGAGAGCTGTGGCAGCAACTACTTCAACTGATGGGAAAGGAGAAAGCAGGCCCACAAAACACAGCTCTCAGTGGTGCTCTGGTGGTGCTGTTATAGGTCCAAAAAATGGAGCTTTCCTCTCCTTGTCGGGCTCAGTCAAGCACAGTTCAGTCCTGGTTTCTAGTGGCTTTGCATTGCTATGGTCAGGAGATGTTTTGCAGACTGCTCAGGAGCTGGGTAAGGAGATGGTAGTCTGCATTTAGCCCACATGGGCTCATCTGATAAGCAAGAGATATCTCTTATCTCAGCGAGAGATAAGACTTGAACTCATTCCACTTTCATTGGAAGGGGGTCCCTGCTGTTCGATGGTCCAGGGATTGCCCTTTTTTGGTGCAATTATTTGCAAATCTTGTTTATAAGCACTGTGCAATTTTTTAGGGCAACCACCACTTTCTCTTTTCATTACATTTCCCAGTGGCGGTTCACATCCCTCTAGAAGCATCACATCTACCGACCTGTGGTAATGCCGTGCCTATTTTTCTTGGTTGTTTCAGATCTCTTAGCATTAGTTAACAGACACCCATTTTGTCAGTGTATCTTCTCGGTCTGATGCAATGGATCAGGTGTGGGGAGAAGCTGATACGGCTGGCAGTGTAGCTATCTGCTGCACGCTGCTCCCCAGAGAGTTGTTCATCATGTTCTGAAGAAGTGGGTAACGTGACATCAGGACTCAGCTCTGTGGCCTGTCCTCAAATACATCTTTTGCTGCCCTGTGTCATGAAAACAGCCTTTTCCCCTTCACTTTTTCTTTCTCTTGCTCTGTTCACTTTAGTTCACCTCCATATGCCTACTTGGCCATGAGTGTCCTTGTTTTTCTCAATTATCAAGCTATGCCCTTTAATTCTGACCTTTGTCACTGACACTCAGTTATCACTTACCTGCCAGGCTATATCTTGTTGAGTATAGCACTGTTGCAATTGCTTCTGATAGGCAGACAGGGAAAAAGTAGTTGGTGTCCTTGAACCTCACACAATTTTATTCTTAGCTTGTGCGGTCACCACTGAAAGGTAACATTTTTGTTCTAAAGAAATTATAATTCTTCTTATCCTTGTGTCTCTAGTGATTTTTTTCAAAGTGAGTTATTCCAGTAAAAGAAACAATGGGTTATTTTTACTTTTTTTAATGCCCAAATTGACATGTCTTTCTGGGGAAAAACATACAGGGACATACCTTAGTAAGGGCAATTTTGTGGTACCTATTGTAAGTTCCCATGTCTTATTAAAAGATCTCACGTACCAGATGGGGAGGAGAAAGTCATGAATTCTAGGTATTCAGAATGAGGGCTTTTCCTTCTGCTGAGAAAGCTTTTGTGCTATGTACCATGTGACTGATAATAAACTGGACAAAGACTACAAGTTTTCATAATTGTAGAGTCTTTTTCATATATATATAAATATATATATATACAAATATATATATAATATATATGTAATATATATGTATACGTATATATATGTATCTAAAGAAAAGGTACAGAAGTAACTGCAAGTATTTTCTGAGCAAATAATTCAATTTTATTACCATCCAAGAATGAATCAAAATTAAATCAACTGTAAACCAGCAGTTGTATTCAAGACAGAATGTCATACCAGTGATTTGGGGTAACAGCTAAAACTTTTATATACATTTTTGTAACATTTCACATCTTGGCTGAAGTGTAGCAACAAAGTCTTATAGATTCTATGATAAAGAGCAGAATTGGGTGTTTCTTTAGGTCATACTGCATCTTAGGATGTACAGGGCTAGAAGGTTATGGAATAGGAGTCCGCATAATTAGTCTGTAATGATTCTTTGGAAGGGGAAAAGCCTATTTCTATCTAATAGCCTGAGGCTCCGAGGCCTGGCTTCGTTGGTTTGGCTCACATTTTTGTTTTCCACGGTACATAAAAAAAGCAGCTGCTCCAGTTTAGAGCTGACATTGTCCTTCCTGGTTAGGATTGCCTCCAGTCCTTGTTTTCTTTTCTTTTGGCTGCCTGCAGCAAGGCTGTGCAGGAACTAGTCAGTTTGCTCTGGTTTGTACACTGCAAGTGGAGCTTTCTTGTTCCAGCAGATAAATCCAACACAACATGAATCAGATCAGCTTGCTTGTTAAATTAATTGAGACATTCCTAATAACTATTTTACATCTCTTCAATTCCTGTCTCTAATTTTATGTCCCTCATTTTTGCTGTGAGATTAGTGTTTGACCCCTTCAGCTCTATGCTCAGCATGATGGAGTGAGTCTGTATATAGTGAATTGTGGCGATTTCTGCATTAACTTACACCAGTACTTTGTTAGCATTTAGAAAGTTGCAAGCAGATGTCTGGAACCGCTGTGAGTCTTTCTGTACTGCTGTAAATGAGAGAAAACTGGAAAAATAACAAGCAAGAGAGAAACTCATTTACTGAGCAAGAGCAATCCATGTACCAGCCAGGTGCCCTTGTAAAATATGTGAAAAGATGGCATACAGGTATTATATGTAGAAGAATGATATAAGAAAGGACTGAATGACAGTGGTATCATGACTTTTGTGGTAGTCTGTGACTACTTTTCACTTCCTTTATCTTGTTATAGGAACGTGCACTTAAAGCTGCCTCCTTTCTCTTCTCTAGTAGGGTCGCTACCTCAGCAGATGCTATTGTGCTGACCTGGCCCTGAGACATTCAGTAGCTTCTGGAACTGCACAGAGCTGACATGGAGCTGTGAGTACTGAGGCAGAGCTGTGTTTGGAGCCTCGACATCCAGGCAGGAAAGTGTTTTTTTTTTTTTTTTTTTAAACAAGCCAACAAAACAAAAACACGCAGTGGACTTGGAAGAAAGCCACCTGGGTGGAGAAGAGAGTTTGACGAGATGCGATTACACAAGGCAACACTAAAATGAGAAAGAAATAACCGGGGAAGAGGAGGTTTTAAAAAGTTTTATGGTAAAGTTAGGAACTATCAAGGTCTGTTCAAAATGTCCCTTGAGCCCTGGGAGCTCATAAAGAAATGCAGGATACAGGTTCTGCAGTACTGGTTGTGGAATCAGTTGCCCTCCCGCAAGGAGCAATGTCAATAATAACAAAAAATACACCTTGCCTTTGATCCAAGGTCTCTTGCTAACCACGAAGAGAAAATGCCTGGCCTGAATAGCTTGGGTGAGAATGTGAGCAGAGATTCTGCTTTTGTGGTAGGAATCAAGAGAATATAGGCACACAAAGAAAAGAAGCTACTAGCACCTGATTTTTTTGTAGAGTGCTGTCTACACCTGACTGACGTGTAGAGGATGTGGTTTAAAAAGAAAATAAAGTAATTCAATTGCATAAGTAGCTGCATGTTCCACTCTTTGAGTGATATGTAGAGGCTTGCATTACTATCAGTGCAAGCATTGCAAAATGTGACTTGTTTTTTTCTTTCCTCTGTGTAGCGTAAGAGGATGACTTAACAAAAATAATCAGGATCTGTGGTGAATTTGACAAGGCTGTGTTTTCAAACTTGCTGCTGTAACTGTGTGGATTATAGCTAGGGCTTACAAAACACTCTAGTTGGAAGTATTTTACCAGCCTGGTAGCTGTTGATGTGCAAGGCAGCAATAATTCATTATGTAGTATCTCAAAGTGGTAAAAACTCCTGCTGACCTGTAGTACTGTCATATTCTCTGGGGTGAACTCATGCCAACTGTCTTTTACCTAGATCCCCTTTAGTTGGTAAATAATATGCCTTTAGGCACAATGTATGCATAATGCATAGGCTGTGTGCAGTGGCAGACCCTCAACGGCTGCCTGCACAGACAGGAGCCATGGGGTGAACAGACATGACCATAAGGTGTGAAATTCCAAGGATGCTCCTGCAGCACCAGGGAGATGCCCAAGCCACAAATAATGATGGGACCTGCACTGGCGCAAGGGCTAGCACCACCACTGTTACTTAAACAGCAACAAGGTGGTAAAAGGATTCAAACTCCAACAAGACTTGCTGTGATATGGTAGTAAAAGCAACCTGTTGTATGGGGATGGGCATTTGGCACTATACAAAAGCATTGAAGTGAACAAAAGCTCCAAAATCTGGCTCATAATGAGATCTCTGTCAGACAACCGCGTTCTGCAACAGTGAACTTCATCTGTGGAGAGGAAGCGTAGAAAACAACTTAATTAACAGAAGAACTATCTTGCCTGCACTAATCAATAAACGTGGACTGAACAAATGATGGATTTTATTGCCTTTGTTCTCATAGCAAATGACTATAGTAGCACATGATGAAGGCAAACAGGTCCAGGAACTTAAAGCAATTAAAAGACGTATTTTACTGTTCACTAAAAGAAATGTAGCAACTTACTGCTCAGCTGTCTAGCGACTCTGATAAGAATACAAACCTGATGATTATTACACCCCCTCCTACCTCTTACCATATATTTTTATTATGATTAACACAAACAATAGAAGGAAGAATCTGGGGGACATATTTAACCTTAGTTGATTGCACAGCAGAGTGCTTCCTGAGAAGTGAAATAAAAATATGTTTTTTTTTACTTAATGAATTTTGTTTTCCTTTGGAAAGTCTTATCAGCAATAAATTTTAATTCCTACATATATGAAGATTTATTTTAATCTGCTGTGTTTCTCTGTGCAACCCTGATAAAAATACATCTTTTTTAGCCAAATATTAAAATTAGAAAGAGCCTTGTCAGGGCAAAAGAGGAACTAAGTTTTAGAGAACTTTAGGTGTGTCTCTCTTCCTTTGAAGATCATAATATAATAAGATTTAGATATATGAAAATTTAAATTACTCAGGCCTGGGGTCCTTCTTTCTTGAGGGCAAAAAAAAGAATATAGAAATAATGTTATTTTTATGTGCAGGCTAGTACAGTATATTGTTTCATGTTTGTTTGCAAATAGGAGGCTTTTTTGTTTGTTTTGCTTTTGTTTTTCCCCTTCTTTTGCAGATACGCTCAGGTGTCCTGCATGAGTAGCCCTAGCAGACAGTGAGAGCTGGTGAGGACACGGGTGGGAAGAGTTGGTCTCTAACCTTCAGCTGCGAGCTGGTGAGCTGCTTGGTGGCTCTGTGGTGCCTTCCTAGTCCTCTCCTGTCCCTGGAGAAGAGACTGCAAAGCTCTTTGGGAGATGGGTGAGATGTGGGTCTGGTTTGCAGAAGAGGGTAGAATGGAAACCAGTTATGAGTGGTCTTGGATGAGTTTGGGTGTCCTTGCTTGATGTAGTTGCCTAGGCTGATTTGAGAATTGGGTGTTTAATTCATAGCCTGGTAGCAAATCTTGATGGATAAAGTTAAATGTGGTGATACCTGTTATACCTGTTTTCCTGTTTTTTTTTCTTTTTTTGTTTGTTTGTGTGTTTGTTTTTAGCAGGCAGATTGTTGCAGGGGTGTTTGAAACCTCAGCACAAAGACATGGGTTCCGTGTGTTATGTGTGTGTAGAGTTAGGTACCTCAAGGTGAATCACTAGCTCAGTGATGAGAGAGGCGTCTGAAGTGCTATACTGTGCTACTGCTCCTACCTAAAGATAAGTTGTAAGTCCTGTCCCTCAGAATAAAAGTATTATTTCTTTTTCCCATGAGGATAGAACCACAAATACGAATTGTTAATGCTGAGATTTTCATGTTGTCTTCAACGGTAACTGTGAGCCTTTTCTTTACATTAAGAAGTTTGAAGTACATATGCTGAGTTTTTTTATTATTATTATTATTTATGCTTACCCTCTCTCTTTTTGCAAGTTTTTATTTATTTATACCACAGTACTCAGGCCAGGCTAGGACTTGTTCTGCTAGAGTTAAATATAGTAATTCGATTGAAAAACAAACACTAGAAAAAGACTTCCTTGAAAGCAGATGCTGTATTCTCGACAAAATACAGCAGACAAATGAACAAGAAAACAATAGGAAAGATCTCACATGGTGGAATAACAGATGTGTGTTGGTGTGGGTGGTATTTTTGCTTTTAATCTCTTTATCTGAAGCTTGTAGGCGTGTGTTTTTTGGCCTACTGAGAAGTACTTATAAAACACATTTCAATGAAAACTGCGTACTGTGCCCGTATTAAGAAAATTTGTGCCACTTCAGCTACTCAGAGCAATCAGAATTATGCCATGCTAGGTTATAACAATGCAGCCTCATTAGCCTAAAATACCTGTATGTGTGTTTTAATGAGGAAATTAAATGTTGTACAAACAGCAACTAATGAAGTTAACGCTACCCTTTGGAGAGTTGAATAGCGCTGGCTGGTTTTACAATTAGGTTAAGTGAAACTTGAAGACTTAAGGGTATTTGGGGACAGTAAAAGGAACTGGGTTCACTTTGATCTAGTCTCTGTTACCAATTAATGCTGAGTGCTGGAATACGCTGCTCAAACTGCCCGCATCCCTGGAAAGAGCGAGGTGGGGAGGATGCTTTGAAAACTTCTGTTTCTCATCTTGAACTGAGCGAGTCCCTGCTGCTTCCCATCAATTGCCTATGCTCCCGTTTGACTCACTTTGCAGTAGATGGCCTTGCAAAGAGGAGCTGAACCATGGCAATTTTGATCTGTTTATTTCAGCACAAATCCCTGAAGGGATGGTGACTGGGATTAGATTTTTAACAACCTGTTTCACGCAAGTCTGTTTTAATCTCTTCCTGACAATTTTTGCTAATCCCTTGCAAAGAGATTGTATTATGATACAAAAAGTACATAAACTTAACACAGCAACCAGCAAAATAATTTTTTAAATAAAATATGTCAAATGTTATCACATTCATAATTTTAATGTATGTGTTTGAAAATTAAACTACAAGCCTTATGTACTCATCAGTGATTACATATGTTATATTATAAAACTAGATGATATTTCAGTAGACCATTATGCTAAGGAAAACATATTTTCCGATGAACAAACCGCAAAAAGCTAGCTAGTGAACTAAAACCATGAGAATCACAAAGAAGTTACTGTATGTCTAGAGATACCTTGATTGTCTTGTCAAGGCTGTTATCTTTCTTAACGCTTGTGCTCTTCTATGTTTCTTTCCACGTTCTTCTTTTTCCTGCTCTTTCGGTAAAGTTTCCACATGCCCCAGCCTGCTCTTCCTCCTCCTGTGATCCTGCATGTACGTGACTGCTTTTTCCTGGACAAAGTTACTACCTTTTGTGTTTGAACCACCACCTTTATGCCATTTTTTTAAATTACTTAGTTTATTTCTTTCTTTGCTTTTTTTCCCATCTGTTCAGGACATCAGTTGCATCATTGTAATCAATGATTATGATTCATGTCTCCTGAAGAGGCATGTGAGGGCTTGGACTATTACTTTGAAATGAAGACAAAATGCAGTAGGACCACTGGAAAAAGCTGTGTGCAGTGAACTTGTGACATTTATCATTGTATAAACTGGAAAAATTTCAGAAAACAAAAGGCAGTGTTCTGCTACCTACAATATATATCACATTCTGTTATCTCCAGTCTGAACTATATTTTCTTTGTAAATTATTTTCAGCCAGAGTAAAATTTGCTGGGACCTCTGCCTTAGGAGCATAGGGGCCCTGTGGCATGGCTGAATGTTCACTTAAAAATAGAGGTCATTGCTAGAGTAATCTAAGCCTTGAATAATTCTAATGGGAAAAACTGTTTAAAAAGACAACCCTCTTCCCCTTTCCAAGCCTCTAATACTTGGAAAAATTTTAGTTTTCTAACGTCTCAAAGGAATTGTGTGCAAGTAGTAGAGCTGATACTGCATGCAGAGGATTGATAAGGAGAAAGACGATAAAATAGTTTGTGTAAAGCTTTGTCCTCTTTCTTTTGTTCCAAGAAAAGCCTTTTTTTCCCCCTCCTCTTTCCAGTGAATGTGTTCCCTGCTTGGTTAAGCTAATGTATGCTAAATGCACTGCTGAGCAGCAGCACCTGGTGGGTCCTGTCCCGGGTGGGGGTACCAATCTTGGTGCAGCCCCTTCTCCCTGGCTGTGGTCAGTACCAGGGGTACCCTCTGGTGCTCATTAGTGCAAAAATTTTGCACGCGCATTTCCTGCACCTCAGGCTGGGTAGCAGGCAGTTCAGTCTTTAAAATCCCCTATATTTATTTGTCCTAAAAGACTTTTCTGCTAACACTTGCTTGAGAGCATCTTTTTTTTTTTTTTCAGAAAATCCCTGTTTGTGAATGCACTGCTTTAAGGCCTTCCTGACTGCCTCTGCAGTGAACCTCTGTAATCTCACTCATCTGCAGTGGTCCTTCCAAAGAAAACTTTTTCCGCTGTTGTCCATCAGTCCTTCTGACTCTTACGCTACACAGACTTTGTTTATTTTTTTCTAAGAAGAGAAATTAAAACTACTCAAAGAGCTTTAGCCAAGAATGATGGTGGAAATGAGAAAGTTGTGATCTGAAAGCAGCCTGATGTCAAACAGATGCTTAATAACTTGTGAATTCTTTGCTGGTTATGATGCAAAATGGGGTAAGGAAGAGGTCACAAATAGAGAAGTCACAGATTTCCTTCTTCTGTAGCAAAAGTGTATTTATTATGCAGCATGTCAGTGTTGTCTGTGCTGTGTAACAATACTACATTTTCTACATCTGGGATTACTGAGTTTTTACTGAGTAGAACATGCATCTGCCTAGACTGAGCACCGAGTGAAGTGCTGCTGCTCTAACATGCATGTATGTGGCCTGTTATTAGTATGACCAGTTATAAAAGTAACAGTAAATAACTTGAATGTCATTGGCTGTGGTCAATGATAAGTAACTTCTACAGATTGATAGCTTGAGTCTTCAAAAGAGTGAAAAAATGGGATCAAAACGTTTGGCCTAGTGGATAATTGTGTGTATATATGTTTGTTTGTTACTTAATCATAAGTTTGTAATCCTCCTCTCTCTCTGCTCCCTGGAAGATGCTTGTTACAGTGATGAGCACTGGTTCAGGCTTCAGATTAGGTTGCAGGCATAGACTAATGGAGGAGAATCACACTGGAGTCTCACAGAAGGAGATTCCACAACCTCTCTTGGCAACCTGTTCCAGTGCTCTGTCACATTCACTGTTAAGAATTTTTCCATGTTTGGGAACAACGGAATCCTTCCGGGTTTAGGTTTCCTTCTCCACACAAATGTTCACAGGCTGTGTTATAATGAATAATGTGGTTGGAAAATGGTATTTTGAATTTCTTAAAAGCTGACAGCAGGTCGAGGGAGGTGATCGTCCCCCTATACACAGCCCTGGTAAGGCCACATCTGGAGACTGTGTCCAGTTCTGGGCTCCCCAGTACAAGAGGGATGTGGAGCTGCTGGAGAGAGTCCAGCGCAGGGCTACGAGGATGATCAGGGGCCTGGAACATCTGCCATATGAGCAAAGGCTGAGGGAGCTGGGCCTGTTCAGCCTGGAGAAGAGAAGGCTGAGGGGGGACCTGATCAGTGTCTATAAATACCTCAAGGGAGGCAGTGAGGAGGAGGGGGGCGGCCTCTTTTCAGTGGTGGCCAGCGACAGGACTAGAGGAAACGGCCACAAGCTGAGGCACCAAAAGTTCCACAGGAACTTAAGGAAACACTTCTTGACAGTGAGGGTGTCAGAGCCCTGGAACAGGCTGCCCAGGGAGGCTGTGGAGTCTCCTTCTCTGGAGATCTTTAAAACCCGCTTGGATGCAGCCCTGTGCCACGTGCTCTTGGTGACCCTGTGTGTGCAGGGGGGTTGGACTAGATCATCTCTGAGGTCCCTTCCAACCTTAAGTATTCTGTGATTCTATGACTTAAGCAAGTACCAACTGGTCAAGAAAAATGTACATGTAGGTCAGTGAATCATAACAGTAACATGGAGCATTCCAGTGGAATCCTGAGCCTATTATATATAGTATCTACAGAGGAAGAAAAACCTCTCAAGTTAATCCAAAATGCTTTCGTGGACTTTAAAAACTATCCAGCTCGTGGAACAGATTGTGTAAACATCATGCTCATCCTGGTTTATTTTGTGATTTCACTTGCTGTTAAGCATTATGTTAGGGATATAAAAAGTGTGGGTTTTTTGTTATACTTAAGGGTCTATCTGGCTTGTGTGCTGGCTAAGCTCTAATAGCAGATTAATTCTCTATCTGAATTGAAGTGGAAAAAAACCAGTGTATTTAATATTTTTCATCCTGAAAGCATGCACAGCACTTATTTTCACAGCTGTTTGTTACAACCACCCAAAGGAATCAGGGGAAGGGAGGGGAAGCTCAGGTGTCAAAGGAAGTAAACTTGTAAAGTCCAAAAAACTTTAGTGTTGAGAGTCAGAATAGCTTTAGAGCTATACAGTTTTTCATGGAGTAGTATTGAAAAGCAACTTTAAAAGCAGTTTTTTGTTTGCATGGTGTTGTAATCATTCACAACTGAAGAAAGTAGTATTTAGAGTGTCATTTTATTCTTTTCCTGAGGAAAGCATTTCTTTGGATATTTCTATGCTGCATATAACCTCTTATCTACTGCCTCTTGCATCATTATGGCAGCAACTGGATGTGCTGCTGCATGTTAGGAGAGACTCAAGGAGATTCTGATATCATTGTGAGCTTGATTTCATGCCACAGCTTCAGGGTGCAGAAAAGAACAGGGTGCCTGCACACTCTCTGAAGCAAATGCTGCTGTTTCCAAAGACACTACAGATTTGGTAATGCTTGACAGGGTGCTTGTTGAAACTGTTTAATTAAAAAACAAACAAAAAATCCCCAGACCTCTCTCTCCTTCTCTCCAAAACAAAAAAGCAAACTGTTGCTGAGTGGGTTTGGGCAGAGGTATGAGCAGGCTGATTGTGTCAGGACCCCTTATTTAATCTCTGAGCAAATCACTCTGCAGGCTGTGGGTTTTTTTTTTTTTTTTTTTTTTTTTTTTTTTTTTTTTTTTTTTTTTTCTGCATGTGTTTCTCTCCATTGTGGTTGCATCCTACCCAGTTGCATGGCCTGTAGCAGGTGGTGAGTGCTGCTGGGACTTCATTATTAACAGTCGTGGAGCTGGGATGTGGGTGTGCGTGCCAGTTATGTGCTATGTTTGTGCTGAAAGAGTTCAGCTTTGCCTTTGGCAATTAGTGATAGTAGCTAATATTGATTATTCAATTAGTTATATAACTCCTGTGTTGGTTGCCTTTTGATCATGGAGTATCCTTTAAGGGCAGCGTGGCTTATCTTTTCTGAAAATGATAACAACTTTCCATTCCTCTTTCTTTGCTGTGACTGACCTCAGCATCATGATCCAATTATATTGAGAACACTAGGTGCCATCGTCTAATATACATAACTATTTGTTTTCTAGTTACAATGTTCATTTGGATTAAATTGGACAGATTTATGAAAAATGAGTCACCTACTGGCAGAATTGTTTGTTTTTTCGAATATTTATAGCAGGACTTGTAATGTGTTTGGGGTCTCTTGCTTGGACTTGGTCCATAAGTCTGTGCACAGGAATGTACCTGTGTACAGTCTGTGCCAGAACTGTAGCTCAGGAGTCTGTGTTTTTTTTTTTTTTTCTTTTATGGTTCTTGTTGAAAACTTGTGTGTGTCTACATGACTGTCTACTTTTAGATGACTAGAATAGTATTGAAAGATCAGAATTATTATCTCTATATTAAACACTGGATTTGTGTCCCCAAGGGAGATAATCCCTATTTCACCGATTCATGCCCTGTCCATGGCTAAAGAATACCCTGTTGCTGCTACTGCTACTACTAAGTGTTATTTCTACTAAGCACCTGCACCACAGGATGAACCTGCATGGGCACTTAACCTGCTGTCTTATGACCAAGCCCTGATACTGTACTTAGGGCTTTATAAGCTAATGTTAATGCCAATATTGTGGATAGCTTTGACATTGATTTGTAGCTATATTATTTTAATTTAGCGTTTTCTGTGGAGCGTCTGGTTTTGTTACACACTTATCCTTTTCAAGTAATGTTACAAAATTCATGCTATTTAAACATATACTTGGTTCAGTAAAGTGACTATATAAGTATTACTTTGTGGTGGTGTGTGGAAAGAGTCCAGAAGTATTCCAGGAAACTACAAATGAGTAATTGGATTGTTAATTGGAAAAACTACAGCCTGTGATAAATATTTGAAGGAGTCCCTTGTGGTTTGATTTGTGAAGGGCCAGTTCAGGTAACCTTGCATGATATTCAGATTCTTTTGAAAGAATAGTTGTTGGAAAACCTGAGGGGAAGGCTTTTCATTTTATCCTGAAAAGGGTCAGACTCTCTTCATATAATGCATCATGTGCTCTTTGAGAGGCTTATGGTTTAGGTATTTGCAGACACTTAGAAATTTAAAGACATTAGAAAGACATTCCTCTAGTTTACCATAAAGGGGTTACCTTCTTCAGGAGCAGTTTGGGTGATTTCTCGGGAAATCCTCAGGCTTCAGGAAATTCTTTGCTCCTTACAGGATAGCTGAGGGTCTCTGAGAAACAGGACAGAGCTGGTGAAGATCTGTGCTGCAAAAGCTTGCCCCTATCCTCTGCAAAAAGCTGGGATCAAAATTCTGTGTAAACAGTCTTCTTTCTCTGCAATTACTGTTTACTGCATCTGGCAGTTTACTAACACTTCTGCATGAAGCAATTAAAAGGAAAAGATAAACAGAGCTGAAATTATGTGTGACCCTATAAAAAGGTAATGAAAATTACTGAGGATTTTTCAGTATTATTGGTACCTAATATTTGAGGGACTTGTTATGTCTAGTGACATTCTGTTAAATTAGAGCTTCAATTCCCCAGATTCAGCTGTGGATTTACAGTGTAGAAATGTGAAGCATTTAGTGCTCATTGTGAAAATGGAATATGGATAGATGATTTCAGTGTGGGAACCGAGTGAGATTGGAGTGTTTGAACAAACATTTTTTATTATGTGGCAGGATGTCAGTGGGAGGGACACACCTTTACCTTTGTATTTGCAAGTGTCGACCCAGTTTGCCCAGCACGGACAAATTTCCACAACTGAAATACAGCTTTTGGAAGGTTTTTTTTGTAAGTGTAATAGATGAAACTGAGCAGAATAAACAACTTTTTTTTTTTTTTTTTTTTTTTTTTTTTTTTTTTTTTTTTTTTTTTTTTTTTTTTTTTTTTTTTTTTTTTTTTAATATTGTCTATAGACTGTTAAGTGTCCTAGGACAAACAGTAGCCTTAACACTGGAAGAAGACATTGACACAAAAGGAAAGGCTTATTTGGTTCCAGGGAACAATATTATCTACTGTAAGCTATGTGGGGTGACCTAACTTTTATGGGCAAATAGGAAATTAGGACTGAGGTCACATGAAGCTGTATGGAGGCAGCGAACACCTGTTACTGGATAAATATGTAAAAGCCATTGGCTTCATTTAGAGATTGTGATTGTAAGAGAAAACTGGAAAACACCCTCTTAGGGTAGAAAGGACTTGGTCAGGGTAGTGACATATATAAAAAGGTGAAATAACTGATTCCTATCAACTTCATGCATATATGCTTCAATGTACCTGGTTGGTGTGTGTTTCTTGATTTTTTTTTTTTTTTTTTTTTTTTTGACTAACACCCCAAACCAATCTTAGAATTGATAGGACATCTCTTAAGTCTTGTTTTATGCTTTGTCTCAAACTTGTTCCCTTCCTATTGCCTACAAAGAGAGAAATATTTAGAAAGGGACCAAATCCTCAATGTTTTTCCACTGTGGAAGTTTCAGTGGCGTTCAAAGATGTATTGGAGAAAGGTGGGAGAGGAATTGCACAACCTACTTTGTTGCAAAACACTCTCCCAAAAGCTGCCTATTTTGGATAGAAACTAAAGTAAATCTCTGTGAGGTGTAACTTGGTAGAGGTTGAGTGTGAGAATACATTTCATAAGGTCAGAGGAGTTCTTTGCTGTCAGCTCGCATCAAATTATTTTCCTCTGGAAGCAGTAATATTCTATATAAAGATACCCTGAAATCAAAGGCATGTTGCAAGGCATCCCAAACAGTGTGAACATTATTGAATTTAATAGGTTCAGTTATATGTATTTGAAACTGTTTCTGGGTGTAAGAGAAATGCAGGGGCAGCTGTTCTCTTTCAGAGATTTCAATATATACCATGGAGGTTTGTGCTGTGCCATTTGGGGTAGCTGGACTGTTGCCAAGCTCTCTGAAAACTGATTTGGGAGTACTACAGCTTTCAGCAAGACACAAAACACACTCCTGTATGAGGGAAGTGTCACACTGAGTGCTCTTTCTCTTGTATTTTATATAGTCAGTACATTATAAGAGAAGATTATAAACACTTTAGGTATAAAGCCCAGAATGTGGATGTTTGTGGAGATTAAGTGAGAGGCAAACAGAAACACTTCAGGACTGATGTAACATTGAGAAGTCTTACAAGTAAGGAGTTTTTCTTCAACTGATTCCAAATCTTACTGGAATCTCAGTCAATTGAATCAAACTCTTAAAACACAAAACCAGCTTCCTCAATCATAGCATGGTACTCCTCATTCTCAGGTATGCCACTTCACAAATAAGCTTATACTTCACAGCTAAATGCTGGTGAATTGAAAGGCAGTGGGGAGGAAGCTGTCATGCTGTGTAACTTGGGCATGTTTTAGCTTTTTTTACAAGGGATAAATTAAAGAAGTTTTGCCTTTTTACTTTATGGACTATTTGGAAGAAAGCACTAAGACAGTATGATAACATGACATTTCACTTTCCTCAATGAAATAAATAGTATTTGGTGTTCAGGGTTGAGTTCGAAGAACATGTTAATTTGCATACGGAGTGTTAAACAAAAAATCCTAAGTAAACTCAGGTCACTGATATCCAGCATCATAGACACTGAATGACTTGAATTCTCTTATGAAAGTAAGTTTGATTCTCTAATTAAGGCTACTGCAATGCATAACGAAGGTGAGCAAAATGTTGAAATTATATGAGCAGAGAGGTTCATGCAATCACAACTGATTAAAACCATAGAACTCATTTGTGGAAAGTAGTTTGCATTTTGAAATCGTGAGCTCTTGATGATATGGTCTCCCATAACAGGATCTTTATCTGTGGTATTCCTTATCCCAGAGCATTGCAGAAGGATCTTGTCCTGTATTGATGAGAGGTCAGGTATACAGATCCTATATACCTGAGGTATATTGGAGATCAGAGTGGGTTTTTGTGGTATAGGAAAAGCATGTGTAATGATTGAGAGCAAGCCGCATTGAATGTCAGGTTGTATGTGTAATTTAAAAACAAGCTATGTTGTGCTTACATGTATTAAGAGAGAAGAAAACATGAAAATGTCAAATAAAGCAATGTCACCTTTCTGCCTGAGCTTCCTGTAAGAGCATCTTATTTGCCCAGATCTCCAGAACTTAAGTCTAAATGGAAGAAAAGCTTCAGGCTGTTATCTTTTTCTTTCATCCTTTCCCTAAATGTGTAAAGGCAGCAGTAAAGATGTCTTGAGAAATGGAGATGTGGTGAGAGATAAACAGAATCTGGGATTCTAAAGAGGGATCGCTGTTGCCTGTGTTGCCTGCTTGAGTTGAGATGCTGCATCACATATATCAACATATGTTGTTTCCATAACTTCTGAAAGTCTGTGGTAGAAGGTCAATAAATAAGGACCATATGGGGAAAGGAACTGCTGATGTCTACAGGAGAGTTCATTCTGTACACCAGAAAGATTAAAGAATATTGCAAGACAAGATGTTTTAAGACACATCCTTTCATGGAAAAGAAGTATCATGCAATTCAATTCAAGATACTGCTCACCACTGTCAGTAGTAAAAGCTTAATTTCAATGCTGTCTCTGGAGTTGGTATATTATTGGTATGTACACTGTTTATGGTGTCATTTTTACAATAACATGCTTTAATATGTACTTATCAATGAGATCGTCTGAAATGCACTGAGGTCAGTTTATGTAATTGATAGTTGAGAAGGATAAAACCAAAACCTAAGATATGCTTATAGTTCTAAATGTATTATATATTTTTTTCTTTCTGTTTTTTTTTTTTAAGTGAATTGTAACCTTCAAGTAAATCAACCTTCCTGTAAAGTCTGTATGTAAGGAAATAAAGAAATGGTAAGTAATATTAACAACATTGCATATATATATCTACATAACAAATAATGGTTGTCTTTTTCTGAACTGTGCTGCTTGCAATTGCAAGCAAGGAATGTAAATGCTGAACCCCTGCATGGGGCTAAATCACTAGGCAGTGGATTTTCAGCCACAGTAGCTCTGAGGGGTGCAGCTGCATGTTGATTCAATTTAAACCTTAATTTGTTCAATTCAAATGTTAATTTACCCAAATCAGACTATTTACTCCAATCTACAGTTTGATTCTTACTACTACTGTTTTGTCAGAGTCTGGAGTGCAATTTTTTTCTAGCGGGAACAGTTCTGTTTTCCATTGCAGGGTATTTTTATTTTGTTTTTCATTTTCCTCTTTCTGAATAAAATTTGTTGGATTCAGGGCACTTTTTGATATTTTTTAGTCTGAAGAATTTAGGCAAAAGTGGCGTTTGAAAAATGTGGAGCTGAAATTTCCCCAAGGTCACAGTGTAACTATGCCATCTACTGTTACATTTCTGCTATTGCACTTAAATTATCTGCACAAGTGAATACTCCAAAAGGCAGGGTGAGCAATATGACCTCTGGAAAGAGTATTTCTGTATGTTCCAGCATGAGACCAATCTTTTGCATTTTAGATGATACATATTTTTGAACGAGATGTTGCCTATCAGTCAGTTGTCTTCCAGTTCTGTGATTCTGTGGCAGCTTTTGCAGTGCTGAAGATTACTAATACCAGTAGAACTGGATAATTACTTTCATCCTTTCCAGGATTCATTTCCTGAAGACAAAGGCAAAATTCGCATTGGAAAGAATATAAATCATAAACTGACTCTTTAATCAAATTAAAATGGCAATATTAACACAAAGTTGGGTCTAGAAGTTGTTGGGAGTCAGTGGAAGAAAAGACATCTGTTTGTGACATGGGATATCCTTCATAGTAATTCAGTTACGTGAATGCAGGACATTTCCTCACCTTTTTCCTTAGCTTCCTTAGCACCATTTTTTTTTTTTTTTAAAGAAAACTTGATTTAATTTCATTTTGAGATTTTTTTTGAGAATCAGTGTGGTGCCGCCTCTACTTACACATAATTCAATAGACACAGCTACTTAAAGACTCCTTTTTCAAAATTTGACTTTATCCATAACAACATACAGCAATTGGAATCTGAGGAAATCAGATTGCCTGAGATCTTGAGGGGTTAATACATCTGGCAGAGGGTTGTCCAATCTGCTCTTAAAGAGAGCATCGATCCATAGGCAGTGTCTTGAATGGCCTTCTTGAATGTAAATATTTATTTCTTGGCACACAGTCTATAGCTTTAAAGTTTAAAGATCACTGTTGTCCTAATGATAATGACTCTTAAGAGCTTAGTCTACAGTATGTGTCTTCCAGAAGCCACTTCCATTATGGAAAATTATTGACATTCTTCTGCATTCTTATCTAGATGGAATAGCTTTTGTTCTGTTAGACTTTCCTGCTTTGCAACCTTCTCATGATTCTTACTGTTTGCTGCAGTTTGTTCAAATCGCCCATGAATCAGTGGCCAAAACAGGGCATGTCCAGCCAGCTGAGGGCAATGCAAAGAAGTTCCCATGGGTGTTCAAGCCTGTTCCATGCTTTTCTCCTCGGTTTACAAGCTCCTCCAGTGGGCAGTAGGCCTGGACCTGTGTGCACTGCAGCTGTGTGCCCAGTCATCCATTATCCTGTAACTGTGCAGCTGGTTATCCCCAAGTGTCCCTCCTACTGCATAGTGCCCAATCTCCTCTTTAATGCAGCAAAATTCAATTAATTTCAATTTCGAATTCAAATCCACTCCTTCAGTTTAGAGTCCCTTCCACTTTGGCATTAGCTGTCAATTTTTTAAACATATCAGTTGTTGTTTTCATTGCAGCGAGGAATGAAAATACTGAAGAGTTCTGGACTTAGGACAGATATCCGTAAAACCTCACTCCATCCAGTGTTCCAACTTGGCTCTAAGTTACTGATAATACTCTCTGCGATTTAATTTGTTTCCTTATGTATTTTAATTTGCTTTCCTGCTTTTTATCATGGGAATGTAATCTGAAACAGCTTTATAAGCAGGACTAAAAGTCAATGCTTAACATCTACTACTTTCTCCTGTACAACAGAATAGGTGCCTCTACCAGAGGAAGAGAGGAGATTAGAGTGACTTGGTACAACTCTGTGCAGCTCTGTCTCGCCTCCTTTTGCCTTTGTGCTGCCTTGTTCCTTGTTGGTGTGATGCTTTTCTCTGTATGCTGTTTCCTAGGAAGTGAAAGTAAACTGATGGGTCTCCCTTTCTCTCCTTTTCTCCTTTTTTTTTTTTTTTTTTCCTTCTTCTTCAAAGATACACCACCTTTCTTATTCTCGTTTCTTTGAGATCTCCCAAGTCCTTATAAACTCTCAAAGCTTACATGTCTGGAGCCTTTAGCCTTTGGAGAGAGCTGGTTTTGTGGGCCAGGGAACAGCATGCTGCTGGCAAGGAGGCAGGTTCCTCTCCTCTGCTCTCAGCACTCAGGTGCTGTTAGCCTGGCTTCATTTTCATGGAATATTCAGTCTCAGTGTGTTTGAAAGCGAATTTCAACAGCTTTGCCACATTGAACATGCATAATGTGCCACATGCTTTGTAACCTGCAGTAGCTGTAGTTCTTACCTGTCCATTCTTGGTCCCATTAACCATCCAAACATACCTGAACCTCTTTCAAGAATGGAACAAAACAGTGTTGAATGCTTCAACAAATGAGAACTGCAAAATAGTGCTTCCCCATTCTGTACCATGCCAACCTCTGGTTGTCTTATTTACTTACAAAATAATCTTTATTTTCATTTTGAGGTTTGGTCTTGCTTGGTGATTGTCTTCTCTTGCCTGAATTACTGATCCTATCAAAGAATAATCTAACCTAATTTCAACTTTGTGATTTCTTTCTGAAACCACCGAAAAAATGAATTAGTCAAATTAATGTCTTCCTAGTCTTCTTTTTTCTTTTTTCTGTTTTGGAACAGTGATAACTTGAACTTGTTAGTGCCCTAGTTAGTTAGTACCCTAAATATTGTTTCCTTTAAAGGCTGTCTAGTTGTCGTCCTCCCTTTTCCAGACATCCATCTCATGAAACCTCAGCTACCAAGTCTGTAATGTTATAGAAACCTGCTTTTCTAAAGTCTTTATCTTTCTTTTCTACCCCTTTCACTTCTAAGGACAAGAAATATTATTTTTATTGCTTTTCTCGCCTAAATTGCTTTCCACCTGTTTCCCCTACTGTCAGTTCCAAACAGAGTTATAACTTCATACTTGTGTTTAAGGTGTCTCCGTGTGTGAGAAGAATTAGCCTTTATCCTGATTTTTTTTGTTGTTAACATCACAGCTACTGGTGTCTGGATGATCTTGATAGTTTCCCACAAAAGGCTGAGAACCAATCATGCCAACAGGATTTATTAGTGTGAGTTGTGTTACCTCTCTTGTTTTCTTCTGCTGTTGTTTAGCAGGAGTTTTCAGTTATCTTCTGTATCCTACATGTTATTGTAACCATGTACAATTGAGATATGAGGCCACTCTTTTTTTCTTGGCTACCTTTCAGAAACTAGTTTTATTATTCTAAGTTTCATGTTAAATATGAGTTGTTCTACAGTTCAAAGTATTAAATCGTAATTTAAATTGTTAACTGTATGTTTTAAGTCATTATATTTGCTTCCCAATGTTATGCTGTAAAATATTTAAGTACCGTCTCGTGCCCTCTTGTTCTGCTAAGGCCCAATGGTGCTATTTAATGTAACAACAACTACATGAGTGAGAAAGAATATTGTGCTGGAGAAATGTAGTACTGTAACTACTTGAAAAATAAACAGAAAGTGTTTTAGATGCTGTCTATCCTGTAATGACCAGACAAGTAGGTATGGTGGTGGCAAGAAGGGCAAAACAATATTTTTTTTTCTTGCAAATTTCACTCTAGAAATGAAAAAGAAACAATGGATTATTAACTCCAACACCTCCTTCATGATACTGACCTACGGTATGGTATTAGTGAAGTACCATACTTTGCTTCCCACATCATACTTCATACCCTAGCCCAGGGAGGTTGTGGAGTCTCCTTCTCCAGAGTTTGTAGAGTCTCCTTCTCTGGAGATCTTCCCAACCCGCCTGGATGCCACCCTGTGCCCTAGGTGTCCCTGCTGGAGCAGGAAGGTTGGACTAGGTGATCTCTAGAGGTCCCTTCCAACCTCAACCGTTCTGTGATTCTGTGTGATTCTGTACCATTCGTGAAAAGAGCTTGGAAATTTCAGTGCACTACCAGAATAGAAATGCAGTAAGTAAACACAGCCCTATGACTGGAAATACTATGGTGAAGATACCAGCTTTGAAATGTTATTGGCAGTGGATAGCGGGGTTTTGGTTAATCTCCCCAGTTGTTCCTTTGTCCCGTTAACAACAGCTGGTACTTACAGTGTTTACGGGTGATACACTTGAGGTAATGTGAACTTTTGCTCTCACTGCTTCCCCCACACTGCAATCAGTCCCTGAAACTTTTTGTTCCCAACCACCTGCTTTGTATCAAATGGAGATAGAGAAAACAATATGCTATTGTGTGTTTAGGAAATACTGATGCTAACTTCTGAAATCTATTTGCATTTTTCTCTCTGTACAAAGTAACTTGTTGAATTTCTATGCGTTTTTGTATCTCTTGATCTGTTTGTCCCTCTCTGCAAGTAAATAGGTGGAAAATACAAATATGTGATAGATTCTCTGGTCTGAGTATTCATCTGGTTTCAAAATAGCTACTATACACTAGAGGTACATTGTACATGGGGATGTACATTTTTCTCTTTCTCATCTCCAGATGTATATATAGTTGGTTTGCACACACATCTACAGTGTTTGTCTTGCCTGCAGGCCTTGTTGAGAATTGAATTCCAGAATACCTTTAATATATTACACTTTCCAGGCAGCTGAACACAAGCAGCTACTACTTCTGTTCATATTCACTTTGCAAGAATGTGTTGCTGTTGAATGGTTCCAACAAATGATGTTTTTGCCACTCTTGCATAGAGGTTTAATTTAGTGTAGTTAGCTAATAAGGTGATTATCTGGAAATTCGGTCTTCATGCCCAGAAGATGTGCTGTAAGAAAATGAAACAGCTGCTATCTAGCTTTTATACAGTGACTAATGTAGCACAAACAGCAGATTGCTAACTGTGCAGCTGAGCCTTAAGAGACAATAAATACAGTAAGGTGATAGGTATGTGGTTGAAGACCATGTACTTCTTTGTCTTGGCAATATTTTCCTGCACTGTTAGCCTACTGTTGGAAATCTAGGACTGAAGAATTTTTTCATTTGATACAACACTCTGCTCTGTTACATAGCCCTAGCCCCCCATTGCACCCAGCCTGGAGAAGCAGCAGAAGAGGAAAGGGGGAAATGTGCAAAGGTCCATATAACTTCAGCTTCTTTTTCCTTACCCTAAATCAGTTTTCCTTTATTTAATTAATGAGGTTGTGGAAGCTCATCTAAAAACATTTAAAAGTCATTCTTTTTTACTATATTATTTTCTTTAGTATAGCAGATATAATGAAGAGGTGCTTTTTTTGACTAAATTCTGTGGTAAGCAGTCTATTCTTGGCTCCATTAATGCTTTCTTAGGAAGTCCTGATAAGAGTCCTTACTTATATTAAAGGGTTAACTTAAAGTTCAGGGTGTAGATGGATTTAACAGCTGCTATAGGCTGTTGTACAGTTGTGCTCTGCATTGATATTTTGCACTTTACTTACAGCAATATGGGACTGGATGTCTGCTTCTCATTTCTTTTATTGCAGCTAAAGGAGAGTGCATTAAACATTCAGTTTATCCAGATATGCTTATCCCATCTTCATAGCGAAAGTTCCTGCAAAGAAGTGTGTGTGGTGTGTGTGTGTGTGTGTGTGTGTGTGTGTGTGTGTGTACACACTAGGGGAAGAGGTAGTGGGTGGCCACGGGCCTTAAATACTAGTAGGGCTGTAGCCTGTACTTACAGGCTAGATGTGACTTTATGTAACTTCTGAGATCACAAGTTGAGGTTTTGGTCTTTAGAAAAAGACTGGAATGTGTGACTGCAAATAAATAGAAATGAAATGATGAACTTGTCCAATCTTGACTCTTTGCTACGTTTTTCCGTTTTTCTTTTCTTTTTTTGGGGTTTTTTTTTTTTTTTTTTTTGGTCTAGTGCTAAGGATATTTTATTGATGTTCAGTAGAATGGAGAAGAGCCAAGTTATGCTCTTGGAGAGAGCTTATTATGGAGAGAGTTACTGCATCATGCTCAAGATGTTGCCTGAAGAGACTAATTTAACTGGACAAAGATTTTTCTCCTCTACCCCTGCCTTTCTCCTGGGTTCTGGACATATAGAAAAGGAAGGGAATTTCTGGAGCAACTGGGGCACAACCCTGAAAATGTGTATGTTGCGTTGTGTCTTGGCTCTGTTGTTAATAAGCTATTTCACTATTGTTTATGAGTGTTAAGGGAGAACTAGCAGAAAATATGGTATAGCTTTCTGTGGTTTCTGGATGGACACTTGAGCTGATCATTTGTTGTTGTTGTTGTTGGCTATTTTGCATTTGAACCTGGGTTCTGTTGCTGACAGTCAAGTACTGACAGTGAAATCCTGGGGGATTAAAGCAAATATTCCTTAAAAGCTAGCAGACTATAGAGCTCTGGCTAAGGGATGAGTGTTTCCCGCTTACTGAATTTTTATTTCTCAGATTTGTCTCCACTGTAGTCATAAAACAACAGTTTAACACTTGCATATCATATAACGCTCATCATTCCTGGACATAAAGCATCTCTACACCTTGTTGACAATGTGGAGGTGAAGATAGTCATATGTAGTATATGCAGTATAATAACTCATGGAGATTGTTTGAGCTTGCAATAAAATATTATTTTGAGAAGTCAATGGGATGATTTTAATTAAACAGAAGGAAAGCATCCTCTCACCATTCGTGCCCTCCTACCCCTGGATGAGAAGAAGAGGAAAAAAAACATTTTTTGTGTTTTTTTTTTTCTCAGACTAGTGAAAAAAAAAACAAGTGAAACTTCCAGACGTAAGAATGTGAAATGCTACAATTTGTGCTGAAACTCTGTAATATAATTCTCATTTGTGATAAAAGTGGACAGATTATAGAAAAAACTTGGAAAGGAAGCAGGAGAAAAGGTTTGACCATGTAACTTAGCTCTTGTATTATTCTCAACTTATTTGAGCATTGCAGAGTGTTAGCAGTCAATTTGTACTCCAGCTAAAACAGCCTGATGACCTGTAATGACTAAGATTTGAATCCCATAATCTGAATTTACTTAACAAGATAATTAAATATTTAAAGTCAGTTCATTTAGAAGCTAGAATGGATTATCTCTCCATGCTTGCGGATTTCTGGCCTGCGATTAGTATGCATGACAGTACATCCTCAGTATTTTTTTTGTTATAGCTTTCCTTTCAAATCTCTTATCTCAGCTTTTGTCATAGCAATTATGACTGTGAAAAGCTTTTTGTTGTCCAAGGAACTGAGGGAAAAGGAAATATGAAATGCTGAATAACACAAAATCCTCATACTGCAGTGTGGAAAAGCACTCAGAAAAGTTAATTAAGCTCTGGAAATAGGCAGCAAGATAATTAAGATTAGGTCTAATTTTACACGGCAGGCATTCTGGGCTGTTTTGCGAGAGACTAAAGGGACATCATGTAGAGAAACTCCAGGCCTTCAGTCAGACTCTCAAAAGATCATTATAGCTGATGTTAAACAGCGAGACGAACTAATGTGGTGGGGCATATGTTTCCTCTTGCATTGCTTTATATGTAAAATTGTGCCGTAAATGTAAACAAGAACTAAATACAGAGTTTATTGCTGGCAGTGAGGTATGTAAGTGAATCTGTTGCCGAAAAACCAATAAACGTTGACACAAAAAGAAGTCTGGATGTTATTGTTGCTTCATATGCCAGAGTAAAATCTTGCATGCTGTACTTTGCTTCAGTTTATTATGTTTTTGAAAAAATTTGAGAAAGATCTCTGGTTTAAATTGGCCACACAATGTTCCTTTTCCTGCCATTGCAATCTTCAAATGGAGTCTATTGCATTTCATGTACTAGCAGGGTCGTTTCAGTTCTGCCAAAAAAAGAAAAAAAAAATCTATCCACAGGCTGACAAAAACTTGATTACCCTCTTATCCTTTCCAAATATTTATTACTTGATACATGAGAAATCTTGGAAATGAAAATGAAGGATAAATTACATTACCCGTTCTTACAAATACTTTTACTAATTATCTGTGTAGTGACTTCATCTCACTTCTTTCTGAGCACAAATCAGTATTTTGGGTACTAGTGCTATAATCCACATGCCTGTCATCATACACAAGAATTGTGAAAACTTTCTGTTTTCTAAGTAATCAGCCCTCGGAAATAGTGTATTGCTCTGGACATTTTTCCCCCGCTGACATTTGATTATAATGGTTCTGTGCTTTCTTGAATAAATGCAAGTCAATTATTTTTGTGTCTTTCCCATGAGAAGAGACACTTCTCCCTCCTCTCCTTACCCCACTCCCACTTTTTTTTTTTAATCTAAATTCCTGTGTTCACAAGTAAAATGCTGGAAAACATTGTTTACAAGAAGTAGCTTTCCTTTGTGTCTGCTCCCTTAGTAGCAGTAAAAGTGCATATATGCTTACAATTAAAGTTTTTAACAAAAGAATTTTTTTTATAAAATGAGTGAGTGTGAAGAAACTACAGGATAATGAAAATGAGAAATGAATAGCTGAAATACTTGATACATCTGTATTTTCAAGGGAAGAATGTCAGACAGAGGAAACTCTCCCTATGGTGCTGCTGCTATGGCATGATTTTATATTAAATAATCAAATTTGACATATATCTGAGTGCTTATTGACAATCAAAATCAAAGTTTGATAGGGAGGGTAGATGGGGATTACTGAATATTAGCTGAATTGCAGTGGTTTCATTTAAGACCTACTTCTCTGAATCACTCTAACATATTCAGCAGCAGAAACTTCTTCCACAAGGGGTCAATTAACTTTAATTAAAAACTATTTTCCTGAAATGCTGCAAAGATGAAATATTTCAGTTAGTTTCAACTTAACATATAAAACTTGAAACTACTATGCCTTTTTTTTCCTGCTTGTCCGAGAGAAAAGGATAAACAGATGCTATATTTCATAAAGAACCAAAACTGTAAGACATTTTGCCTTGTAAAAATAACATGAACTCTACCAGCAAACTCTGAAAATTCGTTTGATGTCCTGGAAACCTGTGCCATCATTTTGTATATAATGTTCTCTTTCTTCTATATAAAAAGCAAATTGCGTACTTTATTACGTTACTATTAAAAGAAAAAATTAACCTTAGCTGTAGTTTTAGACCAATGCCTTAATAAAAATAAATCTTCATATATTGCCAGTTGTGTGGGGAACAAGACAAGTGTCTGTACTTGTTCTCTGCCTTGAAATTCCATTGAAAGCCTTGGACTCTTTCCTTTGCTCGTTTTGACCATCTGTAAAGCTCAGCACTCATCCTCTAAGTCCCTCCTGGGTTTGTATGGTCTGTGGTGACAGGTTTGAGAGGTACTGTATGGCTCCCTGGAGTGGCTATGTTGAAAGCTGAACATACTTGTCTTCAAAAATGATGCCTCTAAGGTGTCCACTGTGGAGGTGAAAAAAAAAAAAAGAGTATATGAAGCAGTGCTGTTTTCCTCCATGGCATCTGAGTTCTTATTTTTTGGGTCCTTTGCACATTACAAGGTTCCTCATCCAGCTGCTCTTTATCATATCTCTTTAGCCATGTTAGACAACAGGGTGCCATGAAATGCAGCTGGTGTGCCTTGGTGACGTGCAGTATATTCTCTCACGATAAGACTTTTCTATTGCTATCATCATGGTTGTAAACTTGGTGCACAACCTACCCCATCATTCTTTTAAACTTTGTGCACAACTTACCCCATCTACTTGATGTCTAACATTTTCTTGTCTAGATTTTAGAGCTTTTCCTTCTATATGATGACTTCATTCAGTATTAGGATGTAAACTCTGGATGTCTGGCCCTCCAATTTTGTGCACTGCGGCTTGCATGGCTGCAGTTGTACTAATACTCAGGACTGATGAAGTCATGTGTTGTTAAGGATAGAGCTATCAGGGCCTGCAGCTTGGCATTGAATGTTTTCTTGGGATGTTGCTAATGAAAGTTCCTGTGCAATTATGTTTCAAGGATGGCTTGACATGTTTATTTGCTTCATGCAGCTGTTAAGAGTCTAGAACTTTAAATGCTCACCCAGCCTTGCCTTTCACTACGTCACACTGCTACATCAGCATGATTGAATTCCTGGCTACACTGCATAAACACGCTGTTAGTGAAGGGAAATCTGTTTTCAAAAGCTCCCTATCCCTGAGATGCTGATGTTCATTGCCATGAAATGTCTCAGGCCCTGAAGAGACCATCTGCTGGACTCCCTATTCCTCAGAGGCTGAGCTGAAGAGGGGTGTGTGGTGCCCCGTGCGCTTCTGTCAGGTGGTGAGAAAGGTGATCATGATCAACCCTGTGTGCTCTTCCATGGTGGTAGCGGTTGTCCTCACAACAGATTCTATAAAGGGGACATATGTTGCGTTCTCCACAATGTCAGTGTGAATTCCTGCCTCAAAGGTAGTGGCATGTCTTTGGTGTAATGATGGGGCAGTAATCACATCACCTGGGGCTGTCTGATCCTGCCTCAGGATGGGTGAAATGTGAATTGGTGCCTGATCGCTGTCTGTGCTCTTCCAAGGTAAATTTGAAGCCAGATTGGTGTTTGTCTACCTTAGTGTACTGCCTTGTTACCTATTTTGATTAATGATTTGAGTGAATGGGTTAGAAGACAGAGTATGGGACTGTGCATTTATAAGCAGATCTAGTTTTCCTGTTTTACTCTATAATGCTCTTTTGCCTGAATTTCTGTGAATAGAGTCCATCAGTCAGTGAAGAATGCCCCCTTCCTTCTCCCAGAGCTGCTTGGGGCACTCTCAGTTTCCAAGAAATGTTTGGCTGCCCTTGCCGCTTGTGCTGTATTTCCTGGAATACATCACTCCCTACATACTGAATATCCTTGGTCACATTTAGCATGTGTGTAATAGGCTTGACTTTGCCAGAGCTGAATTTCTATTCCCTAATAGTCTTGGAGTGTTCTACAGAGAATTCTGATTCTTGGACTTCAACACATACAGCAACATTTTTCAGTTTTTGGTCTCGATAGTACAAGGCATTTGATTACTATCAGAAAATGAGAAGTGAATCTCATGGTTTGTACTCAGAGTTTTCTCATCTCTTTGTTTTTCTTCTCTCTGAAGCTATGGATCTGCTTTATTTCCTTTTTGCTGTGGGGTTCAGATCTGCTGCTGCAAAGCTATTTTGGATATAAAGTCAGCAGTGCTCATCTCTGGCCCTTTCTACTATACCAAGCTTTTGAGAAGTGACAGTGCTACTCTTCCAGACAATTACTCAAAACTTTTTTGGAGCACTCTTTAGTGGCTTTTAAAATATGGCTTCCAGTCTCTTGCTTCTCTTAAATGTGGATTTGCTGACTAGCCTGTCCATGCCTCTCAGTCTTCTTTTGCAAATATCTTTATTCAGCAGTAATGGCTCACAGAAGCCATTTTTTTTGATTGTTCTACTGCTTTCATTATTCTGATAACTCAAGTTTTCAATGAGCTGTCTTTTGTATTGATTAAGTTGTTTTCATCTGTTTCAGTGTATAGTACGTAGAAGATATTCTCATCCTGTAAGAGATATCATGCTAATCTGTGCTCACTTTGTGTTCCTTGTTACAGGTTCCACAGGATATTGTAACACTGGTAAACTGTTATTGCTGTTGTGGCTTTGCTGGCTTGTCTATTTATGTATTTATGGCTCATGCGCTTTTCTACTGCCTAAAATTTTAGAATGTCCTCTTCAGAATTGTGCTTAAAATTAGCATTTTCCTAATGCTGTGTTTGTAACAGTGAATAATTTTGTCTTTGTCTCCAAATTCTCCCATCCCACTTTTTATGTGTTTTCTTTGTATCTTCTTACGTTTACCAGTGCCCCAGTGCCTATTTAGCATTCAGTGTGCTATTTGCATGTTGCTGCCTTGTCTCTCATCGAGTCTGAGGCTGAGTTCTAGAAACCATTTATTTGTGTTATTTTGCATTGCATTAAAGTCATGAAGTGCAAAACGTTTTCTCCAAGATCGTATTTGACTCTTGCAATATATGTATCTCTCTCTCTCTACAAGCTTTAGCATAGTGATTTCTCTTGATGCAGCTACCATGTGATGCATTATGTAGGACATGTCCAATTTTCTTTACAACAGCTCAAGCTGTTCATTCTGTTTCTGTTCATAGTTTTGTATGCAGGCATCTCATTTTGCAAAGCTTCTGCTTTATATCTTTGCTTTTTTTTTTCCATACAACTAATGCATCTTCTCAGTCTGAGTGCAGTTTGTGTGCATTGCACTAGTTTTGCATTTATTTGCAAGCCCTAAGTGTGTAAGCCATTTAAATCTTGTCCTAGATATTAATCTGAAATTGTTTATCTGTTAAGGTTTGTACAATGAATCTGCCAATTTGTATAGCAGATTTGTATATATAAAATCTTCTGTTTATAACAGCATAAATTTAAAGGAAAAAAATATTATTCACATATGAAACTTTTTAGGTCAAAGGTGCTCCTGAAGTTGTCATAGCTTACGTATTTTCTTCTGGTCTGATCCAAAAGAATTTCTTATATTAATGGATCTTTTCCCCTTTTTATCTAGCCAAAGTGAATTTTACCCATTTTAATCTCTGAAGAAGTATTTTAGACCCTTGTCTCACAACTAGTATGAGGCTGAGTTCAAGAAACAGTATATTTGTGTCGCATTAATGTCATAAAATGCAAAATCTTTCCTCCAAGACCCTGTTTGGCTTTGGCTAAAGAATCTGCTGTCCAGTAATATTCCCCTCTCCATTCATTTGTCAATACTTTTATAGTTTTACATGTATGGTAAATAGTTTTCAGAAATGACTTTAGAAACTGTGTTCAACATTCAAGCTTAAACAAAGAAATCAAGAGGCTTTACACTTTTTTTCTACGTAATTATTCCATAGTGTCTTCTTTTGGAAAACTAGTGTAACTATACGAAATTTATACTGTCAGCAAACTGAAATATTATTTCACTCACTCCCTCTCCCCGTGCTGTCATATTACATACATTAAAACCACTGTTAAGATTGTTTTTGTGAGTCAAGCTCAGACCCGCAATGTCATGACCTTCCTCCAGACTGGGGACCTTTCTCTTTTTACTTGCATTTCTAGCAAGAAACAATAGAGCTTAATGATGCATTAGGGACCTGTCTTAGAGAGAAAAGTAATTGTTGTAGAGAAGGAAACTGGTACAGGATTCAGCTCCTGGATTAATTTCCTTAAATTGGATGACCATTCCAGTAAAGGTCTGTCCTTTCCTGAGAAAAAAATTGTATGTATGTATGCTTAAAAAATAATTTCCTTGCAAGCTCTCTTATGTATAATAAAAATAAGCTCAGGAAAAGCAAATATAAACTCAGTTTGTCATCATTAGCGTCTTTACTCTGAGTTCAGTAAAAACTGCAAATGTATTACACTTTGGTATTGCCTTCTTGTTTGATTTCTGTCCTGAATTTAAAGGTTGGATGGAGCACCATAGTTACATGGCTGTCCCACCCTCCAACCCTGTGTGACTGTATTTTTAAACATTAAAGTGAAAATGTGACACTGTGAATGATGGAAAGTGATGCAAATGTAAAGACTAAAATCCTGCAGTGGAAACCTATGCCCTTCCTCTCGGTGCTTGGCACAATGTGACTCTCTCTTGCAACTGATCTATTATGCATGATCACACTTCTGGTTAATTAAACATCATTTTTCACTTTTTTTTTCCCCTATGGATACATAGCCTTACTGTGGGTGGAAATCATGGCTTCTCTGTGTTTGTTTATTTTAAGAATGACGGGTACAATGTCACAGAAAGCATTTAGCATTACATGTTTTGTTAAGAAATTATCCTTGTTCTAACCTGTATAATATCAATTATTATGGGATTTCTCTATCTAAATATTAGTAGTGTGGCTTCTCTTTTTGAAATAGCTGTAACTGCTTTTTCTCTTTCAGTTCTTGGCAGTTGTCTCTACTATGTGAAAGCATAGCCTAGAGTGTCTTTTCCGTGAGATGGTGTCTTGTGTGCAAATTACATCAGAATTTTCAGGTTAAAGGAGTAAGACCTGCTGATTTATTTCCCATTGTGATGATTTATTAAATTATAATATGAAAAATGTAATTGCAAATGAAAATGACTTTATTAGAATTATAATTAAAATATAGAATTGCTATTCTCATCAGGTGTAAGCATTTTTTTCTCCTTATGTCTAATAAATAATTAAAAAAACCTTTCATTTTCTTCCTGCTGGTTCTTGGCTTTGAATCTTATTAAGAAAGGGCCATATTTATTACATATGTATGTATTATCATATATGTATATGTAGGATTTATTTGGGATGGCGATTTTGATTAGGTCTTGACCCTGAAAATGCTTGTGCTTAGCATGACATCCATTAATAGCTGAACTAAATGGGGTTACTTGCTTGTGGAAAATTGAGTATTTGTGATAGTGCTTGCCGTATTAGTGCCTTAATGTTTTGTGTAATTCAGTTCTAGTTCAATAGCACTCAACTGTGTGCGAAAGAAATCACACTTGAAAATCTGTCTAAAATGACCGAGTTCAGAGTAGAGCTGCTGACACAGGCTCTGGAAGTAGCAGATGTTCCTGGAGTAATGCTGTTGATTAGAAACAAAAGCGATTTTTTTTTTCCTATAGGAAACTTACATTGCCCCTCCAGACTGTGTGGGAGTGCCAAGCTCCAAGTTTATGTGTTTTCATCCTGATGCTGGATTGCACAATGCTGTCAGGGGGAAGGCAAATATATCTGTGACTGCTGCCCATCATTCAAAGACTGGTATTTCCTTGGTGTCTCCAGAAATGGAGATAAGGTTCCTCTTGTTGAGGTTGGCATCAGATGCCTTGAGAGCACAAAGCTCTCGATGTTTCTCACCTCTGTGCTTTGCTTTAGGAAACATTCCTGAAGTCTCAGGGGGCACTAAGTCCATTTCACATCGTCAACAAGACACTAAAACAACCCAGGCGCTTTTCTTCTGAGAATGAGAGTACAGCAGCTCGGCTCATCAGTCCATCCATTTTTAAGAACACACTTGAATTTCCTGCACAAAAGAAACTGAACTGTGACCAGCCTCAATAATACTTGCAGTTAGTTCTCCAGCTCAGAAAACTATTCCGGGATTTCATCCCATTTTATTTATTTTGTGCTTTATTTTTCCTTTTGCTTACATGGGAAGTCTGGACAAACAGTAGGAAGTATGGATTCTAACTTAGTTTCTTAACGCACTTGCACAAAATGCTGTGATATTTATTTAGGTCCATAGAATCATAGAATCATCATAGAATCATAGAATGCTTGAGGTTGGAAGGGACCTCAGAGGTCATCGAGTCCAACCCCCCTGCACACGCAGGGTCACCTAGAGCACGTGGCACAGGGCTGCATCCAAGCAGGTTTGAAAGATCT
>VZSG01000876.1:72856-90549 GCA_013398315.1 Nothoprocta pentlandii
CTTCTTGATGCACCCCAGGATCCCGTTGGCCTTCTTGGCCACCAGGGCACACTGCTGCCTCATGGTCAACTTGTCGTCCACCATGACACCCAGGTCCCTCTCTGCGGGGCTGCTCTCTAGCAGGTCCACGCCTAATCTGTACTGGTGTCCAGGGTTATTCCTCCCCAAGTGCAGGACCCTGCACTTGCCCCTGTTGAACCTCATGAGGTTTCTCACTGCCCAGTTTGAAGACCTGGCTTCTTCTAGACTACTAAAAGACACTTAACACAAAGTATACATGAATCAGAAGCTAAACAGTTCAAACCAGTCCTTGCTAAACTGATGTTGATATAGGTCCCTGGAAAACACTTAGTCTACACAGACCTTGGTTACCAAGCCCAGAATCATTCTCACAGAGAAGCAGAAATGTAACACCAAACTCTTGGGTAGAAGTGTGCTGAGCACCCCAGATATTGCTGTCTCTTAGTTTTAAGGAATTGCCATGGCTAGATGCTAGTATGACTTGATATTTTGCTACTTTAATGTGACTAGGATAATCTTGGGGAAAGGTAAAAGAAAAACACATAATACATGTAAAATCATGTAAATAAAAGGCATATAGTGTATGTTTTCTTTTCCTTCTTCTGTATTCAGCAGACAACTGTAAATACTTTCCTGTTCTTGGAGGACTGGCCCTCGAGTATACATAGTATTTGTTCTTAAATGAGAGAAATCTGAAGTGGAAACAAGTGTGAGGTTTTCAGTCTTCTGTTCTTCTGAGGAATCTATGAAATCAGTCTTCCTTCTTTCTCACATGATTTTTTTTTTAATCATCAATTCGCATCATCATTCTTTCCTTCCAACTCATCCCGGAGCACAGGCTATTATCCTTTGAGTTGTTCCTGTCCACAAGAGTGAAGAAAATTTACAGAATCACGTCTGTCTGAGTCTTGGCTAAGTCCTGAGTAGTTGATTTTACCCAATATGAGGTAGAGTGCTCTTTCTCACTGATGAGCAGTGTTCAAGTTCTGATGTAAATACACAATTTGTTAATTGCAAATTACCAGCTGGGTAATGCAGTGTGTTAATTGGTTCCATTTGAAGCTAGGCTGAATGATGACAGGGTTGATGTGACCTGTCTCTGCGCCACTTCTGCTGGGTAACATGAGAAACGTATAAGCAGAAAATGCATTTTACCCAGTATTTAATATTGAGTTTTTCTGTACCATTTTCTACCCAGGTTCAGAATTGGAACTAAAACAGTATACTTAATTTTATAGTGTATTTTTATCTGTATCTTTTTACTGAAATGGAAGTAAACATTACAATATTGTACATAAGGTGACATCCTTTTGCATATTTTTTTTAGTACTTTTTAACAAATATTGATTTTGCAATTTGCTAGATGTCTCTGAGCATGCTAAGAAAAAGGTTGGCTAAAGCTGCTTTTACTATTAGAGATTTAAAGAATGGTGTGCCATAAAAATATACATTCTCAAATATTTTTCTTCATAACTGCTGATGTCAGAAAGGCAAGATATAGACAGTCGAAGCTTAAAAGAACATTTCTCATTTAATAAATGCTTTGACTGTTCCAGTGAAAATTTGTTTTTCTTTGAGTGAGTTATGAACTTCTGAAAACCACACTTTCTTGTACATGCCTAAGCAGTCAGATTTTCAAAAGGGCTTAGCACCCAGCAGGACACAGTGAAATGCCAGGGGCTGCTGGTTACTGAACTCTGTTGAAAGTCTGGCCCAAGTTCAAAGTGTGCACGTGAGAAACATTGTACTTCAAACACACCTGATATTTGCAGCCACGCTCGAGAATCAATTGTTTTAACTTCTCTGAATATCAAAGTGTATGGGACCATTCATATGAGTGGGCTGCATATGGGCTCCTACACTTTTTTCACTGGTATTAGGCTTGTTTGTTTTTGTTTTTCTGAAAAGAACTAAAAACATAAAACAAAGAGTCTTAAATATAAACCCTGAAAAAAACAGACAAACAAACAAAAAACCCTATGATAATAGCCTTTGACTTAACCTAATAAAATGTCTTATAATATTTCTGCACTGCTGTAGGATATGGGGCTTCAGTGAGGTTCCTCAAAAGCTGAAGAAATATTGATCTAAACTTCTGAAGCTTTCCTTTTCCTAACATGGTTCCTGATATTGTTTGACTATGTTACAGGCTGTACAGAAGATTGTGATCAAATGAGGGAGGAGGTGCAGCCAGAATGTACCAGAATTTACATCCTTTCTCATCGATTCAGATTTCTGAATGTCTGAAACACAGTCATAGTGTAGGAGAGCAAAATAATTCTGAGGGTGAATCTATGGAGATATGAGAATGTGAAAAATTTTCAGTCTTTTGTGAGAAAGGTCAGTGGTTGGAAGGATATAGGGTCTAACAGACTGCTATATCTTGGTTTGAACCAATAGCTACCAATGGGACCAGGCCTTTACAAAGCAGAACATCCTCCCACATTCATTGTATACTCCCTAACATCAGTGCTCCCTAACATTAGTGGAGATTTTCTTAAGCAAAACTTAAAACATAGAAATTATTCATATATTTTTTTCTGAGCTCCTGTTGTCTTTTCTAATTTTCCCTTGTTCTGTAGGTCCATAGACTCTTCACACCTAATTTGGGGATTGTCAGTTCTGCTGCACAGAACTTACCTAGGTCTGTGACAACCTACTACAAAAACAAAAGCAAAAAATAAATCCACAAACTTAAGCTGAAACTCATTGTTTGGGAGCTAGTGCAGGTGTAACAGAACTGAGCCTGATCTATGTAAGTTTTATGTAGACTGAGAAATGTCGGCTGCAGAAGAATTACTCTGGTTATAGCATGCACATAAGGGAGAAAAGAGTTTGTACTTCTTGATATATGGTGCTTTTCTTAATATTGACAGAAAATTTTATCAATATTTTCTCAATACGGAAAGGGTGCCTTAGCTAGAATTTGCTGCTTAGAAAGGGTAACAGTTAGCCAAGGCTGGAATGTTGGGAATAAAATACTTTTTTGGTGTGTGTTTGTTTGTTTTTTCTATCAGCTTACTGCTGATCTGTGCCCTTTATTTTAGTCACTTTGGTGCTGCAACAGGAGAATGCCTCACTTCAGATATTTCCAAGGACGGGAAAAGATGGAAGAATTGCTGTCATCTGATGCCTACTTTATTTATAGCCTATCTCTACCTATGTATGTTATATACATGGCTTATAATCATTCTATTTATTTAATCTCTCTAATGAAGAGGCAATCTCACAGAGGGCTTTTAAATGATTTTATAGGGTAAAATAATGTTTGGTAATGTTGGTAATGTATTTTTACTGGCCTCAGGGTAACGCTTTTCCTTACCTGACCACTCAGGGCAAGCTTCTTGAATAAAAACAGTGAATTGGTAGCTTGAGTTCAAAGACTGCACCAGGAGATTTTTTTTTGCCCATCAATTTCATTTAATTATCAAGCAATAAAGCAAATTAGTATTTTTTTTTTCCTTGTAACTTAAGGACATCTCAATATCTTTCCATTCTGACATCCTCTTCCTTTCCTCCTCCAACAGCATAGGAGGGAATGATGGTATGCCCTCTACAAGTACTTGTGTGACTAGTGTGACTTTTGGCATTGATACCAAATTTTACAACATATATGGTGTTCATGTTTGACCCTAAAAGAGCTGTTATCTTCACAGTACAATAATAGCTTTGCCCAGCTAAGGCGGTAAGTGGGTTTACAGCACTCATGTGTGCAATGTGCTTTTTGTGGTCATCTGGACAATAACAAAGATATCAATATATAATATGACAGTGTAATATAAGATGATTTATTCAGTGCCATTAAAAGCAATAGGTGATTTTGATAGTTTCATATGCTTATGACGATGTTGTGCCTCTTGTGAGGCAGCACAGCCTCCAGGAAAGAGTAGTCTAGAAGCTGAATAGCAGTTAAAAAATTTATTTCACACAGAGCGGTGAGCTGAAGGCAAAGGCAGGATATTGAGGATCTCTGGGTATTCAAGGAGTATTGCATATAGCATTGCATGCATACTTTGAAAGTATTATGTTTTCTAAAAAACAAGCAAACAACCACCCTGCCTCCTTCCCCCCCAAAAAACAACCCTCCCCTAAGTAATCTTAGAAAGATCTTGTAAATTTAGGTAGAAAGTTGATTTTTTTTATGATGCTGATTTAACATGGATAAATGAGCAGATACTAAATATAATTAGGTTTTATGCAAATCAAAACCCCAATGCAGCACTCTAATGATGGCTGAAAATAACTCATTCTCCTCCAAATAATAGTTATTACCAAGTGCAGCACACTGCTATCAAACTAGCTATGGTTTGCATTAAAAGAGAAATTAAAGAGAAACTGTCAACAAGAACCCTGAATCTCACTACCAGCTAGCATGCCACTTTTGTCTACCATTATATTTAGTTAAAAGGCAGTCACTATTTAAATAGCTTCATCTGAATGAATAAAACATTTCTGTTGTTAAGAAATATACACAAAAAGACAAATGCAGGCCACCTATAAGAATATTGAGCACAGTATGTCACTAAGTGACTGGGTGACTTAAAACTGGTATGAAATGTTAATTATAATTAGCTGTTGAGAAATTCTGAATCATTTTTTCTTGTGATGATCCTTCTCTTTGGCCTGAATATTGAGGCCAAATACTTGTACAATATTAAAGTATCAAACTTTAATTGAGAATTGAGTATTAAAATACTTTGTGTTGAAGTGTTGGTTGTAAGCGTGGCAGGATTGGGTTGTTATATTTTGGGACTGTAAGCAAGAGTTTCTAGCAAATGCCAGAAGAAACAACTGTCACTGTCCTTTTGGCCAAAGAATTGATTCTTTTCCTAATATTATATAAATATCGTCTTTTACTAGAAAAGGTTCTTTTTGACAATGAAATTCAGTCACTGAAGAAATAAAAGAGAAATAACTAATACTTTGCTGAAGAACACTTGAACAAATTCATCCAAAAACATTTAGATTATTTTTTCCTAAATATTTTACAGTAACTAGTGACTCAAGTGTAGTTAATAGGGATGTACTTGTTTTGTATTGTCATAAATGACAACAGTGTTAAAAACTTGTCTGTTTTTAACAGAGAAGTATACTAATAGAAAATAAAGGTATTAAAAACCAAAAGATATTCATGGCCAGGATGAACTGCATCATGGCACAGCAGTAATTAAAAATTTATTTTGTAGAAGCTTATTATTCTTTGCTTTACAGTTTGTCTTTCAAGAGCCTTCTGGACCCAGGCATTATGAAAACATGAGGCTTCCCTTACTTGCTGACTTTCTAGCTTAAAATTTAAAAGGAGTTGTAAAACTTTTCCAAACCTTGCAGATAAAAATCATGAATAAAAACTTTGAGAGCATTTTAAATTAAAATAATTAGGCCATAGTGGATGCTTTCAAAAATATGGCAGCTATGCTAGTGTAAAAGAAAACTCCTTATTAACTTCTATGTCATATTTTTCAAATCTAATATTTAGTTAACTAACTATTTCTAAATCCGTAATAAGAATATTGAGGAGTTAACTGTATTAAGAAAATGTGCTCCTCTATGAAGGGATCTTGAGACATTCAGGCAACAAAAAATCCCTAGTTGGATGAGACTATGCTGTGTCCTATGGTAGCTGCTGCTACTAAAATATATGGAAGTGGAATCATTTAGGAAGAAGGAAAAAAAATACATACTCTTATATAGTTAATATTCTAAATGAGTCACCTAAAGCAGCATAACTCTATTGTCTTCCTGTCAGTCATTCTTGTTTTTAGGACTGAAGGGAGGATTAATTATTGTAGGCTTTGACTCGATAAATGATAGTTAGCGCTGCAGAGTTCTGAGAAAAATGATATTTTATGCTTCTCTTATGATGTCACCTAAACTGATATCCTGATATCAACTACAACAATCTTGAACCATGTCTAAATTGTGCCAGTCCAAGAAGTGGTGGATAGATATAGCTGAGATCAGATGGTCTTGGGAGATCTTGGTGAGATCACTGAGGTACACTCCTTTTTCCCTGAACGAGCTCCTTCAATGTTCTTCAATGGAAAGTACTCTAATTCTCAATTGACTTGGGATCCAGTTATTATTCAACAGGCTGAGAACTTTGTGTCAAGAGCCAAGGCACAACATGTGCCTTGTGTGATAACCTCTAATGCAGGTGTGATCACCTCCAGCTCCTCTTCAAGAAAGATGATTGAAATAAAGTGTTAGGCCACTGAAGCCATATTTCCAACTTCTTGGAAAAATGTGTTATTCCTGTGAAATAAATTGAAGTGTTGGAAAGGAAAAAAGCAAGAAAGAATTTAAGATTTTCTTTCTAAAAACAGTTGAACATGGTGTTCTTTTTTCCCAGTATAGCTAAACATGACTCAGATCAATTTTGCCTACTTTTTTTCTGGATACATCAGCTGGACAGTACATGCTCAAACAGTGCCTTCGAGACCAACCTCTCTTTTTTAATACAAACTGACTTGATCTGTCACTTCAGTTGGTCATATCCAAGAAAATAAGTTTCATTTAAAATTTAAAGAATGCAGGTCTCAAATACGGTAGTGTTAATTTAACAATAAAGATAACTATGAAAGATCAAACAAATTTTTTTAATGAAGGAAATTTTGAAAATTTGCGGTAGATGACCTGGTAGCTTTCTGTCAAGGGATTAAAAGACTAAAAGGTAATTGCAAATGACGTTCAGAGGGCTCCACATCATTTAAATGAGTTCATCCTACTAATTTCTGGAACTTCATTGTTTCTCAAGATATTTTACCAGCCTTCAGACACAGAATGAGAGGAATGTTTATTTTTTCACTAAAATGATTTGAAATGAAAACTGCTTGGTTCTCTTACCACCTTAATTTAAGGTGAAGAAATCTGTTGTCGTTTGTATTTTGCTTATCAAATAAAAACTGTTAAGTTTTTCCTAACTGGAAAAAACAAAGCGATGAATGACTATGGTTTTTGTTTTGTTTGGAACGACAAGATATAATCTTGCTGGTTTATTTACAATATCTCTTTAGCTGGGAATACTTAAAATCTAAATGGTATTGAAAATGTCTGGTTATGAATTGTCTGGTCTTAGATTTAAATGAAGAAGAAATTGCACTCCCCTGTTTTAGTACCATTCCTATCTAGTAGATGGTTAAGTGAATGTATATGTGTGTATATGCGTGTTTGTGTGAGATCAGATGCTGCTAAAAATAAAAGGTGGCTGTGAAAAAACCCTATTTTTCCAGACCGACAACTAGATGACCTAGTAGATAGAATGAGAGGTCATTTAATAATGACTGTTATTTAAATTGAATGGATTAAGATATTTGTGAAGCTAATCCAATGATTGTCTGGTAGCCTGGCTGCTGTGATGAGGCCTCAGGAATCTCCCTTTCCAGGTCAATAGAAGCTTAGGTGCATTCTGAGCTACTGCTATTAGAAGATTACAGTATAGTGACCTAAATCTGCTTTGTATTTATTTTAATGCTGTGTAATTTAAGAGTTTTAACACAAAAACTTACTTTTTAAAAAATTCAAAAATTAAAAATTAAAGTTCTTATATTTTTAAAAGAGTGCTCCTGCATAGGCTGGCATTGCATTGGATCAGGATGTGGTAGATTCATCCCAGAAAATAAAGTCATATATCGGCAGTGTTTAAAACAAGTCAGAAAGAGCTTGTCAATGGCAGTCTTATCTCTTGTTCCTCTTCAACAGTTTCTTGTGGTTCATACTTTCTTCTTTCATTCTTCTTCCAAAGTATGATTAAAAATAGTTTTACAAATGTATAAGAAAAGACATGTTAAAGTGAAGTATTAGAATGATCTTTTTTTTTGCCTTCTCTTCCAAATACGTATGTGTCAGGGGTTATCTGAACAACCATTTACAATAAAATTCACAAGGTGAAGAGAAGATGGCTTCTCCTGTAAAATATCCTGTATTCTGTATAATTCAATGTGGAAGCAGAAGCACTTTTTATTGTTAACAAAGATGAAACACTTGGAATACATGTTTGGCACTAATTCAGGTTGCTATATTGCATATGCCCCAGTTTCCTTCACCTTTGTTTTATTAAAGCTTCATCCAAGGTCAGTTGACATTAAGTATGCTGTTAAATATTGACTTAACTAATATTTAGTTGTTCTTTCCTCCTAATGTACAGCAGCACATCAGTGACCTAGTCAATAAAGATCAATAGGGCTCATGCGAAGTTCAGGGTATGGCTGTGGCTGTCCAGCTCTTGGCTCTCTTCGCCAGGACCAGGCACGTTTGGCTGAACGCATGGTCTGTGGTCCTGCTAACGTATGAGATACTTCTGAAGCAGACTGACTGACTGCTTTTCTTTAACATGCTGCTCTTTTTCCCCGTTACTAGGAAAAACGATAGAATAAACAACAAAAGCATCCCTTTTGGTTTGTTTCAAGGTCGTCTATAATTAATTCCTTGTGTGATAATTGAGGGCTCTGTATACAAGTAAAAGCAAATACTTGGTAATTTGCCAGCTCATCAATAGATGCATTAGCTTTCAAGGTGTTGGAAACATTAGGACAGATGTGACCTTCCATGGTGCTGGAAACATTAGAGCAGACTATTGGAGGCATGGCGATGATGGAGTAAGCTGCTTTTTAGCATCTTTACAGTTCAGAAATGAAAGGCAAATCTTTTAATGATGTAAGTAGGGCCTGTCCAAGTCAAGCATGTGTCTCATTTGGTTAGATCTACCTCATCAGAGGGTCAGTGTAACAACAGCCTGAAGAATTATGCCCTAGTGGTAGCGAAAACTCCCCACACATTAAGCCCTTGGTATAAATGTTTATTTTGACAGTCTTAAGTAAATTATTGTTCCTAATTCATGAGTTTGCCTGTCAGCTGTGATAAAATTGAGACTGGCCAGTATTCAGGATGACAGTGACAGATAAGTGTAGATTTGAACATATCAGTTCCAGAGCCTGGATCAGTTCTTCTGAAAAGTTTCCTTGAAATTAAAGAGAGCTGATTTTCTGCATCTGTTTTTCTCCTAAGCCAGAAGTATGCTTGTATTCACAGGTAGGTGAAAAGTCTATGTGAGAAAGGAAAAACATGAGAATGTAAAACCTAATGCTTTGTCTCTTGACCTATTTTGAGAAGAGTGGAGGCTATGCATTAAATATGAAACTCATATTTGTGCTTTCATTTAGTGCAAGTTCTTTGCAATAAGAACCTCAGCTTTCATATAACTGTACCCCCCCCCCCCAAAAAAAAAACCCCATACACACAAAACAAAATTTAAAAAAGATACTCTTGCTTTCCTCCCCTAATTCTGTATGCAGGATAAATCTGTGCCGTGCACACCCTGGGCTGGTGCACAACCTCCTTGTGCCTTTTCCTCTGCTCGGTATTGTTTTCATCCGCTTTCACCCATGTGTAATGGCAGTGCTTGGTGTCTGCATCTTGCAGACACTCTTCTGCACATATGACAAATACAGGGTTACAGGGAGCCAGCAGGGAAATGTGACTGCTGAAGCCCCATGCTTTATAGGCACCACAGGGAAGGCAATATGCTCCCTGCCTCCTGCTGTGCAGAGCTTAGAAAGCATAATTAGGAAACAATAGTTTAAACTGGGAAAGAAGAACTAAATTAACTGGAACTTACCTGGTAAACAGAAACAAGCTTTTTGTTCTAGCTCCAGGTAACAAACTGAAGTGAAGGAATCAGTAGTAAAAACTGCATGTCTTTCTGCATTAGCTGACTACCATACTGAATGTACTGTAAAAATGTGAATATTTTCAGTTCATATTTTTCCTTATGTACTTAAATGCAAGTTCGTCTTCTCAGAGCTATATCTCCATGTTTAGATAAAACAAAATAAGACAACCAAGAGAAGAAAAAAATAATGCTTAATAGAACATACACTTCAGGTTTATCTATTCACTTGAGGATGCCTAAGATTGGTAAGTTTGGATCCTAATTTATGTATTCAGAAATTTACAAATGCCTTCGGTGAAGATCAAACTCTGAAGCCACTCTTCCTTCAGAAGAAAGACACGTGTCTTTCTACAAAAGGAAGCTGCCTTTCTGACCATTCCCTTTCATTTCATAACCCTTTTTAAAATGCCCTTTTAACTACGTGGAATGTAAGATTAAGACACCTAGGGGGTCTTTGTTCTGAATTGTCTCTCCTTATTTGTTTTTCTGAGTTATCCTTACAGAAAATAGGAGTCATCGCCTCCTTATGAATATTTTTTATTTTCTCCATTATATTTTCTGCTCTTTACCCCTGTTGCTGCGTAGCTGACTGCAAGACATAATGATTAAAAATTCTCATCATGCCCATCTGCCTGCGTGCCCTGTACTTTGTCATTCGGCAGTTGGGTATCAAAGCAGTATCATCAATGTTCTTTGAAAACTAAGCAGGTTAGACATGCAATTTAGATGAAAACAATTACACTCTGTTAGCTTGCTTTTGGCAAGAGTATTAGGGCTCATCCTGGAGACAGGAAACAAAGTAGCACTTCATCTTCATGAATTTTAAATGAGAGAAAGCGTGTGTGTGTGTGTGAGTTGTCTGGCAGGAGCTTTTCCCTATAACCTTTCTCTAAATAGTTCTTTTCCCTCAAGAATACGTCCTAGTCTGGGCTACCAGCAGTGGTTGGAACAATGTGTGTTTCCCTGCAACAGAGATAAGGCTAATGATCCTATCACTGGAATTTCTTTGAGGTCACCTTTGTGGTATTCATTAAAAGCCAGCGGCTGTGCTTCAGTGACAATCCTCACAGCCCAAACGAGTGAGCATTAAGTGAATTAATAGATGTTATATAAACTCCTTTTCAGTCAGACAACTTTTTTTCGTGTAATGTGTATGGAGCCTCTCTTGTTGTGCTTTAAACAATTGGAGGTGATGGCTTAGATCTTGTTAAACTGAGTTCATAAAGATGTTTCGTAGCACTAAATTAAGTCATTTTTCCAAATATTTATGCAAATAACAGCAAAACTATATATATTTGCTTTCTAATGCCTTAAGTCCTTAAAAGTAAGAGCAAGAGACTGTCCAATTATAGACTGTCCTGACTCTGTAAAAACTGCCTTTTTCAGAATTATATAAGTTCAACTTAAGTCGTAAGCATATACTTTAGTAGTTTTCTTTTAGAGGTCCTGCAGTGTTTCTAATGACAATCTAAGCAAGGTCAAGACAAAATTAACAATTCAAGCATATATCTTCCTTGAGTAAAATCTGTGCTATGAAATTTAAAGCTAACCATAAACATCAAGACATTCTCAGGACATGATATTAACCATGTGACTGAAACATAGCCTGAGCTGCAGCTTGCCAGTATTGTGCTGCTTGTACTTGAAATGTGTCAAATGTTTAACAAGGAAAATATGTTTGCCTCAAAACCAAACATAAGACACTTCTGTAGTTTACTGCATACTTATTGTGTTGGACCTTTTTGTGCCTTCAATAATAAAAAAAATCCTTCATTTGATGTCAGAATTATAAACGGATTTTTTGTTGGTTCTTCAACTTGGAGGCATCAGAGTGAAAAAAATCCTTAAAAATAAGGTTTTCCTGAATCCTAGATTTAGACTGAGACATGAAGGTCTTTTTTTTTTTTTTTTTTTTTTTTTTTTTTTTTTTTTTTTTTTTTTTTTTTTTTTTTTTTTTTTTTTTTTTTTTTTTTTTTTTTTAAATTTCATGATCTATCAGTGATTAAAAGAGCGAAGTTTGGTTTGGATATCTTGTCTATGGAAAATTTAAATCTTGATCAGGCATTCAAGACATGCATTCAATGATTTCACAAATGTGACAGTAGCTCTGAGTTCTTATTCCTGACTCCTATTCCCAGGAAGAAAAAGAATTGAACTGAGCTAGGAGAGGAGAGTTTCATACTTCTTTTTTTTTTGACCCATTCTGCCTATTTCAAAGATGATTGCAATACTAGTTTGTTAAAAGAGATGTGAAGGTTGACTTTTGAAATCAAACTCTGAGTTCCATCATTAGGCTTTTAAGAACCAATAAAGCAGAGTCCTCTTTCAGTATTAAAGCTAGAATAGTATCTACAATGGGCCTCCCCCTTGAGGAAGCTAGCAATATCAAGCTTGGTATGTAGTTTTATATTGTTCAAGTTCATTGAATAGCTTTGACTAAGGATAAATTCATCATAATCCATTCCATCTGCAGTGCTCTTACTGTGAAATAATGTTTTAAAAATAAGTAGCACGTGGATCACAGATATGAAAATCTGTTTCTTCTGCCTGAAAGCAGGGTTTCGTAACCCATCACATATAGCAGGCTATTGATGTTTTCTAAGGTGAAACATCACCTCAGTTTACCCTATTTATCTTACTCCGATTAGTTTAACCATACCAAGATTATCACTGGTGTGGTATGGATGTTTCACCTTTCACAGCTTAAACTGTGGTATATTTAATAGAAAATGTCTCCTGAATTCCTCCACAAGGATATATTTTTAAATACTCTTAAATGATGATCGCAGTGCTCATGCTTCTTTAAGTGGTGAGATCTTTCACCTGAATGGTCAAATTTTCATTTTCTCTTAAATGAGTAGGTAGGCAATTTAATGTGAAGCAGAGCAAGATTGACTAGAATAGTTCTAGCTGGAAGTAGATGGTGTCCCTAGGGGGATTCAGCTTTTCTTTTGCTGTATATGAATGTCCCAGTCACTGAATTATTTGCATTAGTTCATGGGTTTTAGGTCATTTTAGTAACTTGGGAACTAAAGTCTCTTGTTACAACTGCTCTCAGTGGCAACACATGAGTCAAATGAAACATGTCATTCCCATGAGATAATATTTTATTTTGCCTTGTGTTTTGACAAGATGCCAAGCTATCGTAAAATTGGGCTGCAGACTGCAAAACGAGTTATTTGTTTAACTATGCATGGTGACTAAGAAAGAACCTGTATTTAACCTGTAGAAAAACACAGAAAACCAGAGGAATTGTCTTCTTAAAGGTGGATTAAAGACTGCTCAATTGCACTTCCACTACAGTGCATATGGAAACTTGCCTCTGGTTGCAGGTGCATAGTCCAACCAGGGCACTTCTATGCAACGACAACCACGTAAGCACTTATTTGCCAGCTGATGTATTTTAACATTTGATTCACTGAGCAAAGGCAGGTTTACATATGCCCTGTGGGATGTTTTGCAGTGCACCTTTACAAGTTAATAGCAAATGTGGCTCATGCTGCAAAGCAGTAACTTACCAGCAAGTCCCAGCTGGTGTTGTACTGTGGTTGCTGTGAGCAGGGACAGTCCTGGCCCTGCTCTGGTGGACAGACGTGTGCCTCTTGGACTGCTGCAATGTCAGCCTGCCAAGAACACATGCGTTTTATCACTTGTCTGCTTCCAAAGCCATGCTGGAGGAGGCTTTATCTGTTTTGGCTCTTGAGCTGTCTAAAAATTGCTACTAGAAAGCTTCAGTCCTGGCTGATGATGTCCTGTAGCCACATGTGTGAGGGTAGGTCCGTATACCTCCCAGCCATGGCTTTGAGTTGGAAACTGCCATATGGGGAGTGCTTTGGCACTGCTGGCTTGACTAAGCTGCCCAATATCCCTCCAGAAGCTGATTCCTCTATTAGGAGGCACCAAGAGAAGAGAAAAAGTGTAAATGCAGGTACAGTGAAATGGTTAAATAGTTCCAAGAAATATTTATGGAGATCACTCACGGCCAGTCTTGCGCACCTTTCTGCTCGGATGTTAAAGGAGGAGCATCCTGAGAATTCTTTGGCAAAGTAGTACGGACATGTATTCCAAAATGCGAATTCTGCCAGGTGTTCGTTTGTAAACCATTACAATATACATCTAGCTGTTTAGCTGTTCTGAAAATATAAGTAGAGGAGGAATACAATAAAACTATATGAAGCAGCTCATTAGGAGAGCTTAGAGCTTTCAAATAGTGTTGAGTGTTTTTGTCTGAAAGACAAAGGCCCCAGTAGCTAAATAAACACTGGATTATTTGGGGCATATATGTAAAGCCCAGTTCAGTTTTAAATACCTTGCTGCTGTTCTTATAATTAAACACAAGGACCTATCTCTCTCTCAAAGATATTGAATGTACTGGTCTTTGCTTTAAAATGGTTTAAAATATTGTCTTTGTATTACAGAATATCTCACTTTAAATATTTCTGAATTTTCAGTAAGAAACACATAATTTTAATAAGCAGGAAAGGCAAGAAAATTGTATGTGTCAGGCCCTAGGCTTTTAATTAAACAAAATGGTATAAGCTGTTCAAAGGAACAGACACTAAGAAGGGCTTATGGTGGGGCAGGGAGGGAGGAAAAACAAATGGATTTGATGGTAATTGTATCTGAAAAATTAAGTGCGATGCCACTCAACTACGTGTCCATAGAACAAAGTATTTCTTTATCTCTGCAAGTGTTTGCCAAGAAAAGATGCTGCTTTTAATGATTCTTTTTAGATATGTACAGCTGATGTACATTAGATTCAAGTATGTATAGGAAATCATTTATCTTTAGGATTGCAAAGTTTATTGCTCACACAGAGATTTGGGATTATTTAAGTTTTAAGTGGAGCTGCGAAAGTGACATGGAGGGTGATATTTCAATTAAGTCTTCCTATAATTTTGCCTGAAGGAAAACAAACCAATGTCAGGCTGCTTGCTTCTCCCTTTCTTATGGCATTTTGATAGCTCTGGAAAGTGTTGATATAACTGGGCAGATAACCTGACTGTTTTTGTCCAAATGTAGGCTTGATTTGGTTAGGGAAGATTTTTCACAAAGTACCATCTCATGTCTGATGGACCTTTTATTGCTTTAAATGCTTCCACAGTTACAGAACATAACTAATACGCTAGCAGTCATCTTCCTTTTCTCCCATTCTTGGCAACATCCCAGAGCAAGCAGTCCCTAAGTATTCTTCTGTCTTTCATCCCAGTTGATGTTTTTTGCTCTTTTTGGTTCACCCTAGAAGAGGCCAGGCATACAGATACATTTAAGGAAAATTCTGAAAAACTTTGCTTTTTGCAATACAGAAAGTAAACTTTCAGAGTGGATAAATGCTGTGTCCTCTGCTAATATCAATGTGCCTATTTATATTCTAAATCTAGCTTTCCTTTTATGAATAGGTGTTGAAATAACTAGACAGCAGTTTATATCGGACAGTTCAATAATTCCCCCCTCTATTTCTGGAAGAATAATTTCACTGCTTTCCTCTAGCTTTTATGACTCTATTATCAGAAACAACTTCTACAGAAAAAAAAAAATGGGTGGTCTTTCTCTTTTTCCCTGCTTTCCCCTCAAACTTGCCTAAAAAATTTATTCCAAAGCTGTCCATATCCTATTGACAAAATCTGCAGGTTTTCCATGCTATACTTGTGCTTATTTTTTACTTTTTTGGAGGAGTCTTTTGAGATTATTTAATCATAAAACATTATATAGTTTGCTTAAATATATAATCATTTCAAATGCTATCCTGTAGCTTTCCAAACTTGTAAATCAAGGGATTCACTGTATTGAAGAAGTTGCCCTGTTATTTAGATTAAAATTACTTTAATGACCATTCTGGGTTCTTTCCCTTTTGTTAGGAGAGCTTTTGTGCTCTCCTAGCTGACAAAACAAAATGTTTTGTCAGCTAATATAAAGGCTGGATATGCATTTTTTGAAAGTTAAATTGAAGTGGTAGTTTTCACCTCCTCAGCTAACCTCAACTCTCAGGATCTGTTGACCAGAAAGATGGTTGCTCCTGTGCACATATGAGCTTGTGTCTCAAGCTGAGCTGAGTAAAACAGGTAGCCTACAATCTTGAACATCCCAGAACTTGACATGCAAGGCTATTTTTCAATTTTGCAAATGAACTCATTGTCTGAACTGATAGAACCAAACCCCCAAAGTTACACATTTTTGTTCTTCTGGGTATCTAAATTTAAATGTAATATATTGAGTTCATTTCTAATAGAAACAGCAGGGGATGTGATCAAAAGACTTTTTAACTTCAGTTTCTGACTAGAGTCATTGATCTGCAAATTTTTATTTGAGAACACGTTTAAAACCCTTTACACATTGTCTGTTCCCTGCTGCCCATTGTGAAAACTTACTTGATTAAAGCACATCAAACAATTAATAGAAGCTTCTGATCTTTTGGAAAAGATGCTGGTTAGCTTTTCTGCAATTCATCCGTAACTAGGACACTGGAAGGAAAGAGCCATATTTGCAGTGTTGGCTCAGGGGGGAATTTGCCCATTTGACAGAGGTCACTATCACAATAGCACTGATATGCTTGAGATTTCAGGAGAATTAGAATATTTTAAACCTGTCTTTTAAGCCATCCTGCCTCCACCACATAAGTAGAGAAAGCCAGAACTGCTTGAAATCCTCGACTACAGGAGAAGTTAGAGATGGATATTTGACTCTGCTTGGTGTTTCTGTGGAAGTGCACCTTGAAACCACAGTGAAATTGAGGCAAATTTAATTATTCATGCGAAAGATCTGGGAGGAGTAGCAGCCTGAAAACAGCTCCTGGCACTGATTTAGAGCAAAGAACTTTAATAAAAAATATGCCCATCTCCTACACGGTGCTATGGGATGGAGGCATCCCCACTTGCCCTTGCCTGTGCCTTGACGGCCCAAGTCTCAGCTAGCACAAACTAGAAGCAGTGCAGCTGTACTTTGATGGTCTGTGCAACACAGCGTGAAGCTATAGTGTGTTTGCAGTATGTCCTTGCTGTATGGCACTGTGCTGGTAACCCAAAGCATCCTTACTGCATCCTTACTGCACTGGTGCACATGCTGGTCACCAAAGCAAGTGGTGGTAACTATGATCAGTCTGTGCTACTGTAGTCTAGGTGGGGTAGAACAGACTAAATGACTTGACAGCTCAGTCCTTGAGAGGCAAAACCAACTCATTTTGATTACATTAAAGAATGTGGTCAGAATAATTAATCAGTTTGGTTATTAAATCTAAAGATGATGTGCTCTTTTTTTTATTTTTATTTTTTATTTTTTTTTTTATTTGTATTAATTTGTGATGGAGGTTATGAGGAAGAATCAGTTAACTGCAGTTTTGCAGTACAGATGCAATTAAGCCCCAGTCTTACCAGGGCTGATAAGCACTAGTGTAATGCACCTATAAGAGGGAGCTTCAATTAAAAAGTTTACTCTTTTTTTTAAACATGGCATTCCTCTTTAGGAAGGAATTCAATATATACATGGGCTACATCTAAAGCCTCAGATCCAATGTTCTTTGTTTCTAAAAATGCCACAGGCTTACTGTCTGGCTTCTTTATAGTGAAGAATCTGCAACTGCAACTTTAGTCAGTAGGGCGAGGACAGTTGCTGACTTCCCAACTGTGTTGAAGAGCATCTTTTTATAGCAGTCGAAAAAGACATGTAGTGATGTGTCTTAATGTATTTCAGGATAGCAACACTGGAATGAAAGAGTGATGGGCCTTTTATTCCCAGTTTTAACTGATTTTCTTCATGACCTTTGCTGCTTTTTCTCTTGCAAATAATTTGTCTTGTGTGCTTTGGTTCCAAACTTGTGTGTTTTGGAGCCCAGTGTCATAGACCTTACTTCTGATTGTAGCAGTTCAGTACAGATATACTGTTAGAACAGAAATAATAAATGCATATGTATGTGGCTACTATTTAGGGTTTTCTTAGAAGCTGTTATGGTCTGTTGCAGTGTGCCTTGCTTTACAGTCCTTGGAAAATGACCTTCCTGTTCAGAGACTAC
>VZSG01000876.1:90614-111851 GCA_013398315.1 Nothoprocta pentlandii
TTTTTTTTTTTTCCTTTGGAATAAGTCACATTTTGTGAGTAACTTAAAATGCACGCTGACAAAAGCAAGTATTGCATTACTCCAATTTCTTTTCAGGGTTTCCCTGTTGCCACACCATGTCCTCATGATGTGGCTGTCTTACAGATTTTGATGTGAAGCAAAGATATCTGTATTTTTCTGATGCTTTTGTTCCTCTTCTATGTTCACATGTATGAATATGCCTTTTTACTTTATGTATAAATACCCTAGAACTTTCACATATACACAGATAAGAAGAGGAAAGGAATAAATATATTCCCATTATTCTATACATGGGGATGTGTCTGCCAGTGGAAGGTGTGAGTCTTGGAGAAATGACACTCCCTGTTCAATTAAGAACATTTCTCCCATGTAAAATCCTTCTTGTCAAGTGAATTTGAACGTAATTCACTGGGCATTTGTGCTGCACCAAAGGAGCAATTGCAAGGCGCTTCCTATTGCAGAAGTCAATTAGCCTCTGGGCCTGCTGACTTTCTGCGTTTGACTGTTTGTGTGACTTGGTGCTGGTAGAGCCCTCTCTGAGGGTAATGCAGAGCTCGGTCTGCAGCTCGCTGGTAGTTTGCAAAGTGCCCTTCATGTTATTCTGCTGTCAAGCCTGTGCTAGATTGATTTCTCCTTACACCAAAAGACCGGCAATGAGATCAACTGCCAGTCAGTTTTCTTAATTAGGTTCCCCTTTAAATGCTTGCCTGCACTCTCCTCAGGGCAAGCACATACCAGCTCCTGCTCTCACAGAGGCAGCTCTGCCATTTAAAAAGGCTCAGTTTTGCTTCCCTGCCCCCTCCCCCGCCCCCATAAAAACGCTTAAATGCAGCATCATCAGCCTATAAACTGGTGAGAGGCACCGGGGAGCAGAGGGCTTGTTGCAGGTTTGTTTAAATGACTGTTTTATTGCTTTTCCAACATTATCCTATCTGGTAGTGGCAAGAGAGTGCAAAGCACCTTCCATTATGTTTTATGTATCCATGAATTGTGGAAGAGAATATTTGTGGTTAAGAATTAAGTGGCAGCATTGATGTAATGTTCTCTCTCTCTCTCTCTCTCTCTCTCTCTGTCTCTGTCTCTCTCTCTCTCTCTCTCTTCTCCACCCGCTCCCCCATCTTCCTCTCCTTTCCCTTTTTTTTCCCTTTCTTTCCTCCCAGAAGGGCCTTTGCTAGCACAAGGATCCTTGGCAAGTAAAGAGATAGGCTGGTCTCCCAAGATAACATCCTCAGGTTACATCAAAAACCTCTGTCAAAATATGAATTAGATGTGATCAGGGAACTAAAGCTTATATTTAGTGGTAGATCTAAGCTTTGCTATTTGGCGTCATTGCTTTCTCTCCTACTCCAAATTTCTTTTCAGAGGAGTTGAGTAACCTTGAAGAAGAAATGATAATGATATCTCTTCTTCTGTCATCTGTGCTTAAGACGTGCTCCTTAGCAGGAATCTTTGCGCAGTAAACTCCCTGAATGTGTCACTTTCATCACTCATTTTTCCAAACAAAAAAACCCAAAAAACTTCCTTTTCTTGCAGCGCAAAGATTAGATTTTTCCACATTTAACTCCTCCCCCTCTTGATTATAATCTGGGAGAGCATCACAGAAAATATGGAGGAGAAGTGCTGGGCCTAGCAATGTGTCTACATCAGTCCCACTGTGACTCTCCTTTTGAGCCCCACTGCCAAAAATGGTATTCATTTATTTTAAATCTACTTTTCTATTAAGTCTTCAAACTGTTCAAAATTCCCATCTCAGACTGAATGAACTGGATGCTCATAAGCACAAATCTATTCAGAACTGCAGTGACTCAAGGCAACTTTTTTTTCCTGCTTTGTGCAGTCACTGAAGAGAATCAAATGTCTCCATGTCAACTTTATTTGCTAACACTAGTTACACATTCCAACAGAATGAAGAGGTGCCTGAGCATGGGTGGAAGCTGCTGTAGATGGAGGACCAAAATGTAGTCAACTAACATCTTCACCTGCAGCAAGGTGAGAAAACACAAACCTTTTCACTTTTTCCTGTGTCCTGAAGAGAAGAAAATACATCCTGCTATTGCCCAAGTTTTCAAAGGAGAAGCAGCAGCAGGCAGATGTCCACCCTCATGGAGTGGCAATAGCTAAAAGTGCTAAGTGAGCTGCTGCATTACCTCTAGGAAGTCCATTTTTTCCTCCTCTGGAACAGAGCAGGAAGGCTTCTGAAGAAATTATTTTTCTAAGCATCCTTGCCCCTCAGCTGCTCTGTTTGCTGATGATTGTCCCTGTTACTGCCCCTGTGATCCAGGCAAGCTCAACATGCCACAGGCACCTGCTCCTTCTCAATCTTCACTCTGCTGCTTCCCTTCTTTATTTTCTTTTTTTGCTTTGTAATGGGCTTGTTATTGTAATGGGCTGTTACAATTTAAAAAGCAATGATATGTCAATGCAACATATTGTGTTCTTATTATATGATTACTGTTAGATGGACTTAACTTCCCCAGGGTTTTGAGCTATGATAACAGGCGTCCAAGAAGTACTTGTGATAGGCTGACATTATGAGAGGTCTCCTCACGCTTTTAAGTCTATACAATTAATAAAGATTCCCTTACGTGCAAGTATACCGGGGCAAATTGGCCTCTTTTGGTTATGTCATTGTTTTAATACTTGAGGAGATGAAAAATGTATCTGTTTTTGGCTTCTCCACCGAGAAGTAACAAAAATTTTGATCAATGAGAAACTGAATAAGCCATGTTAGCAGACAGGCAAGGAAAATTAGGAACTGCTCAGGCAAATAGTGTCTTTGTGTAAGACTGTAAAAGAAGCTTAATTTCCACTGTCCTAAGAGTCATATAACTTAAATTGAACCATGTCTGCAGGTGTGACTCTTGGGTGTCCCTGAGATCCCAGAGTTTAATACATACAACCCCTTCTTTCTCCAAAAACCCTCCATATTAAGAGTGATTCTGATTTTATAGGAAATCTGGCATTACTACTATCCAAGCGCATGAAAAATAACACAGTGTATTAATTTCTTTATCAACATCTGTGTATTACAAAACTGTTCTGAGGATGGAAATGTCCAAAAGACTTTTGATCTATCTCCTAAACTCACCCTGACCACATTTCTTCCTCTTTTCCTGCCACTACATTAACACTATTCTACTCAGCATTCATTGTCTTTCCCATTCTTATCAAAATTTGAGTTGTCTGTCTGCCAGAAAACAAAATATATAAGCATGCCTTTTTTTTTTTTCCGGAAGATCTCTTATTTTTTAAAATTTAATTTGCAGGGAGGTTTATCATTGCTAAGTTCTAACTCTCTACCAAAATTAGCTGAAATTGTCCCATGGCTCCAGATGTTTCTGCAGAAGGTACTAATATACCAAAGAAAACCCAATATTTTAGAAAGAAAACTATGATAGTGGTAGTCACATTTTTTCTCACTGGATTTTAATCTTTTAAAGAACAAAAGCTTCTGTACATTTACATTAAATGTACTTGTTTTATGCATTTTTTTTTTGTTTCAAATGTGTTACAAGCATAGTTGTAGACTTGATAAATCATTGATGCAGATTATTGATATTTAATCGTAGTGACTTTCTTAGAAGGGAAAAAGTTAATGTCACATTCTTTATTTTGCAGTGCATATGCCTAATAATGTCAAGTGATAAACTATGAATTCAGGCTCTTTCTGTAGTAAAATATAAGATGACTTGCCCCTCTGACCCTATTTTAATAACAGTATTCTTTTTTGTTGTGGTCTAATTCTTAAGAGGATTCTTTCTCTTTTCTATCTATTAATAAAACACTTGTGCAAGTCTTGGCTATATATTATGATTAGCACACTGCAGCTTGTTCCTCTGTCCTGAGGATGATCATTTGTATGCAGAGTGTAACAGATGTAACTGCAGCTTTACAGAGCATGAATGTACATATAGCATCACTGAGCATACGGTGTGTTTTTGTATATGGGTTTTTTTTCCCAGTGGATAGTAATGACCTGTGTATTTTTTTTAACACAGTTTTAAAGAGACATTATCCATTTTGCTGTTATCCCTTATCTTGACTACTAAGAATTTAAAGGAGCCTCAGGCAAACAAAGCAAACCCAGATGAAGAGTACTGTTTTTAAAGAATTATCCAACTATACTCTTACTGTAATGAAAATACTTCATCACCAGATGGCAATGTTGCATGACACTAACCGCTCTGTGTGCTTGGAGGGATGTGTGCAAGGCGGTGGGAGGAAGTGGTGGGATTTGGTAGGGAGAATGAGTAGCCATATTGGTAAAACTCTTTTATCTCCTTTTTAAGTACCTACAATGGAGGTCAGAAAGGATAATTTTCTCTTTTGTCAAGTATAAAGAGAGACTGGAAGGAAGTTCATGTGAAATTCAGCTCAAGTGTAAAGATTAAGAACACCTTTCTTAAAGAAATATGTGTTCACACTTCTTTGTTCTTTTTGCAATTGCTCTTTATAATAATTAACACCCAGAGAGATTTCCAAGGTTACACTAACTGTATGCAAGAATTCTGCCCATTGCATTCTCAGAAAAGCAGCTGTGGGAGAATACTTTATATTTGAATAGCTAGTGAGGATCAGGATTTTTCTTCCAAATTTTTAGGTTGTCGGCTGACTATATCTACTGCGATATTCCATAGTTTGAATTAGTTCTTGTCCTTTCTTCCTCTTGAAATGGCTTCCATTACCGTTTTGCTTGCACAGAGTTTTTCCTCAGATGCAATTTAATAGGACTAACATACAGGACCCATTCTGCAATGAATGATGCTTTAAATTTACTGCTGTTCTGATCTGTTTGTTTTGTCTATTATGTATAATAAAAACAATTATTACAAATGAATGCTTTTTTTTTTTTTTTTTTTTCCCCACAGAGTCTGTTGTAAAGATGATAGTCAAGTAGCTTTTAAAATTTCAGGATTCCAAGTTTAACCTAAAGGCTATCAGTTGCGATTTAATTTATTGAAGTAGGTGTGTAGCCGAACCAGAGGCAAAAATTTTATTGGAAAGCAAAAATTTTATTAGCTTTCATGGTGAAAATGACAATTTAAGATTCAGACTTAACTGAACATTGCAGAGACAACAGATGCACAAAGACTCATTTTGTCATCCAGTAACATCAGGCCAGCTCTCTTTCATATACACAGTTGAAGTACTTGCAGTCTCAGTGCTGACTGAAGAAGCCTATTACACATGTACTGAAGTTTATCATTATTTAGATCACTGCTTAATGAACTGAATAGGATGCCCTACCTTTTTGAACTGAGGAGTAAGCATTTTGGGCTTAACTGGTTCCGTTTTTCCTGAGGTACTTAACAGTAGTTGACTTTCTGCTTTTGTGTGCCACTTCAGTATATAATTGTGCGTCCTGTTTTTCTGAACTGATTCCAGGGGAAGCTTAGGGCAATTTGGTGACATAAAGTGCTTAAAGTCAGAGAGGATGTAGGCCGGAAGCTATACTTAAAATTTTGGGTTCTCTTCTTTGCTCTTCTTCTTAGCAGAGGTTGGTGACCACCCAAATTTTTAATGGTCCCTTGGTAAGTGCTTGGGGGCCTACCAGTGATCAATTTGTCTGTCTTTGGTATATACAGAACTTAATCCTTATCTTTCAGGTGAAACTGAGGATGAGGTTAGGTAAGTGTATTACTCCTACTGGTGTGTCTCTGGGCAGAGTTAATTCTTGGTGGTTGCCTGGGTAAAATTCCAGCTTTGCTCTTCTCAATTACAGCTTTCAGATAGAGGCTGTTCAACCGTGTTGATTCCGGTTTCCTCTGCCATGTGCCAGGCAACATAGCCATGGTGCTGCTGGCTTGCACTTGCTAGGAAGCACAACATACCCACCGAGATGTCCTTCTGCCACAGAGAGAATTTATTTGCTGCACTGGAATTTCTTTGCTGCACCTTCTGTTTGTAGACTTTGAGGGATGATAAACTAATAGACAGCACATATTATCTTTAGCACAAAAAGGAAAGAAGAAAAGCAAGACTAAGATGCCAGAAAATATGGCTTTAAATGACACAGTTAAGAAAATTCTCTGCCCAGAATGGGGTCTTGAGCACAGATAGATTACTGCAAGTATTAATGAGCAGAAAGGCTGTGGCTTGGTTGCAGTTCCCGTTCTGTTATGCTCTTGGTTATAAGTTTACCAGAAAACAAAATATCACTGCAACAGTAATTTGACATCTTATTGCAAAATGTTTTGTTTGTGTGTTTGAGTAATGTATGTGTGCAACCTACATGAAAAGTTATTTCATTACAGTCATGTTCATTCAGGCTGAGACACTTATCCCGGCCATTGTACAAGATGTCAAACTACTGTTGTAGTGACATCACCTTCTCCTCTAATTGCACCCTGCTGATGCTGAATAGAACAGGAAGGGCAATATGTGAAGACTGCATCTATTAAAGCAGAATTGCTCTAATTCTGCAATCTACCTTGCAGAGTTATGAGGTATATTATACCATTATTGTCTAATGGGTAGAAATGCAACTCTTGCTCCTTCTTGGCTTCTACACGACTGCTTCATTTCTAAAACATGAATGAAAACTACTTCATTTCTAAGATATGGATATGAGACTTCAAGTGAATTTTGCAAAATCTGCTCTAGACATATGAAGTAAAATGTAAAAGAAACCTCAAATCACCAACCTACACTAGCATGAATATCACAATGTACACAGACTTTTATTTAGTTTTTGAAAGAAATTGTGATTTTTTTTGATTGTTTTCCTCTCCCCTGGGAAAAAATGGACAAATACAACATGAGTATGGCGAAATATTTCACTTGTCTATTAATACTCCATGAAGTAGATCTGAAATCTTAGCCGGGGAAAATACTACTTCTTCCTCCCTGAGGATGTCATAGTAGCCTGATATTTTTTATCTAGCCCTATAGTAACTTGCTTGTCTTGAAACTCATAGAGGACAATCATCCTGGAAGAAAACAAACTAAATATAGGTGGTAACCAGTTTTTGAGTCATTACTCGGTGTCACTACACTTTAGTCAGTATCACTGACCATCATTAATACGACATCCAACAGAATAGCTTCTTCAAAAGAGAAGCTGTAAAAATAGTTGCTTTCACAGAGAAAATGCCTTGAAAGTAAACCTGATTCAAAAAAAAACCACATGTATTAAGAAAAGTCACAAGGGAACATTTTAAAATATGAACAATTATATACGATTACATTTTACTGTCGCAAAGCTGATGGAAGAGGTATGATTAACATTACTTGTGTGATGTTAATGAAATGATTCTCAATTGGAAAGTCCCTTGTATTGCAAAAAGCAGCTAATGCAATCATCTGTAGTACTGGGGGAGATGGGAAGCAGAATTTAACTTTCCTCTTATAAGCAAATTGTAAGATTGTGTTGACAGTCCACCAGGAGTTGGAAGGATGTACTGTGTTGTACTCCTGCATTATAAATCATTGGCACTTACAGTTACTCTCAGCCTGGGTGACAAAAACAGTTAAGTTTACTTGGCTTGTAACACCAAGTACTAAGTAAAAATAGTTGGCTAAGTTTGTTTTTTCCTTACCTATAGGAATCGTTATTAAGAATAATAAAAACATATGATGAGAGTCCACAAAAAAGAATGAAAATCCTAAAAATCTAGTGCAATACTAGTTCCTGAGTATTCTTGATATGAGTCTAGTGAATATTTGGCCTCAGATTCTAGTCAGGCATATCTTAGCTCAACCCACACCAAAAATGAAGGAGATGTGCCTGGAGAAAGTCCTACAAATTTTTCTGATTCTTATAGATTTGATACTGAATGTAAGCCAGGGATTGGTTTGAGGTTTAAGGGAGATGAACTGTTAAGACTACAGCACAACCTGCAAGCAAATCTACCTAGATAGTAGGTATATAGCTTCTCTATAACCTTCTCTGTAGGTTATAGATTCTCTCAAACAATGAATAAGATGGGAAACATAAGGTCAATTTCAGTTCAAGAGATGTCGCACAAAATTTGTGCCTTGATAGGAACTGATAAGGGAAACTAGAAGGCCTGATTTCCTGCTTCATTTGCATTAAAAGATCTCATACAAACTATAGGAATTGATGGAGTATCTGCTAATATTACAACTTGTTTTTACATGAAGAATTTCATTTACTCAAGAGAATTTATGATATATGGTCCAATTTTATTTGAGATTCTCTCTTTAAGGATTGTTTGTTTTTTCTCCTGAGAAAGTATCTCTCCACCCACTCAGAAACTTGACTTATGCTCTAGGGAAGAATTTTAAGCTATATGTGCCAGCTTCATTTAAAAGATCTTTGGGGTATATACTAGTCTTATGTATAAGAAGATTTTTGCTGTCACAAATGTGTGTCTTGGGATCCTTGGTTAAAAAATTCAGAGTGGGGGAACTACATAGTGATAATTTGACTTCATGTTCGGAACAGATTTTGATTCCTGGCATATACATCATTCCAGAAGAATCATACAGATGCATTATGGTAGGTGTTAAAAACTGTTGAGAGTAATATGAGAGAGGCAGCAGTCTGTATATCAAATCCAAAAGACTGCAAAATATATTACTTCTGCAAATGAATGAAGGTCTTGGGAATGATCTTTCCAGCTTTGACGAACAAAGCCCCAAAGACAAGAAAACTTCTATTCGTCCTGTCTTCTCTGTTTCTCTAACCATTCTGAAAAGATTGTAGACTATCTATTTTTACTGGTCTCCTGCTCTGTAAAGTTTGATTTCTGCTATTGTGTCTTTTTGTTTACCCTCCTATCATGATGAAGTAGTTTTTTCCATCTGAGCACTGGCCTTCCAGAAATTCAGGGTAGAGTTATTGACTTTCCTTAGTTCTCAAAGGCAGCACATTTTCTCCATTTCTGATGTGCACACACTAACTTTCAAGATTTTGGAACAGAGAAAATCACTGGACTACATGCTTTCAGGAAAGGAAGGGGTGAAACAAAGATATATTTTCTTCAGCTTCTGCTGAAGTCCTAGGAGGAGCAGGTAGCACCCACCCCATCTTGAAGCTCAGAGAGAGCTGCTGCCCCAGGAGCCCTGGTGCGTGCTTGGTGTGACAGCATCACTGTGATTGCTTTGCTCTCTCTGCTGGTTGCTTTTTCCAAGGAATGATGCTTACAATTGGAGAAAACAACTTGAAAACCCTCACTTGTTTACCCTAGCTCTTGGAGTATATGCTACGCTGTGCAGGAGAGCGTCAGGCTGCATTTCACTAGTGTCTGCTGCTGCCTGTGAAATACCTGTTAATATGACCTAAGGAATAAACCCTGACCCTCCTGCCTTTATGACTCAAGATTCTCCAAGGGAGCTTCATTTCTATTCCTGCTTTTGTGTGACTATGCTGTTCAGCAGATAAAGAGCCCAATATTAAAAGATGTTACTGCTCTCAGAAGGGCACTGGGTGCATTAGAATGCTACCCTCCTACCCAACATATCCAGTATTTGGACCAATCCTTATCGGGAACCTCTCAGCGCAATATCTATGACTTTCAAGCATCTGAGGTTTCAGCCCTTTGCTATTTCATGTTTTCTATTTTAACCTGCCACTCCTGTCACTCCTCGATTTCTAATTCCTCTAATTTCTCCAGCAACCCAGGAAATTAGAGATGATATTATTTACCTTCTAGTCCTGCCCTTATTCCTACTTTGTCCGCTCCACTGTAGTTTCATGCAGGCTGTCCTTCACTAGCCCTGAAAGCTGGGTATCTTCTCAACGCTTTCTTGAGAGAAATGAGGAAAAGAATTAAAATGGTTGTTTTCACAGTGCATTAGAATAATGTTTTTGAAAAGCAAGAGATCTTTACTGTTTCATTGGATGCCAAGAAGTAATAACTTGTACTGGGGAGAAAGGATAAAGTGTAAAGGGTGATACAAAAAACAGCTCTTCAGACTTCTGAAAACACTTAAAAAGCAGAATCATCTATGTTTGATGGTATGCATGCTCTGGATTTTGTCACAGTCACTCCTATGCTATCTTAGACATGGAGTTCCTTTCCTATCGTCTTCTATCTCTGTTAGAGCTTGCTTCTGAGAATGACCTGGCTTTAAAACTTTTATGAGAAAAAGCAAAGCCTTTTTAGAATGTCAGCTAGTGAGTCTGTATTATTATACAAGTGCTGTATTTGTCTTAAAGTAAAGTATAAATCAGATTCAAAGTGGAGTACAGAAAAGCAAATGGCATTCAAGAGTCATAGGTAGCAACCTAGAAATATAGTCTTCCGATAAGTCAGGAAGAAAGTCAGTGTGTTCATATGTTACAGGAAACATTTCTAAGTTATGTGTTTTGGTTTTAGTTAAATGTGTAGTTATGGTGATATGATAATTCTTTATTCTAAACATACTTTGATGGCATAGTCAGAAAAGTATCGAGGTTCTTGCATTTGATTTACTTGTACATCAAGCTCTGTTATCATCATCATCAAATGCTTGATCACCTCATTATTGCAGAGACTGATGTATCTCCTATGTTGGTTACTCTGCAAGGACTGGAGATATTATTTTGCTTGGTGAACGTCTTTAGTGTGATACATTGTAGTCCTATACAATACTTATGTTTTCATGAGTTTCGTGTACTCTCTGCCACTTGTTGTGAGCATCTTAGTTTCCTCATACATAAAATAGAAATATTGTTGTTTACTTCAAAAATATATGGGGATAATTTAATTCCTGTGGAATAATCAGGCAATGTAGTGGAAGATGGAACATTGTTTATTTCAATAATCATGCCAAGATCTGAAGGACTTCTATTCATACTCCTTTCTCTTTCTGATTATATGATTTATAAGGCTTCCACTCCTCCGTCCAACTCTTGTACTCTTGTACACTGTTTTGCCGTCCACTCAAATTCTGTATCTGCTGCTGCTTCACTGTGTTCCTAGCATCTCCCTGTACGGTCACTCTGAGATATGGATAGCTATCAGGTACAAGAAGTGCTGTCCGGTGTGAGAAATACAATCAGCTGTGCTGGTACATAGTTGCCACCCTTTGCAGTGGGGTTTCCTTGGCATCTCCTTATCAAGATAAAAATATATTTGTGTTTATTTCTTTAGGTCCTCTCTCATAAATGATGAATAAACACTAAATAATTTGCCTGGGGTGCAGGATCAGGAGCAGCAACTATATATCTGTATGAAAAGTTGAGAAGAATCGTTGCTCAGAACAGTGGAAGCTGCAATGCCAGAGTTATAGCTAGTATAGGATTCAATATTTGTTATAATCAGCTTTGTTTCAAAGAAGGGTAAACTCATCTTTAATTGGGCAATTATGAAATAATCCCCTCACAGAGAAGTACTACTCTTAAACTAATAATTCTTATGAAGAAGAAAAGAGTTTCTGGAGCACCTTCTCATAGTGAAACAGAGAAATTAGATTTGATCTGAAAAGTAAGCATATTCCTTTCCATTCTTTTGCTTTTATTTAAATAAACACACACACACTTGTTTGTGTATTTATATATATGTACAGGTATATAAGTGTGCTTGTGTGTAAAAGACAATTCTAGAATCCTGGATAAAGATCTTTTCTACAAAATACTGGAACTGACTGGTTTCCGTTTGTTAAAAAAGGTGGAGAGAGCAAGTAGAGGGAGAGGTTAGCTGGATCTAGCATGGCCTAGCATTGTAGAAAGCAGTTTGAGTGAAGATAAAATAAGGAATGGATATCCCTTGGAATGGATAAGAGCAAAATAAAGATCATGAACTTCAGGTAAACAAATTTCAAGCAACTCAGAATTGTTATTTAAGATCTTATGAGGGGAAAGACTCACAGAAAAGAAGTTATGGAGTATTGCTAGAGGACAGAGAGAAAGAACAAGGAGAAATCATGAATGCTTTATTGACTTCAAGAAGGTTAGTGAACAGAAAATGGAAACTTGGCTAGGTCTAGTTGATAATTTGATGGGAAAGAAGCATAAGAGCATGGTATGAGTTTGTAATGACAAAATTAGAAAGTCTAGACATGAGGAGGAAACATCGCGAGTGAAAAGAAATCATTCTTTAAATATTTGAATAGTAAATTCTGTAAGTCTGTTATTAGTAATGGGAAGCTGAAGGGAAACAGACACCCTAGGCTGAAAATCATCAAATGATACGCATTTAGACCTATTGCATTTAGTTTTCACAAAAACGTCAGCCCAGAGCAGATGGCTAACACAGTTAATACCAGTGACAAAAGGTTGAGCCTGGACTGAAGAAAGAATATATTAGACAGCACTTAGTAAATTAGCTGTTTTCAAATTGTCTGGTCTGATAAACTTCATACTAGTATTCTTAGTGGACTGGCAGAAGCCATTCCAGAACTGTTGGAATTTACCTTTGAGAAATGATAGAAGAATGGCTGAGGAATAGGAGGGATAAACAATTTCAAGCTGAGTGCTGAGTGCTGACTTTCACAAAAAAAAAAAAAAAAAAATGGGGAGAGGAGGGCTCAAGGAATTATTGGCCCATAGGCTAGGTCAGCACAGAATTGTAACGAGGAGAGTATCAGGTAATGTGGGTCTACTGTAAATAAAATATTTCCAAACAATTTCTGTGACAAGCAGTTGCATAGGAGAAAAATGGTAAATACAGTTAATTTTTCATATTGGCTGATGTGATAGCCAAAACAAAGGCTAGCTAAAGCCATTACGGATTTCTTTTTTAAAGTTGGGGAAACACTGTGCATGTTATTTTTAAAATAATTAGTATACTTCCTAAAGGAAAGAATGGAGCTATTCTTGTGGAAAGGACTGTCCTAATGAGTTCAAATTGCAACATAGTAGAAATCGGCAAAAACCATTTCCAGAGATTTTGGATGGTCATACACTGGTATAGATGGGGAGTTATTGTCATTTTCCTATTACTGGAGATCTTTCAGATTGGTTTGAGACAAGTATCTGTCAAAAAGAGTTTGATCCTGGTTTGGCAGTAAAGCAGTGACTGAGCATTTCCTGGCCAGAAGTACTTCATTCTCTGAGAAACAGAGAATGTTATATACTATGCAATGTAAGTGGATTGCTAATTTAATCAGGTGACCAGGTCTTTGAGTATAGAATGGTGGGATTTTTTGCGATTGTGTGTGTGTGTGCGCACGCGCGCTTAATCACCTACCTATTAAATTTTACTTGACATATAAGGGATTCAGAGTTAGAAAGTTAGAAGGCAGTTAGAAGGATCTTGCAAAAATATTTAGTGGTTAATTTAAAGACATTACATAAACATTTGAGGAAGCAGAGGAGAGGGAAAATCCTTAAAGAAAGCAGACTAACTTTAAGTACAACACAGAAACTGAGTGGGTGTGTAAGAAGGAAGTGATGGCTGATTTCAAACCCAGGAGTATAATATAGATGATACATTGTATCAACAGGAAAAGCATTATCTTTATGGGCATATGCAGTCTATATTGTATAATGAGCCATCAGATAAAGTGTCAAGAAAATGGTAAAAAGTGCTGAAATCTACTGATTTGTATAAATGATTCCACTTTCAATACAGTTGATGGTGGACAGTCCAGTCCTAATAGCTTGTATTGAATATGGAGCTGTGATATGTAAAGCTTATTTAGGAAAGGTCAAAATAAAATTTAAAAATTAATTTATTTTTAGGATGAAGCTTAATAGCAACTTCTGTTCAATTGAATTGATTTTTGTTAATCAATTAAAAATAAATGTCATTAAGAAAAATATTTAAAAAAAAAAGGAATCAATGTTACTAACCATTATTCATGTAAATTTCAAAACCTGTTTGTAAAATAGGGCTTTCTGCCATCCGCCAGCTTACTTTTATGAGGATTCTGGAAATACAGGAGACTTATACACTTATACAGATGCTTGCCCTGCAGGAGATGATGAATTATGCTGCAAAGAATCAAATTCTCTGGCACATATATGTTGCATTTAATTCTGTTATTACATTTTCCAAATTTCAATATTCTATAATGGGATGACAGCTGGATGGAAATGAGAGGAGAACTGTGGGTGTTGTCTACCTGGACTTCAGCAAGGCTTTCAACACTGTCTCCCATAACATCCTCATAGGAGAGTTCAGGAAGTGTGGACTGGACGAGTGCACGGTGAGGTGGATCGAGGGCTGGCTGGATGGCAGAGCTCAGAGGGTGGTGATAAATGGGGCCAAGCCCACTTGGAGGCCTGTGGCCAGTGGTGTCCCCCAGGGGTCAGTGCTGGGCCCGGTGCTGTTCAATTTGTTCATCAATGACCTGGACAAGGGCACGGAGTGCACCCTGAGCAAGTTTGCAGATGACACCAAGTTGGGTGGAGTGGCCGACACTCCGGAGGGCTGTGCTGCCATCCAGAGGGATCTGGACAGGCTGGAGAGTTGGGCAGAGAGGAACATCATGAGGTTCAACAAGGACAAGTGCAGGGTCCTATACCTGGGCAGGAATAACCCCAGGCACCAGGACAGATTAGGGGCTGACCTGCTGGAGAGCAGCTCCACAGAGAGGGACCTGGGAGTCCTGGTTGACACCAAGTTACCCATGAGGCAGCAGTGCCCTCGTGGCCAAGAAGGCCCATGGGATCCTGGCTGCATCAGGAGAATGTTGGCGGAAGGTGGAGGGAGGGGATCCTGCCCCTCTGCTCAGCTCTGGGGAGGCCAAACCTGGAGTATTGGGGCAGTTCTGGGCTCCCCAGTATAAGAGGGACGTGGAGCTTCTCGAGACGGTCCAGCAGAGGGCAACAAAGATGATTAAGGGACTGGAGCATCTCTCATATGAGGAGAGACTGAGTGAGCTGGTCCTGTTTAGTCTAGAGAAGAAAAGGCTGAGAGGAAAACTAAGGAAGTGGAGTCTCCTTCCTCTGGAGGTCTTAAAAAATCACCTGGAAGCCACCCCATTCCATGTGCTCTGGGTGTCCCTGTTGGAGCAGGGATGTTGGACTAGATGATCTCTAGAGGTTCCTTCCAACCTCAACCATTCTGTGATTACATGCTTCTGTGATTTTATAAGTTTAAGTTTTAATCTGTAGATAGTAATTTTAGTACTGAAAGTCTCTAAATGAACCATTCATGGCATGACTTAAAGCTGCTGGATTTTTTTTTTCATATATCTGGACTAAAAATAATAATTCTAGCAACATGGTAAAAGTGTCTATTTCCAGTCAATCCCTTACCTTGAATATATAAAAGGAGGTATTTCTCCCAAGAATATTACTAATTATTTTGGCTTCTGTGCCAGACCTTTACACTGGTTTTTCCATCTCCATGAATTAAGATGTCAGCTGGTGTTGAATTCTTTTCTGACACCCCGACATCAGTTCATTTACTAAGTTATAGAGGAGTAAAGACACAAAAACTGCATCCAAAGAAACAATTTCTGAGAACTTCTATATTGAAATGGTTTCTTTTTATTTAGTTTTATTAATTGCTGTAAAGATTAGATTACAGAAGAAAACAAAATATTACAAATGAAGTTATCTTAGGCTCTTGTCTTTAACAGAAATCCGTGCATAATTGGAAATGGTAGCTTACTGAAACAAACGTTGCCTCCATGTCCTCGCATAAAGCATTTGACATAAAATGTCCATGAAGTAGGAAACATCTAAGAAATGTCAAGACACAAATCTTGACATTTGACAAAATGAATGTGAAAGAATAACCTGCATGGTTTCCATGCAGGAAGCAAAAAAGGAAATATAAAGCTGTAGACTGGTAAAACAGTTGTTAAATGTAACAGGGAGCTCACGTCATCAATACCAAACATGGGAAAGGACTAGCAATGTCCTCAGTACACCTGATTCAGGTCTATACATACCAATTTTTATGCTTGTATGTACACTTGCTCTTGATTTTAACTTGATGTGAAATCACAGTAGAGGCCCGTAACTGGGAATGGCCGAAGGGGAATGTGTAACCATATTGTGAGCAAAAGAGAAGCCAACACTTAAGGACTCTGCTTTCTGGAGAAATGGACTTTCCTGGATTATACAAACTTACCTAATTGCTTTCTTTTCCACTCTATAGTTTTCAACTGATCAATGAGATGTTTGTGTATATATACCTTCTATAATCAGTCACAGTTTATACAGTAAATCATGAAGTTCTTTTCTGAACAGAGTAGACTTCAGCTCATCTTAAAGAAAGATTTCTGTGAAGAGATGGAGCTTGAGGATCTTGCCTGGATGCTGTTTTTTCTGACCAGATATACAAACTAAAATCTACATCCAGACATTGCTTTCTGCTGGGAGAGGCAGTTCCTGCTATTGGAAGTTGGCTCCAGTAGAAATCATACTTTTATCATGGAATGAAAAAAAATGATTAATTTTTAAATGCTTTGCCTTAGGTAGAAAACAAAATAGGGGAGCATATTAATTGACTTGTTTTTTCAAGATGAGGCTACAGTTTTTGTAGAGAAGTAAAAGATGCTTTTAGGAGTACTCTTTTGATTTCCAGTCAGAATTTTACAATATTTAAATTTGTATCAAAACTTTTTAATGATTGCTTTTAGGAAGGAATGTCTTATGTTACGATACAAATAAGAAGGTTTCATCAGTAGATATGCTACTTTCCTTGTCTAGTATTAATGAAAGGAGAGAAAGTCTCAATTATTTTATTGAAAAAAAACCCCAAACACTCAATTTGCATACACAACAAACAAATGTGGCCAGTTGTCCAGGAGGAAAAAAAAATGAGGCTTTCGCTCTTGTCATTTCAAATTAAAATTCAGTAAAGATTAGTCTTACTTGCTTAAAAATGCTGTTTTGTTTTCATTCAATATACATGTCCTTATTCTTCCTTCAAGTCTTTGACAAACTCTAAAGGAAGGTCCAAAGTTGAATATGGCTTTTGAGCTTATTGTATTGCTGCTTTTTTGTTCATTGTAGATCAACTCTGGTGCCTCTGTCTCTTTCAGATCTTTTGGGAAGTTGCATGGTCCTTCATCTCCATTTCATTCACTGGTCTCTCCAGCTGTCTGACTGTTCTCCTAGAGTGATTCAAAGGCAAAATCCTGTTTTCCCATATGGGGAATGAGCCTAAAGGGGCCTAAGACATATAGGAATTTTCTAAAACTGTCTGGTATTTTGCAAATGGTGAAGTAATAAATGTACTTGAACCATTCATTTTACGGAATGATGAATTTTAGACTTATATAAAAATGGTTAAGCTGAAGCCTCCGTTGATAACGTTTTTGTGTAGGAATGTCTCTTCTTGCAACAAATCTCGCTAAAAAACACCAGATATTTCTTGGATGAAATAACAAAAACTCAAATTGCTTGGCATTGAGCAATATTCCTTGGTGGAGATTGACTGTGTGGAACATCCCTCTCTTACACCCAGCAGCATACCTTTTCTGAAAATTATTCTTCTGAACACTGTGGTGGAGAATGCTTGGCAGTATTATCCCCACTTTACAACTGAAAACTGGTAGGAACACACAACTTTCATTTTTTTGCAATATATATATAGACTTCTGGAGGTGCAGATAAGTGTGGTGATGTTTTGAAACATGCCAGATGCCTACTTCATATTGAATGTCAGTGATATGTAAGCATCTTTTGAGAAATCTTTGCAAATCTGACTAAGCATCTTATCAGCAAGTGCCTGGAAAATTATGGCTCTAGGATATACATCAGCTCAAGCAAGAAACCTTTCAAACAACCAGGAATTGAAGCCTACTGTCCTTCACCATATAGTTATGGCATTTGCTACAAGCCTTCTTTGATATTCACAGTTTGAATCCATTTTTAATGAAGGTTCAGGACTACAGTTATTTTATCATAGCTGCTTTGCTAATTCTCAATTCACAACATATTTTTATAATGCTACAATAACTTCAACACATATAGGAACCCTGATCATGCCAAGAAATCTCTTCAGACTTTACAAAAAACACACACAGGAGTTAAATACTGCTGTGTACAAGGCCAAACTAACAAGCAGAAGCCAGAGAAAACATTTCAGCATTTATATCTGATTAAAGGGTGAGGGACTGGCAGCATCCTTGATCTCTCAGCAGAGAATTATATTGTGAAGAGATGAAGCAACACTGTAATATAATTATAACTTAATGTGTAAGAGTTGATATTTCATTAGCAGCCAATAGTTTGGAAGAGTGTTTTCAACACATTGCTTTTGAATAGCTTATATGTTAAACCCATATAGTTAAAAGTAGTTGACTTAGGACTGAAGGATGGCTACAGCTTCTGTCAGGGACAGAATTCAAAATGGCTGGCTTGGAGAAAAAAAAAATAAAGAATGAATGAATTGCCCTGATTTTTAATGGGAATATGACCACAATTTGCCAAGGAAGTTGTTTTGACTGGTGGCTTCAATATATCAAAATGTGTAATACTCGGGTTGGTTTTGGCAAGCTGAAAATTGTTCTTTTTTTATTTTTCCAGATTTTAAAGGCTTTTAATGTTTGCTAGTAATTTTTGAGTAGATTGGGCAGGTTTTTTTTGTTGTTTGTTTTTAGTTTTTAGTTTTGAGTGGCTGAGAAGATTCTTCTCCTTTTTGAAATTTTGCCTTTGCTTTTTAAAGGAACATATCCTCAGAGAATTTAGTAAACCATAGTGTTTAACACATCATATATTAAGAGAAAACAGGAATTAGGGAATTTGTTCAGGTAAGGCTCAAAAAGTTAATATTCTTGAATCAATTGCTTAATATATTGCTCTCTAACAGAAAGCTGAAAGATGGGCTTCCATAATTTTTGTTTTCTCTAGATTGTAACACTAATAGCATCCATCTTGATCTATGCACAGCTGCTTTAATACAAAACACTTTTAGAACATTTTAAGGGAACATCTTAAAATGCATCTATTTTGAGAACCATCTTGGAAGGTGGTAGGAGATCATGGTTGAATTATTGCAGCATTTGCAGTAACGAACTCTCTCCATTACATTAGGAGGTTGTAAATAATTATTTGGGCAGAGAATGTCATTCAGAGGTGAAGGAGTGTAAAGTGCAGAAATGAAATGACAGGAGAAAGAGTTAAGGGGAAAGAGGTGAAGAACTGAGGAGTTTGAAAAAAAATCAATTTTATTGATTTCAAAAGATCCCAGAAAAAAAGGCAGTGACTATTGTAAAGTTTTTTAATAGCTAGGAAAGTCCTGAATTATGCCAAAGCATAGCTGTTCTGCTGTCAAACTAATTAAAATTTTGGTCGTATGGCTTTTAAAAAAAGTTCTCTCCTATCTAGGCTTGTTCATGCTCAGCATTAATGTTACCATGGCTGATGAGTAAATGCAGTTATATTGTTTCCTGAAAATTGTCTCCAAACCTTGGGGTATGTGGTAGATATCTGACTTCTTTATTCAGTAATAACATGTGAAAGGCAGTTTGATGGTGAGCTCCAGGTCCACAGAGGCCAGGAGCTGAGAGTAGCAGCCTGAGATGCCTGTGGGACACGGAGGACAGGGTGGGCAGCAGAATGGTGGGGCCAACACACACGGATGCTCCACCAGTGCATGCAACCAGTCTCCAGAACCCTGTAGCTCAAGGTTTTCCATATTTTTATTTAATGGCCCAATGTCCTTTTTTTTCATCTCCTACCAATACGTCTAGTTGCTTCTTGAATATGTGCAAATACTCAGTATCCACACTGCCCTGGAGCAAGGATTTTTGGGATCAGGCCTTGTGTGAAGGATTCTGTTTCCTCTGGGGAGGGAAACAGCTGCTTCTTGTTAGTTTAGTTTGTTTTGCTTGTCCTTGTAGAGTAAAGGGTTAGGGAATAGCTGTTTTCTTTCACTTCCAGGTGACTTGTGACTTTGCAGACCTTTCTTCCAATAGATATATATTTTTTTCCAAGCTGAAGATACTTGTCTAATTAGCAACTCTACACAGACATCATTTGATATCTCTGATTATCTGTGTTGCTAGTTTTTATTTTCTAGCTCTGTCTGTTTTGACTCAAATTCAGAATTACAGCATCAAAAGCCCTATGGATTTTTATGGTGGTATAGTGTTCTCTTCTGGTTAATTAGCTCTTCTTTTCCTGATCATTTCCAACTTATATTTGTTACTGGGCTCTCAGAGAAGAGTCTATGATGACCTGGGTGGTCATAACTAGCTCAAGGTCTGCTGCAGATCTGAGAAGTTTTGGCTCTTTGCCTTCCCTGCATCATGAACTACTGAGGAACTGGCAATAGAAAGGTCTGCCCGTTGAAAGGACCCCCACAGCTACCTGTCGTCTCTTCCCACAAGATCAAAATTCAATTGTCTTATGCTATGACCTGTTTCTAGCCTGAATCATGTATTACATTACACAATTTTACATACTTACAGGGCATAATGAAGCATCTGGCTCTATATGGCTGTGTGATGGGGTTAATGCATATCCACTTAATTATTTTAATATTCTGTATCAGTGAAAATGTTAGTATTTTAGGTAGAAATTCAAGATATACTGCATGACAATATGAGGAGAAATTAGTACCCTTTGGGTTTTTATGTAAGTTCATTTTTTGGATCTCAAAAAAGAAGAAAGTTAAAAATCCTCCCCTCCCCCAGTCATGTTAGAGCTGTGCAGAGTAATCTTTTTCTGGGTGTGAATGACTAATAATTTTAGAAGAAAAACTCATTTTCTGCATTTTTTCAGAATGCTTTTTGAGGTAATCAAACACATGATTTATGGTGTGAATGTCTGCACAAAAAAAAACTAGAATATTTACACAGCATGATTCGGTAATTGTTCATTTGTAGAAAAACATATTTTTAGAATATTTGAGATTATAAATCATTGTTTTAAATAATTTTTTTGAGTGCCGTTTCTGCTAAAAATGTGATTCTCTGTGATTAAATGAAATGGGTATTATTAATTACCCTTCTCTTTCTATATGCTGCTAGCATTCTGTGATATCATTAAACTCGCCTGCAGATGAATGTGCTATTTTGCATTTGGGGTTGTCCTGTTTCTGGGAATGGGTCAGAAATCATTGCTGTTTCAAGAGGGCACTTTACCTTGCTTACAATATTGGAAATATACCATACAAGTTAATTTTGTGTATAAAAGTTTATGAATTTTTCACGAAAATTCATTGCTTGTAAATTGCAATGTTATAAAGCTGACAGATTAGGGGTCGACCTGCTTGGAGAGCAGCTCCACGGAGAGGGACCTGGGAGTCCTGGTTGACACCAAGTTAGCCATGAGGCAGCAGTGCCCTCGTGTCCAAGAAGGCCAATGGGATCCTGGTTGCATCAGGAGGATGTTGGCAGCAGGTGGAGGGAGGGGATCCTGCCCCTCTGCCCAGCTCTGGGGAGGCCGCACCTGGAGTATTGGGGGCAGTTCTGGGCTCC
>VZSG01000876.1:112211-125373 GCA_013398315.1 Nothoprocta pentlandii
AGGTCTTCAAAACCCGCCTGGATGCCACCCTGTGCCACATGCTGTAGGTGTGCCTGCTTGAGCAGGAAGGTTGGACTAGATGATCTCTAGAGGTCCCTTCCAACCTTGAATATTCTGTGATTCTGTGATATATGGATATATGACTATAAACAACAAGTTGTATTGTTGTTATCTGCAGTTTTTCACGTGACTACTCAAATCAAGTGAAATTAGGAAAGGAAAGGAAATGGGTATGCAGTGAAAGAAATGAGCAAAATTACAGTTGAAATGGAAAAGGAGAAGGAAGAATAGTGTAAGATGTCACATACATTTTGATTACTGTGATTCCCTTACTTGCTACCCTTGCCCACTAAAAAACTGTGGTTGTATGTATCCACCAGATTTTGTATATGTATTCACCAAATTTTGTATCTCACAGCTACTGGATTAATCTGTGCTTTTTATTTTTTCTCTTCAGGCATCAGAGCTCTCTCTCCTTAGTATGTTTGGAATAGTATTCATACCCATGATAAGATTTCTTGCAAGGAGGTAAGGTATATGCCTAGTGATAAAGTAGGTTTCTCTATTTTTCTTTCTCCTTTTAAGTAAACAATTATGCTTTCTATCTTCATGACTCTTTATAGTTTATGTATTTGGAAAGAAAACTTGTCCGGTACCTTTTCCCAGCAGTCAGAAGTGTGACTGTGTCTCTCATAGACACCAAAACTATTTAAATTGCTAACCTTGAGAAAGATTGGTTGTTAAATGATGCAAAGTGCAGACTCTCTGTGTGTGTTAGTATATCTCAGATTTTTGCCTTTTAGTGCTGATCTGGGACAGCAGCGACATTGGTCTCCAGATTACCGAGTTTAAAGTGACCATGAATATGTTCACCTGTGTTACCATGTGCAGACATCCTCAAAGGTGATTGCAGGCTCACTTTTCTGGAGGGAAATAGACTGTTTTTTGATGAGTAAACCTATGCAGACTACTTCCTTGCAAGGAAGGTGACAACGCGGTTCTGATAGTAATAATATATAATCCCAGTTATTGTTCAAGTCTTTGGTGGCAAGATTTTGTCTTTGGATAATAGTGATTCATGTAGAACATCTTTACTGAATTATGCAAAGCTTTCAGTACAATTGTTTGGTGTTTTCAGTGATTAAAAAAGAGAGAGAGAAAAAAAAAAAGAAATGACAGCTTGTAGTACTCACGGTTTGGCTCTGTCGTGCCTGAGAGGTAAATTGTCAAACAAAAGTCAACAAATGGTTTACGGAGAGTTACAACAAGAAACAGATTTCATTCCTGTTCTATGTTTAGTTCTTGGCCACTTTCTTTACTATAATCTGATATCACTGATTCAACCCATACTTAAAAACAGGCAGCTGTCTATTTGCTTTTTATAAACCCCAAAGAATATCATTTATGTGATCAAATATTTTTCTAGGATGGGCTGCAGTAAAAGTGGTTATAGTAAAAGCGCTGCCCTTTGATTTGAGTCCTGAAAACAAGTGTGGTATACCGGCATTTGGCCTGATTTGGGGTGTTTTTGTGTAAACATGGTTTCAACAAAATATGCTGTTTTGACAACGGAGATCAAGTCAGCCCCTTGGGTTTGCGTGATGTGGGTCAGGTTCTAAGCTGGAAAACACGTTTCTAGATGCAAAGTCAATTAATGGAAATGTGAAAGTTATTTTTCTTCTCTCTGCTGCCTGCACAAGGAAAATGTCAGAACTGTCATGGAACAGACCTTTGGTATTCATGATTCTCCCATAAATTTGTAGTCTTTTTCTTCTAGTTAAAAGTGATAGTAGTAAAAAGAAAGCAGCCTTATAATTGTATTATTCAAAAGCTTACAAGTCACTGTTGTGGTACAGCAGGCTATACCAGACTTGGCTTTTCATGGCTTGGCTGAAAAAAAAAATATAGAAGAATTTGAGCTTCTGAGTCAGAAGCACCTTTCTGGATCTCTTTCCCATCACCGTATAGTAGTTATGCACTGTGATTCCTGCCTCCTCTCCTGCCTCCTCTCCTGTCTCTTTCAGCAACAAGCTGTGGAGATATTTAAGGGTATTTAAACTGGAAAACTATTGTGCTTTCCTCAAAATGCATATGGCTATAACCAAGGATGGTCATTTTAATCACGTGTTTATTTTTAAGGGAATACTTTATTCCTAACCTTTTTCTTTTCCAGCCAATTATGTTCATTAGAGCTAAATGTGATTTCACAGAGTGCTCAGCAGAGAGTGGGGATGAAATCAAGGTCATCGTCTTCATCTTCATGGGAAGATTGAGCTGTCACCTCACTGTGTATTACCACTGCTCCCTTTATAGGCCAAGTCCAAAGGAAAATATGCTGCCTCAGCTGCAACTGCTTAACATCTGCTAGTAAGTGCATGATCATTATTTAAAGGCATAGGGCTTTTAATGCATCCAGAGCCTAATACCTAGTTTGAGGTTAGGCAAATAGATAGATAGCATGTTGGCCCCAGGGTGATGGCAGTGTCCCTGCTGAGTGAGGATGTCCCTGCAGACACTCTGTGCTCCTCACCCTGTGTGACCCAGCCCTGAACAGCTATGCTGGTGCCATCCCTATAGGCAAACCACATTGAGTGCATTGTACATTTCTGTGGCGAAGAAATGAGCTATGTTAGGCTCCAGTTGTTGGTTTTCACTTTGGGGAATGCACCAGAGGCAGAGATGGAGTCACAAAGTCTTTCTGAAAATTGCCGTCTCTTTCAGCTGCATTTCCCACTGAATTTGCATTGTGTGTGCTTTCTGTTCACGTTATCAGGACTCTGTATTCATTTCACTCTCTCCTTTACTCCTGTTGCAGTCATTCTGCGTGCCTTTCTCCCAGCTAAAAGAGTGGCTGCTCAGCAGCCTTTGAGCCTGTCGCCTTAGATTTGAAAGGAAAAATTTATTGGCTTGTTTTCTCCTTACTCTTTGGCATTGTCTGTGTGCAGCTGGCTTCTGCAGATGTTTTCTGAACAGAGCTGGTTACTTTTAAAGCCTTGCAAATGTCTGCAGTGTTTCAAGTTTCTGCTTTGCTCAGAGCTGCCGCACACAAAATACATCTGTCCTTAGTGAAGTCTGGCTGCCCTCCTTACCTTAAATGTAACCTTCAACTTCTTGTGCAGAAGTGCTTGTTTGTAGCAGCACAATACAAACAAGTTTGTGTATCGATTATTGATGTTGGAATAATTTCTCTACTGAAAGAAACATGGTTCAAAGTGTATGGTGTGCTACACTCACAGTCTAAACATATTTTTCTAATTACCTTTGTGTACTTTCATAGTGTATGGAACTTGCAGGAGAATTTTTCATTACTCTTTTTTTTCCCCTGAGTTTCTTATTCTTCTTTCTTGATTTTTTTTTTTTTTTCATTCTTTCCTTTTCTCTCGAATTCCTTACGCTGGAAAGATGTTTTCGGTGTGAGGGCTTGGGTTGCTCAGGCATCTCCCTTTCCATTCTGGCTTTTCGGGTGCCTGTTTTTTTTGCAGATTGTTTTTGCAGATCAGTTTTGCATGCAAGCCGTCTATATTTTAGGATCTTTTAAAGAAAAGCATACTAGACAAGGAGAATTGCTGCCAAATGCATCTTATGCTGTTACAATACGGTGTTTTTTGGTGTCTGATTAGAGTACAGGGAGCAGATGTGTGGAAACTGGTATCTGCATAGGAAACCTTGTACAGATTTTGATCTTTGTGAAGCAAATGGTGATGACAGTATCTGAAGGTACCTCCTAACACTGCAAATTGAGATTATCATAATGGTGATGACTTTTTTAAAGAGCATAAGCACTCTTGCAATTAGCATTTGCTTCTCTTTTCTTTGGGAGACTATTACTTTTCCAGCATAAGTATTCTTGGAAAACATGGCAGAAGTAGATGATGCTTCAAAGAACATTTTAAATGTTGGCTTGGAAACGTCCCAGGGAAAAGTCAAGAAGCCAAAGTGGACAGAACAGTTTCTGTCTTTAATGTCCAGGGCTTCCTTCAGATAGTCTTTACTTAGAAACTGCTTAGAAAGAGACAAGGAATAACATTTGAGTTGTTGCTAAGGCTAACAAATTATGATTAATTTTTGAAATACAACAGGTAATTGCTACACATGCCTTTTCCAAATTTTTGTATGAATTAATTTGCAGTGTTTTTCTTGGTTAAATATTTTCTTATATGAACATATATGGTTCTCATAGAGTAGCGATCACTTGAAATGAGCAAGAAATCTTCAGGAAAAGGAGGAGTAAGGTCTGTTTTTCATTACTCCGTTTGGAAAGCAGGTTCTAAGTGAACTGCTGCAAGGGTGCTCTATCTCAATAGTACCAATTATATTAAAGAGGTTGTGATGTTGCCAGCATGAGAGTAATTCTGCCAGGGACAGTTGTGTTAGATTTCCTTGAGCTGTTCCATACAAGGTCTACTTGATTTGGATTTTGTCATTTGTAGAAACAGTATTTGAAATTGCTTTCCTTTCTGCTGGTAACATAGATTTTAAGAGGGTGCTTACAACTAGTCTAGGATTTGATATGACAGATATTTATATTTAATGCAGCACAAAACACAAAATACACTTAACCTTTATTCAGTTGCATTGTAAATGTATTCCACTTTCTTTCAACTGAAGTGAATTATATTAATAACTTGTTATTGTTAAAATGTCAAGAATATTTTCTTTCTCTTTGAATTCTCATTTCTCTGCTCAGGGTATTGGGTTTTGCTTATCACTCCTGACATGGAAAGGAAAAAACATAATCTTAAGTGAAATGTTCAGACTTCTCTTGAATAGGTAGGTTATTTCTCTTAGATTAGCTCAAGTAATAGTCACAGAGCTGACACGCGGAATGTGGAAGGAGACAGGAACCAGACAACATGCTGAAACTGCAACTCACTCAGGGTTAAAGCTCCCTTCTCCCCAAGGCTAATAGACTGACGTGCACAGTGTGTCAGGTATTGCTGTTCATGGCACTTCCTTTAATTTTCCCTGAGCTGATTTCTAGTATGTAACTCTTATTTTTATTATGATATCATCACAATAATTTGCACAATTTAGTGTTGGAATATGCTTGGTTTTGGACAAAAATGAGGTGAATAGGAAGAGAAAGTGTGTTGATAAAGGGGTATGAGTTTTGCTTCATCTCTTCTGTTGGTGAAATACATTCCACACAGGTCTTTGCTTGATCGCATAGTCTTTAGATAATTCTCCCTTCTCCCCAAACCAGGACCAGGTCATTCTGCCTCTTAAAGGATATGTGCTGGGCAATGTGTTAAATCTCTCTCTCTCTGGAGATTAAAGGTTGAGGACAGTGTATGTATTACATACATATGGCTTAAAGAAACATGAAACATGAAAATGTAAAGCTAGGCATGTTTGTAGCAATGACTTGCTGAAACAGAAATATACTAGATACTCCTTCTAATGATTACTTTAGCAAGGCAACTTAAATTCAAATTGATGTCTTCATCAGAAAATCTATTTGGATCAAAGATGGATGGGCTGTTTAATTAGAACTCTTCCTTCCAGCTTCACAAATAATAGTACCACTTTTTATTCTGTTGGCAAGGCAAATCTGGCTACAAGAATGGCAGCATTTCTTTGTGTTTTTCTTTTTTTTTCCTCAAAAGCATTACTTCCTGTTTTGATGCAACAACAATTTGTCTGATTCAAGTCAAGATTTGGCATTCTCATTTTCAAATCCACTCCTGCTTTCCTCTAGTAATTATTAATGCATTTATAAAGCTATTAGTGAAACAGCAGGGTCCAAGCTAATATAATGCTCCTTATTTCAGTGTATTTTTCATTACAAGGGGAAAAACAGTATCAAGATCCAAAAATATACTTTGAGGGTATAAGTGGGGTAGAGTTGAGGGGTAGAGTGGAGAAAGGAATTCTCAAACCCACTCCCCTCCCACTCAGGAAAAGCAACCCGAAAAACTGACACCTTTTATTTGCAGATCGTTGTCTGGACTTGCTCTATTACAGACAATTTGGAATAAGAACCTGGATCTGAATATTCCCCAGTCTGCAAGAACTTCCAATAGGAATCTCAACTTTGAGCTTAAAGGCACATTTGCTTTAATGGGAATACTAAAATACGAAATTAATTTATCCCAGAGAAGTTTTTCTGCTCTGACACTTGCAAATTGTGCTTGATTCCTGTGGGATGGAAAACACATTATAGAAGAGATTGTTTTAAATGATTATCTGTTTTCAAGGGGAGTTTTATTTAAGTGTACTCAGGATTTCTCTTCCCTGCCTAGCCCCAGGATAGGAAAGAACCGAGTACGTTTTGGAGAGCTTTACTCTTGCTGTGACTGGAAGGGACATTAAGTAATATCTTGCAAGTTTTTAAATTATATAGCAGAGAGCAATTATTCTTCATTGCATGTGGCTGGAAGATAAAGCATATGGAAGCAGCAGCTAGTTCCATCATGTTGTCTTGTAGCATTAAAGCTGCCTGCAGTACCTTGCCTTAGTTATGAGCCAATTTGATTTGACAAATTATTCTTGTTCTTTCTATTTCCCCAAGAGTCTTCCACAGGATGAGACCAAGAGTTTATTCAGGATATATTTATACTGTGTTTAAGTCCTTTTCATAATGTTACACTTTGAAGCTTAGGATTGTATATATATATAAAAATATATATATATTTTAAATATATATATATTTAAATAACCACTAGTTCTGCAAGCGGAAAGGATCTCCCAAATAATCGCAGTCACTTGATTTTTTAAAAAGTGTATTTCTAGGATTGTTTTGTAAGTAAATGTTCTTCCAAGTATTTATAAGATTTTTTTTTTTTTTAATATCAGGTTTATTCTGATTTAAATGTCTTAGAAAAAAACTAATCTGCTGGAGGAAAATCAATCTCGTAGAAAAGGTTTTAGTGAGCAGCTGAGGTTTATAATACAGAGTATTAGCTTTGTAAGTTGAAAAAAAATGCACATTTATGCACATTGTCTCATTTTGTAAAATTCAGTTCTGGAGTGAACTCCTGACTAAGATATTTTCATTCTTTGAGTAGTGAAAAATTAAAGACTTAGGTTTATTTTATACAACTGCCTGAGTGGAAAGTCCTGTGGATTATATATAGAGCCAAGAGACATAAAGTTTTGGAATCTGGTCCCTTTTGTTTTTGTTGCTGAATGACCTTAATTTTTTTGCACTTACACAGTACTTGGCAAGCATTATTAATTTAAGCTTCCCACAGATCCTATGAAGAGCAGAGGTGTAATTATCCCAGTTTTTCAAATGGAAGAGTTGGGGCTTGTCAGTGTTACGCTCAGCAATAAAGCAAGTTCAGAAACTGGGTGGGGAGCTCTGCTCACTTGGCACTTGCTCTTGTTTTGAGCTGCTGGGAGGCTGTGTAAAGCCCCATCTCCTTCACTGCACACGTGGGGTTGATGGTATTTGCCTATCTGCAGACCTCCACGTTGAAATCTGCCTAGGAGATATAGAAGCCCCATCTACAGTGCCAAACTTATTTGGCAAATATCACTGCTGCGTTTTGAGTGCCTGGGAAGGTCCATTTGGAAATGAGCAGGAAATTGCAATTTGAAAAAGATAAAATAAAAGGTTTTATTTTGGTTGATGATGAAACTTCAATAGAGGTTGCCATAGGTGTAAGATGGGAGGTTGGAGCATGGGGCACTGAAAATTCTCCAGATCAGGGAATGCTGCAGATTGACAGTGGTGGTGGAAGGGTGCAGGAGATATCAAACACTGTGTTAGATATACACCCGACTCTGGCAGTATCAGATTCATGAACAAATTGTCAACTCTAGGTCCCATCTTCTTCCTAGGAGCAAATCAAGTTCTTGAGTAGTTATGGTGAGCTATAGACCCAACTCTGGTAGTAACAGATTCATGAACAGTCTGTCAGCTATAGGTCAGATCACCTTCCAAATCAGTAGTCAAGTTCACTAATAGCATTTAGACTTATTCAAACACAACTTTTACAGAGCAGGTTTCGTCTGTCAGTACAGGAAATTCTCTACTACAGTGTGGGATTTTTAGCTAGCTCTGATGTACAAAGGTGCAATCTTCACTCACCCCAGAAGACGGAAGGGGGCTCAGTCTTAAGTCTCCTCAGGCGACATCCTGACTCGAGGGGAGGAAAGGGGGGATCATCCTGTCCACTGATCCAAAATTTCCCATGGAGTCTTCCCTCCAACTTCTGAGTCTCCTCAGCAGCATCTTGACCCAAGGGGAGGAAAGGGGGATCAGCCTGTTGACTGATCCAGAACTTACGATGGAATCTTCCTTCCACTCCTTTCCTCCGTAACTCACCTTTTATCCTTTTTCCATACATTTAGGGGGAAAAGTTTCTTGTTTTCATTGAAAGGTATAGTCAGTTGAAAATCTGGAGCGTGTGCTCAGTGAGGAGTGGTCGTACCTCAGAGGCAGGTAACTTTTGGATGGAGGTGCGCATTAGCATTATAATGAGGTTATAATGAATGAAGTTCGAGCAAAGTTCATCCAAAAAGAGTGATTTGCCACCCTTTCTGGCTCAGCATCGGATATCTTATCATATATCTCCCATTGGGCAGCTACTGTGCAGCTTATCAGCTGCACAGCACAGAGAGAACAACAGAGCTTGGCTGTGGTGTCTCCACTCTGCTCTACCCTCTGTTGCTCCTCTTTGCATCTGCTGGAAGGACAGACTGTGCTGCCTAGGGAACTATAGGGGAGCAGAGTCTGTGCACACCAATCATCCTGGAAGCGGCAGCTGTGCATCACCGCAAGCAAGAGAGGTTGTGGAGTCTCCTTCTCTGGAGATGTTCAAAATCTGCCTGGATGTGCCTGGATCTGTGCCCTGGGCTCTAGGTGCCCTGCTAGAGCAGAGGGCTTGATCCTGATGGTATCTAGAGGTCCCTTCCAACCTCCAACCAAATTTTGTGATTCTGTGATACTGTGACTCTGTGTATGTGTTATTTCTTTCCCAATATATCCAAGTTGCCCCAGAGACAGGGGGTTTCCCCTAGATCCCTAGGCAATCTTTTGTTTTCTGAGAGGAATGACACAGCACCAAAAGGTGCCATATTCCCTTTGCACAGTTCAGTAAAGCACATGTGGTTTTTTTCCCCCTGGCAATTAATGGGATTTCTTTTTTAAGTAGTGTTTTCACTTGCTGTATGTCCTGGCTCTTTTTTATATGTCACCTATTCATAATAAGTTTTGATATGGTGAATTATCTTTTATACAAGTTGTTTTCCTTTTGTATTTTTCAGAGCCTGCTGTTCTCTCCTTTTTCCAGTAAATTATTATTTTCTCTGTATTACTTTACATGTTGTAATTGCTTTGTTATCTCTAAAAGAAAGGTAGGTTCAGTTTACTCCTTTCATCACTGACAGAGCCTCAGTGAATGAACTGCAGTTCTTCTCATTATCATAGCTTTGTTCTGCTCTGTTTTAATGGTAATTGCCCTTGTCATCTTCTTGTAACATTAGCTGTGAAATCTTGTGGTTTAAAAACAGAGAAAGTAAAAGGTGGTAGGGGAAGAGACTAATTAGGCAGAATATTTTGCAAAATGAGTTGATAAAGAAATGTTTGTTTTAAACATCATTAAATTACTGAGTTAGAATTGATTATGTAAACGTAGCCCCACACACCAAGGAAAGGTTAAGCTTCTTTGCTACAAGAGGTGCAGCAAGAGAATGGCCAAGACAGAAGACACTGTTTGGTCCCAGCTTAATTTTGGTCAAGTTGAGACAATTGAAAAAAATTCCAATTCTTTTTGAAACTTATTTTTCTTTATCTCAGCAGTGCTGCTGCCTGCCATCTTATCTTCTCACTGGGATGGCAAATTCATTCTTCTCATCGTTCATAAGACAACTCTGCTGTTTTTCATTTGTTTGTTTTTAATTCCATTGGGAATAAATTGGGCTCAAAATCATGAGGAAAAAATATTTAATCATGTTTACTTATTTGGTCACTGTGTTGTGCTGTGATGTATTAAAAATGTATTAAATGGCTTAAATGTATTAAAACAAGAGTTGTCTAATTTTGATTGGGCCAGTTAACAGTCCAAGTGGGAACCCTACTGCTGCAAGCAGAAAATGACCAAATGAAAATACAATTAATAAAGTAATGGAAGAGAATCTTCAATGTGGATATACACACATTGTTTCCTGAGTTCTGTAATAAGGTAGTCAAACTGCCTGTTTTAATAAATGCCTATAATTTATGATGCAGACTTCAACTCCACTCTTTCAGCATCACTTGTGTCCCAGCAGTCTTCCAGAGGAAACTAACTATTTGGCAAGACATGGAGGTTTATAGGGAAAGCAGTTCCATTTATGCAAAACTGGGAGATGAACTCAACACTTTATGAAGACAACTGAGGTTACCAGCAGAAATTTAAATTTATATATATATGTAACTTTAACGGAAGTTGTGTATGAGAACCAGTGAGGAAGTCTTCGCACTACAGCGAAGCAGACTATGGAAAATGTTCAATATTTTCCACAAAGGTGAGCCAGTTCCAGAAGCTGTGAAGAGATGTAAATGTTGGAGACACAAGGGTGGTGGAGACTGACACTACACTTCAACATGTGGATGTACATTCTGCTTGACAATCTTTTAAGAAAACAAATCTGAGGATTTATTTTTTTAGAGAAGGAATGCTGAAGTCTGCTTCTCGTTTCAACGTGCATAAATGTATTGGAACAGATACAATTTCTCAGCATGAACAAAATTGCAGTGCAAATTTAAAGGTTATCTGTTCTCAAATGGCCAAGATGCAACAGTAGATTTTTAAAAGAGTAAATACAGGCTTTTGGTAAGGCAAAGGAGTGTGCTTCTGAAGCTTTAAAGAATCTAATATTCACAAATGTAGCCCTTTTTCTTTAGGAGGTTTCCAATTCTATGGTCGTTACAGATCTCAGCAGCTGCTGTCGCAACAGGATGCTGTTCAGCTTTTATGTGGAGCTGATGTTTCCACATGGCACCTCTTTTGAAAGGTATGCTCAGATGGAGAGAAATAATGGTAGTTTTATTGATTTGCTGAATTGTGGTAATTCTGTATTTGTGGAGTTGCATGGTACATCACTAACAGCAAGCTGATGAAGCCTTGAACAGCCAGCCCGTTGGTTTTGTAGGCTATGTGCCCCATAGGATGGAGGGAGAAGGAAATGCTGCAAACGCTTGATACATAGCTACAAACTGTATTCTGGTGGGGTGATGTGATGTTCAGCCTGTGACCTCTTTACTTATACGTTTGCTCTCTTCATCCTTTGAGGAGATCCACTGGCTGGGTACAAGAAGACCAAGTAAATCAGGGTGAGACCAAGTAAACCAGTGAGGGTGAACTCATACCATTAAAATATTTCCTAAGAGGTAAATGCAGCTGTTCCAAAAGGACATATTTCATGTCAAATGCATGTAGTTAACAATATGCAGGATTTAATCAGAGCACTTGGCCTGTAACATCCCCTCTCCCAAAAAACCAAAAAATCTTAGAAAGGTGGAGAGAAATATTGAACAAATCAAATATTTTTCATTATATATAGTCTAGTCATTTTTTACGGTCCTAACTTGCATATCCACTGGGGAAGGAAGTGGTTTCTTCAGCTCACTATAAAAGCAGTCGAGTTACTGCTAATAAAAAATATAGGCAGATATTGACCCAGCTAGGAAAAATGGTTCACCTGAAAAGAGTCTGAAGGCCTGTTAACCAGGCCTGTAGAGGTGGACTTCATACATCCCTGTGTGTCTACTTATGCTGTGTTGGAAATAGACTAGCAGTACTCTCTCTGCAGATGGGATTCAAGTCAAGGTAACGTTGTTTGTCTTTTCTGCATTTTTTGTTTGTTCAGTCTGCTTCAGTTCTCTGGCACCTGCAAAAGAGCTGTTGGAAATGTTGACCCAATACTCATAATATAGCTCTTTTTTTTTTTTTTTTTCCTGTATTTAAGTATTTCATCGTGATTCTGTGTTATTTCAGAGGAGTAAGTGGTTTTTATGTAGGAGTGATTAAATCTACTAGGAATTCCTTATTCCACATATGACCATTTGAGGGCCCATTACCAGAAGATGATTGTTCAGAGGGAATCTGAATGTTAGTGAGGGGATAGATTTTACTCTAATTTAGCTCAAAATGTATTTGCTCTCTTGCTATTTGTTAAATTTGCATTAGACAATCTTATACCTCCAGTAACAGTGCATTAAAAAGTTATTTACCTCCCATAACATTTTTCCATGTTATGTTCAGTTTGAAAAGACAAAAGAAGAAAAGGCATAGTTCATTTCTGAGCCATAAATCTTCCTTCAGATAAATGCATAGGAGTGAAAAATGTCCAAAGTCTGTTTTTCAGTAGAAGGCTCTATACAATTTAAGTAGTTTCTCCATTTTAATACTCATCTCCTAGAAGAATTTCATGCATCTAGGCATGTTTCCTCTTGTGAAATGCCGTGTTTTCCTCAATATCCCTAGAAAAGCTAATGATCATGCCTCTCTTATCTCTTAGTCAATATTAAAAGCACAATTGTTATTTGTAAAGGCTGGTACTAATTATGACAGTTTCTGAAGCTGTTCAAGGAAGCAGTGCAAGAGTAAAGCAAGTGCCTGCTTTCTCTTGGGAATCAGTCCTAGACGTGCTATTGTAAAAACAAATCCAAGGAAAAGGTGAGTGTAAATTCAGAGAGATTGTTTTGCTTGATAATGCAACAGTTCTTAGGAAATAGTTTTGAACACAACGGTCCCAGGAACCTTTCTGACCTCCAGTCAAGCAAGTAGTTTGTTGCTGTTGTTTGCTCTATCTTCAGATAGCTTATTCCTTCTTTGAGGACATACAAATCCTCTAGAAAGCTCTGCCCAGTCTGAGCATTAATGTTTCTGTTGAGAGATGAAATGTTACAAGAAGCCCTATACTAAAAATATAAATCTTAGGCATACAAAAATGTATACAATTGTTAGAGATGTATCTGCAAGAGCAGATATTCAGCTGGGAGAGACTGTTCACATTCTGCTGACATCAGCCAACAATTTTTTCCTGCCAAAGCTCTGTCTTGTGCTCTTTCCATAAGATTTCCATATTTATTTCTGTGTGGCTACTATACATCTTTTATGTTTTTATAATTTTTGTGGTTTTGTTGATTTTGGAAAGGAATTTGAGGTTGATCTGTGGATTAAAGCATTGCTTTTGTGGTTTAGGATTATTTAAATTCATTATTTACTTT
>VZSG01000876.1:125501-151843 GCA_013398315.1 Nothoprocta pentlandii
TCAGTTTTGTAGCTTTCATTTTGGCTGCTGCTGGACCCATGTAATTTAGATTGTGTTTTTATTGTTTTTTTTTTTCAAAATATTTTTATATGAGCTTTTTTTTCACTGTTGAAAGAAATATTGTACTTTAGAATTGGTGTCATTTATGTGTTTACTTTTCCATTATACTAAAGAGCTTAGTATTTTAAAGAATCATTTTGGCTTTGCATGGAAACAGATTCCGTCATGCTTGCCCCTATACTTCTGTGCAGGATTTCTTGATGCTTCTGCTTGATGCTGTCAGAAACATATATTATATGCTCATCAGTTCTTTTACTGGCCCTCCAAGGAATACTACCTTATAGGAGGATTTTAGCTTTCATTTATGCAAATAACTGAGTATACAAGCTAGTTGTTTCTCTGCTATCTACATACTTTACATAATATCTTGCAAAGAACTAGGTGAATTGCAACTGTATTTTTAAATGCTAAAGCTACTAAAGAATAATAGTTTTACTGTTAAATAAATACGTAGCTAATGTTAGCATGTACTAATATGAAAGTGAAACTTTTCTGTAAGTTTATTCAGAGACAAAAGAAAAAAAAGATGAACTGACTATAACTATGTACTTAAACATTCATTGATAAACTGGTAAGGAGATTAAGAAAAAATGGGGAGAAGAATTAATAGGAAGCTGCTAGGACTTAAGAAAAAGTGTGGGAGAAGAGTTAATAGTTAGGAAGCTGTACCAGGTTATTCATGAATGATTTGTGAAAACACTAGAGAAATGATCTCACAGATTGTAAGTTACTTGTTAAAGCCAATGTCAATATTCAAGAAATCATCTGTTAGGAAACTATTGTATGAAATATTTTTTAAAGAGGAATAGGGCAAAAATCTAAGAATGGTAATTTATACACTGTTAATTAAATACCCATAATAAAAACAACAGATTTTAGTAGCTGGTACTTCATTTAATGAGACTGTGAAGTCCGTAAAACTTTGGCTGCAGAGTTGAATAAAACAATTGAAATCCGTATTTACTACTAATAATTTTAAATATCGAGAGATCTCAGTGTCTGAAATTGCTGGAGAATTGGCAAGATGCTTCTAAAATCTGCACATAAAATCTGTCTCACACTGGAAGGATTGGAAAGACTTCTAAGCACTTGGAAAGGTTAAACAAAGGCATTTGTAAGTGGTTTTATTCTCTTACATCTACCTCAACAATTGATTCTCTTGTGAATTTAAATGTCTCCTGAAGTCTTTTGGCCTAGCTGACCTTCACGTAGTTAAATTCTTTGACAGCTTCTCATAGCTGTGGCTTGAATATTAATACAATATCATATCAAATATTATATATGAAAATATAATATTCATAGAGAACTGCAAGCAGGAAATTCTTGTTCTCTCAAAGAAATACTACAGTCTTCAGCTATTCTTCATTTGGGAGGGGATGCTGCTTCACAGCAGTGCTAAAAATGCCATGAATTCATAGGCAAAGCACTTGGCTCAGTGGCTTGGATGCTATCAAAGAAGCTAGTAATTCTGCAGTTTAGGAAGAGAGGAGACTGTTTTTTTTTTTTCTTAAGTGCTAGTATTTTCTTATTAAGGAATGTTGTATAGAAAGCATTTTTTAAAATGTCTTCTCACTTAGTGTGGTGTTAGTTATATATGGACGTTAAAAGCTTCACTGTGAAGCACAACTTGTGTTTGTGTATGTCAACTGGTAAAGTTGTGTCAGAAGGGATCAAGTTGCTAAGAACTGCCAATGCTCAGGAAGGTTTTGGAGAGAATTTTTCCTGCATGATTTCTATCAGAGTTTGATATGTATCAATATCCTCCATGGGTTTCAGCAAACCACCTTTTAATAATGCAGAACCTTGCATCAGTGTGGCGATCACTATCTAGTTAGATTGCTTTTAAATTCATAGCTTCATGTGCAACTTTTTGCATATTTTTATTTCCTCTCTGCTTGTCCCTAAATATTGTGATGTGACTGTGTGTAGTTGGTAGCATCTTCCTTCTTGCCATGTGTGTACTTCTATCACCTCATTAGCTGAATTAGAGACTAAGTGTAAGTATTGTAAACAATTTATTACTTTATTCTCTCTTATTACTACTCTTGCTTTTCGTTAACTAGTATTTTTTTATCTTGTGTTAGCTTTGCCTTTGATTTTGTGTTCATCTTTTTCTTATATTAAAAATTATGTATTTACATTTATTTCTACACTGTAGGATTTTAAGTTGACTGAGGCCTTTCAGAATGGCAGTTTTGGGTGATCCACAAAAAGACTACTATGTAACAATAAAATATTTGTGTAATAGTTCAACATATCTACATAAATAAAAGTTCTGGATATGATTTTAATTTATTCCATATCTAGTGTTGTTTGAGAGTGAATACAGAAAAATAAAAGCTTTCCAGTTAAGGAAAAATATGTTTTGGAAAAATATCCTAGAGAATGTCTGCTAATTTTCTTGAAATACAATTTTCGTAAAAGCAACCAAGAAGTCCACTCTTCCCATTGGAAAAAAAAAATGTTTCTGTTTTTAAGTGTGATCAGCTTTGGTAGTAAGCTGCATAAGGATGTGAAGGAGAACAGCTGGACAGGTTTGAATAGGAATAAGATGGCAATTTGCAGAATATGTGGGTTGCAATGAGGAAGAATGACTTTTATGGGAGTAATAGGAACACTTCTCCTTCTGACCCAGTGGTACAGTCTAAGTGGTGCAGTCATAGGAGATGTGGGTTCAAATAACTCCTTAGAAGCAATTCAAATGTATATATCCTGCCTTACAACTCATTTCAGGGTATTGAGGAGTGAAGTGTTCTTATTTGGTCTGACAAATGCAGTTTCGGTTTGGTCTGTGAGGATTTACCTTTTCCTGATGTGATTTAGGGTATAAATGGCCCCATGGCAGAGCCTCTTCGTGTAAAGTGGGAGACTTCAAATACACTCTGCCCCTTCCTTGGAGGAGAGGCAGCAGTTCTTGTGATCCAGTTTGTTGAGACTAAAGAAATATATTCCTTATTTCCCTAATTGCCAGGCTCTGGTTTTGAGCTGCTGTTGCTGATGAGTGGAAGGCAAAAATGAAGAAGAAATTACTTTCTTCGAGATGATGATTCAAAGCAGGTGCTCCAGTTTTGCAATAGGAACAGAAATGAATGAATGGTTTGTAGGAAAGCTTTAATACAAGGGTTGCAGTTTACAGCCACTCAGCACCGGGGCAAGATCTTACTGTATTTTTTCAAAAGTTGTGATAGTAGTGACTCTGTGAAATGTTTCATGTGAAGCAGCTCCAGTTTCAATAAATGCATTTAAAACTCCATTATGCATGTATTATTTTTATCTCTCCGGGGAGAAGCATTTAGGAAAATTAGGACAGATGGCTCCTACTCTAGTTTATTCTATTCATAGAGAGCAGTAGGTCATCTAGAGTTCAGGTGAAAAGCGTCCAAGCAAACCTGGATCCAGGAAGATGAACGTTTACTAGAAAAGTCATTGCACAGGTTTGTAAATGTGATCAGTGTGCAGATGAGTGATGTTTGTTTGCTCCTCTCTGTATCTCTCCTTTTTTTTTTTTTTTTTTTTTTTTCCTTTCAAACCTTAAAGTCTCTGCTCATTTACTATTACACTTTGGAGCTTTAAAGAATTTTCTTGGGGGAATTGGTACCTGAGGTAGAAGCTATCAGAGGGAATATTTGTGAAGTGATGGTCAGAATGGAGGATAAATTATTGTTTAGTTCATCTCTTATAAATGCAATTTAAGAGACATACTGAACTGCAGTTTACTCTTCCTTTGCCATTTATTATTTTTTTCTTAATATTTATTTTTTCTTAATATTCTGCAAGCATAAATGAACAGGAGGAGATGTGTACAATATTTTTACCAGAAATCTGGTGACATTGATGAAGGTCACGGAGCTTAGGGCCAGTGGTTTTCCAAGATTTTCTAGTCTGTGTCCAAATATCTGACGATAGGGAACACCCTCCTCTCTGGTTGCTCACTACAACGTTTTAACACCCTTTTTTTCTGGTTGGTAGAGCTTAAGAATCAACTCATTGCAACAGAAGCCTGGCAAGAAGTCTTGCTAATTTCAAATCTGATGCAGCATAGCTTTTGCTAGTTTTGCTAGAAAAAAACCCTTTTGCTAGTTTGTTGAAACAGAACTGTTGGCTAATATGTCCACCTCAGCTGGGTTTTCTGTTTTTTTTACCGAGTCAGCTGGCCACTGCAAATGCCATGTTTCCAAGTTTCATGCTAAAGGCAAGGTTAGTTGAAGACTTGAACTGGCTTTTCTAAAAACTGAAATAAAACTTGCATACTTATCTTACCTCAGTGTGAGTGCTGTCTTCCTTTCTGAGTTTCTGATGGCTACAAGACATTGACAGATTGAACATTAATATTTCATAGAAATATAGGGGCAGATTTATGCCTTAGCATCAGCCATAACTATGTACTCTAGCTGCACATAAACTGCAAGAATTTGGTAAATTTACATAAGAGTCATAAAGACTGTTATCCAAATTTTTTAACTTGGAGTGAGTCAATCTTTATGGTTAGATTGGGGTATAGTTACTGACATGACTGTCCTTCAATCCTGATCTTATATGGTAGTTTTTTTTTTTAAACCAGACATGCTTGTATGCAGTATAGAAAAGCTGCTGTAAGATGGAATTGAAACTTAAAAACACTTACTCGTAACAAATTTCCATAAATGTATAAAACCTGTTCTTTAATGTTCCGATGCTGTGTGTGGCATTTCTTTTTTAATTATTCAAAAATAATTATCTATGTGAGTTAGTGCTTTGGCTCACAGGAGTGGTTGGTAAGTGCTTGGGAAAGTGTTCCTAATCCTGGAGAGGCAGTGTATTTTGTTGTGGAAAGTTACTCATTAACTCTGAGTCTTTTTTCACATGATCCCATCTGAAGAACTGCCAAAACATATAAAAAGAATATGTTTATATGAATGAGGAAAGTGGAAGAAAAAGTGTGTGTTATACATGGTCTACAGGATTTAAAATAATATGAGGGAATAGAAGGTTATAAAGCTTAACATAAAATATGCCTTAAGGCAGATACAGAGATTAACAAGAGTCACATAAATTTCTTTTCACCTGCACAAATCCCTTTATATGCACTGACATTGGTTGTCACTGTGGCTTTTGTCATGCTTACTAGTAGATGTGGCTGAAGATGTCTGTCCTCTAGGGCTATCTAGGATCTTGTCTGTCTAGGGATATGACAAAAGTGGCTGTGTCTGCACTACTAGATTGAGATATTTTGCCTTTTTTCTTGAAGGCAGTGGATATTTGGAGGAAGGTGTTTCTGTAGACCTCTAGGCTACAGATATTCCTATAGAGTTTCAGAGCTTTTGAAGAGGAGAAGATATTAAGGAATTGTGGAAAATTTGTAAACGTGAGAAGTGGAGGCATCTCATGTGGGAGCAGTACAGTAGAAGTGGAGGCTCTATCTATGACATGACCCACTACAAAAGGACTGTGTAGTCTTTCCTTCAGGCAGTCCTACTTGCAGTGGCACTTTAACTGGACATGTCTGCTTCCATTAAAATAAATCTCTAAATATTGTGAGAAATTGTCATGACCTGAAAACAGGAATTTCATGGCCATGCTGAGGATTCTTTTGGATTAGAATTGGATTTTATCAGGGCATTTCTATGCCATTTCAAAACCATAGTTTATATTTCCTCCCTGTTATCCAATTCTTGAATTCACAGAAAAAAACATCCTTTTATCTAATTCTTGTCGCTCCTGGTATGCCCATACCAAGGCTGCAGCCACTCCTGGCAGGGCAGCTCAGTACTAGCTTGATTCAGACTGCAGTAGTGTGGAAATCTGTCACCTCACTCAGTGAGTAGTTTTTACATAGCCTAGATTTTCCAACCTATATTGTTGTTGACATTTTTCAATTCTCTCCATATTATCATTCTTTGAGAAGCAGGACAAACTGGCTATTTTTCAGGCCAGACAACATCTTTAGCATAACAATAACCCCTTAGAGAGATAATAGTGGGGTGTTTTTTTATTGTCTTGCATCTGGTTGAAAGCATTGAATTCCATCTAAATCTATCAACTCCCTAGTGGGCCTCCTTCCTAGGCGGGGAAGAGAGCTCTCCGCTCTGCTTCTTTGTGAAGGGCTGTTAAAGAATATAGGTCATGACTCTGTCTCTGATCCACCCTGAATATTATCATGTTCTCATGTAGATTTTAAAATAGTAATATGAGATAGTGCCACTGATATCCATTGATTCGTATCAGTGAATGCAACTGACACGCATTTTCATGCTTGTATGTTCTGCCTCCCTCTGATTATATGTATTTTAAATCCCCAATTATTGGTATCTCTTTGTAATGTTAAAACATATGATAATGTTCCATAAAATTGATTTACACAGAGCACATGTAGTAGCGTATGCTGTTGCAGGGCTACATTTCAGAGAAACGCATATGATGAAGTGGTTTAAGATGCATTTATGGCCTGAAAATGGCATATTAACACATCCTCATGCAAATAAAATTAACCAGATTTTTTATTTTCCTTCGTGCTGCAGTGCTGCATGTGAGCAATAGTGAAGTGTAGTATTTTCTGAGCTAAGGTGATATTTCATCAGAATATTCCTGTCATCTCTACTTGTGAAGCCTTGTCTGTGCCCTGAATTCTAGTGTTAAGTGCAGGACAGCAGCTGTAGCGCAGCCTTCTTTCTGTATTTGTGAGCTCCAGTCTAGTCTTCAAAAGTCACTCTCTGCGATTAGAGTCTCGAATACATGAAAATAAATGACATACTCTGTGCAGTGTTTCAGCCAGCTCACATTTCCGTTTCTGTTGAGCTGCAGAATAATTACTCCGAGTGCTGAAAATCTGTATCCAGCAATATGTAGTAATTTGTTTCAGTGATCTGTTTGATGTAAAGAGGGAATCATTTGCTGCAAAGCCTGCGCAGGCAGACAAAGAAAAAAAGAGTGACATTTAATTTCTAATGGAAATTAAGGAGAATATAATTTAGCTAGGATTATTTTTTAATGAATCCTTTAAGTATCCATAAATAGGTAGTGGACCTGTGCTTCTTAAATGTCAATTTATACAAAATAAATTTAAGATGTCATGACTGGTAAAAATATTTTACCTTTGTTTTTCTGACCAATAAATGTGACCTTGCCTATATACATATTATGCATATATGTGAAGCAACATTGCTTACATCGCTTAGAAATTTTTTCTGCTTGGTTGCCAAATATTGATTTTACTTGAACAAAAGAGTAGTCCAATAATGAATAGGTAAGTGCAGTTAAGTACTTTTCTGTATGTATGTGTCTGCCTTTCTCAATGCTAAGGCTGACAAGTGGCATAAAAGTAGTTTTAAAAATCCATCTTTACTTTAGATAGTGATTTGGAGTATGGGCTTATTTTAGTGTATGCTATAAGTAACTTGCTATGTGTAAATAGTGAAACATCTAAAATAGGTACTGTTGTTTCTAATTATTCTAGTCTTCAGAAACTTGCATTTGTTCTGTCATTTATCTGTGTGTTTTATTTCTTAGTTCTATTTTCTTAGCTAATTTGAAAACTGAACATTAAGTGAGCTGAGTATATCTTGCTCATCAGATTCTTTCGATAAGGAAAGAAATAAAAAAATGGTATGTTTTCTGCTTCTTGGAAGTGAGATCCTGAAAGTCATCTGTTGGAGTGTTCTGGAGTCTGAAGTTTTCATGTCTTACACATACTGTGTACGTATATATAGAGGCACATGGAACACAGACACCAGTATTTCTGCCACAGAGCTGAGCTGTTTTGTGCAGTGAACATTTCTGGGGGAATGAAAGATCAGACAATTCAGTTACCAAATTCTTTTGAATGCTTCAAGTCTGAGAAAGGTCCAGAAATGCTTCTGGAGTTAGCTAGCCTATGTGAAGATCTACTCTTTTGATAGCTTTTATCAAGTCTTTGAGCTTATATTCAGAATGAGTAGAAAGTCGCTGAAGGGATGAGCTTTCCAATGTGCAGATGTATATACATTCTGTGCTTCTGAAAGTAGAATAAATAAATGTGTATTATTTCTGTTAGACTTCTTACAGCAATGCTTTTAAAACAAGAGAATGCATACCCACGTGAAAAACAACAAAAACATGGTAAATCTGTCCTGATTTCTGCACCCAGATATTCTTTAGACTTGCATCGTGGTTGCTTGGGCAGGCAGTATCTGTTACCTGAAGTGCACCACTGATGTAATATACTGCTTGCTCCCACCAGCTCTCAAGTTTCCTGTATATTCAGCCAAGCCTTGGGTTTGAACCTTTTCTGCTTTTCAAGTATCAAAATTTAGAGCATAGTATCTAGTGCACATCACTAGATCTCTCCATTTCACGCTATTCTGCCCTCCCCCTCATTGTTCTTGCTCAGTAAATGGTAGAGATGGCATCTGTATTTACCTAGGAGATTTATGATATGGTCATTGTCATTTATTGCAGGAAATTTAATTAACATTATTTGCAGTTTGATTCTGTATTGCCAAGCTTTGCAGGCTGTGACATTATTAAAGGTTTAGGATATATGGGTGTATACAAGGGCAAAATGGCAAAGCATCAAGCCATTCCCTACAGGGAGGTAAATAAGAAACAGAGCTATGACTGGGATGTACTTGCCAACTGTGCTGCACTTTCCAAAAGAGTTCAACTGGGTTGATACTGTGGTACGTTATCCTTTATACTGGTTTCTGCTCTGACTTTCTCTATAAAGTCTGTACTCAATACTGGTTTTCAAGATGCAGACATCTTTCCTGTGGGAATAGGCCTAGACTCTGGCCACTAAACAGCTGTCAGATAAGAATTATTTCAGTCAGCAAATCTCCTTTTCTATAGAGAAACCTTTTAAAAAAATGTAACTGTGGATCCTGAAATTCAATTTCCAGTTCAGAAAGACTGTTCCATAAATACCAATCATATGCAATCTTGTTTTAGTTACAGATGTTTCCACAATTGAGAAGCATTTCTAGCAAGAAAAATGCCTTTTAACCAACCTAATTGAATTGAGGCAGTGTGGTATTCTGAATTGCTGGAAAACAGAGAAAATCCATCAATTTATGGCTGGCAAAATGTTTCAGGAACTTTATTGTCTGACCTCTTACTAATTTAAAAAATATTTACTTGCATCAATCCATCAAGAGATTTTTCAAGCAGAGATGTCCAAACCAAAGGCGGTTTTGTAGAGTCTCAGTTGGGTTTGATTCTTTAAAAGATGATTCATGTCCTGGCCCCAGTTTATTTGAATCCCTAAAATGTGGCTGAGGGATAAATTTATGAATCTGCTTTCTCGCATCTGTGTTTTCAACTGCACTGTTTGCAGAAGAGAAGAAAAGCAGAATAGAAGTTAACAGACTAATTCAAGATTTAAAATCATCTGTTGGAAAGGCTCACAATAGGTGCTCTTCTTCCCACCACCTTCTGTAAATTACTGAGCTGTCAGCTTTTGCATTCTGCCTGTGTGAAAATAATTGTAATTGGATGAAATGTGGGCAGTGTGAACAGGCAGCAGAATTATGCTACGCTGTGGAATGACTACCTAGTTATAATGGGCAAACTGAACATTATATTAGCTGAGTAACATAAGCATTGGCATGAGTTTTCTAGGCAGATTCCATATGCATCAGTTGCCTCTCTAAAATGTCTAGAAGATATTTTTCCTCTTCTTCCCCTCCCCACTCTCTGAGCAAAACAAACACTAAGCAAATTGGTATTAATCAGACAAAAAATTGCTTATCACTTTACTGGCTGTGACTAGAAGTACACTTTTTTTTTTTTTTCTGATGGCTGTGTATAAAACTGTTTTTTCTTTTTTTCTTTTTTAATTATTTATATTATATAGTTGTTATTTGGCTCTTTCTGTTTAGTTGTGGGGATGGGGAAATTCCCTACTGCTGCTCCTTTCCTTGCCAACTTACTGTGGGGAAGGTGGCCTAGGACATCCCTCTCAATTTTGATCTGTGGTTTGAAAAGCAGTATAATCCTTATGAGTTTTCTGCTCATCACCCATCTCAACCAACTTTCTGCTCAGAAATGTCTAGGAAGGCCAGCAGAAATGGAAACCTCCACTCTCGAGTTTTAATGTTATTGCTCTTGGGATTAGTTTTTCCTGAGCTACAAAGAAGTTTCATGTTGATGCTAAGAATTAGATGTGAATGGCTGTGAATGGCTAGATGTGAGTGGCTATGAAGCCACTGGCTCTTCCAGTATTTGAATTCATGGGTTTTATGTATCTGGAGTAACTGGTAGAGAAAAAGAACAAGCCTAATTCCTTCTCTTAGATGTAAACTAAGATGACTTGAGTGGGAAGAAGTGTGGGCCTGGCCTCTCTGTGTGCTGTGTCTGGGAGAAGGTTTTGAATCAAGGTTTCAAATGCTGTGATGAAATGGATTTCGTGGAAAAATTTGAACTCTTCTGTAGCATAGTAAAGCCGAACAGATCTGCTGGTGTCTCGCTTTCATCAGAACTGAACTATCCCCCAGTATAAACAGTAAAAGCAGATACTAGCAATAGAAATTGACATTAAGCATCAAAGAAAGAGTACATGCTGACTTTATTTTAACATTTCTGGAAAAATGCTTGCTGCATTCAGATATCACACAATAAATCAAGAATTCTGTGGGAAAGCATTTTTTAAATTAAATAGCTATCGAATCTGAAACATGTCATTGCTAGAGTAAGAGACCAAAATTGCTAGAGGGGTAAAGAAATTAAGTAGATTGCAAATAATGTAGACTCCTTAATATAGCAAAGAAAAATATAGCAGTTGCTAGCTTCACTTTCAAGTTTAATGAATGAAAATCATATTGCGTATATTTCTGAGCACTAGAGTCAATGAATGATTATAAAAAAGTTACATTCTGATTTTTTTCATACTGATTTTAGTATCAGTAAATGTATTTATGAGCATTCTGCTGATTGCTCTACTGTTTTTTATAAATGGTTGTTACAGGAGCCACTGTACCAGGCACGATGAGAAGGGATTGTGCGCTGTGTCCCAAGCAGCAGCTACAGACAGCTTCCATATTAGATACTTTTAGGCAAACAAGACGTGGAGCAATTCGGTAACAGCACCCCCCCATAATTTTAGGGAATTGTTGAAGACTTTCTGCAATAAGTACTGATAATCTGCTCACATCTTGGTTTTGAGTGCAGATAGCTCAGTGTGTGAGCAGCTGAGGAGCTCCAGTTTTACATAAATGGGTCACAGTCCTCCAAATCACATTTCTAGTAGGAGTAAAAGAGGTGCTGAACTAGAGAATCCATCTGGTCCTTGAAAAATATACATTTTTATTCTAAAAGGATACATGTCTATGAGAAGAACAAGGAGAATATTTCTGTTACCTTGAAGGCAAAACAAATTCATATATACCTCATTACATAAATGGACTTACTGATAGAGATGATTTTAAAAAATCCTGTGTGTGAATTAAAAGCAGTAGTAAATTAACCTCATAAAACTTCACCAATACATCAAATAAGAGTAGGGAATGACAGTCTGCTTTTCTGTGGTTAAAGTAAATGTAATGATCTTATCAAATTTTCTGGTCTATTTTTTTTCCCAATTGAAAGAGAAGTTTCTGAAAAATTTTACATATAAGACATCATAACCAAGTTTCAAAGGAAAGCCACATAAGGAAAGGAAAATAAAATGTTTTATGTTAAGATTGTTTGGATTCAATTATTTTCTTCAATGTACTTATTATTTTTTTTCAAAATGAAATTTTAAACCATACTCTGCTTTCTAATTACTCTGATGTAAAGACAGCTGATAAACACAAAGCTTGCCTCTGTGGTGTGTAAATGGTTTTTTCCACATAATTTCTATTTTTTCCTATTTGTTTTGTTACACATTAATTTTCCTATTCTACCAGAGAAATTCATATATATAAATTATTTTTTAACTTAAAAGATAAAACCATAGTGCCATTGTCTAGGTCTGACCTATAATAATTTTTATGGGATTTAGTAAGAAGAAAGGGAGGCTGAAATTGTCAAATATAAATAGAAGTTGCCTGTTTTCATGCTGCCTGGAAGGCTTGTAGAAATCTGTATTTGGAAAGTAATTCTCTTTTGGTGAGTCAAAGTCTGCCAAGAACATTGCATGTTCTGATGGGAGTTGACTCATAATCTGGAATGGGGAACTTTCCACAATTATTTGGATAGATTGAAAATTATTTGAGTCTGTTGCTCATAGCAAGTGATGAAAAGGCCTAAAATAGCATTTAATGGTCATCAGGCACTTTTTTTGCACTTTTCAGAGCTCCTCAAGTTTTACCTCTGAGGATTGTGTGGATTTACTGTCATTTGAGATAGAGACAATAGAAAATAGAGGCCTATTTTCCCTGGGTGAAGAAGTGTTTGCATTACCAAGAGATTCTAGCGGCCTTTGGAAATCTAAAAGAGCAGATGATTTTGTGTGTGGATCTCAAATGGACATTCATCCAAATTAAGGAAATCGTAGATGATAAGTTCTCCTTAGCTAATGTGATGCCAGAGCCTGAAGATTGTAAGGAAATATTTGCGTAATAATACTTTATTTTTTTTCTTTGTCTTAAGTCATCTTTGTCTGAAGCTACTGACTGATATGCAGGTAAATAGTTTTTCTGTCAGAGTCTGAAGTTAATAAAAGGACAAATATGTGATATATCTCATCTTAATTTCCCTTTTGTATCAATTTGGGAAGGTTCAGTGTTCAGAACATTTTTGAAAGCAAGAGTTTTGAAACAAATCCTTTCTTAACATTATTCTGGTTAACGGTACAGTGTTCATCTCTACTTAGTGTGAAGTACCTGCCCTGCCGTCCTTGACACAAGACTGAGAATTATCATATCCTCATTTTATAGACAGAGCTCTGAAATGTCAAGAGGATTAAGAGTTTCTCCAAAGTCAGACAGAGTATCTTTGTGGTTGGTAGAAATGGATTTAAAGATTGAGACTCCTATAGCAGGTGCAAAGCAGAAGGCATCAATCTTCATTGCTGTTTGCTCTCCTTTTCCTTTATTAATTTCTCCTCAAAACTGCCAACTGTCATGCAGATAGAAGTGACTTAAAAAATAACAAACCAAATGCTTCTTTTAACCCCAAAATGCCCTTGTTGCAAGATGTTTTAAGTTGAAAGCAGTGTGTATTAGGTCTAGTTCTAGTCTTAGCCTTCAAAGATGACTGGGATGTTTGTAAGTGATTCTGAATCCTGAAACAATGCTGCATATGATCAGAAATGTATACAGGAAAATGTGCTAAAAGAAATCTGAGTCTGAACTTCTGTTGATTATGTTTAGATGTTGTGGTAAATGCAGTCAATTGGGACTCTCAAATGTGAGGAGGAGAGAGAGGAATAAAAAAAAAAAGAAATCAAAACACAGCTATGTATTTTAAACAATGTTGGTACTTTCCCACCAAGTTGTTGTTCAGATAAAAATGAGTTCTGCCGTCAGACCCAAATGAAAAGAGGAGAGCCAAAGTCATGGTAAAATAGCTTCATTAGTAGTGTATAGATGTCCAAGCAATCATTTGATCTTTCTCTGCCACAAACAGCTGCACTATAATTACATGCATTTCCCAGAGAATGTGGTATAGAAACTATTTTTTTTTTCTGGTCTGTTGGCCATTCTACTTTCTGGAAATGGAATATGTTTGATTATTTGGGGTCTTGCCTATTTTTGTGGTTCTGTGAGGGCTCTAGTAATAAATGAGAAATAGCCACATTTCTTATTGGCCTTATTTTAGCCAAGTAGGAAAAGAATGCAGAAAAAAGATTTCCAGGGCATACCTATCCAACAGTGAATAAATGTGATAGTCTTAAGGTTGGAAAAAACAAGGCTATTATTGTGTGACAAGCCAAAAATAGTATTGCTTGTTTACTTAGTTTATTAGTAATTTCGTCAACCTGATGCAGTAGGTAGAATCAGATGAGGGAATGATAGTTGTTAGCTTTCCACATCAACAAGTACAAGGCTCTTATTAATAAATGAAGAGAGAATGTCAACTATGTTGGCAGGAAATGGCCAGTCATACAGCTGACAGGCAGTCTTGGCAAGGAGTATATGTAAAGGTTTGGTATTGCAAGCTGTTTGTAGTTAGCGTTACCAAAGCTGGCAGCCAATTGCCTTGTAAGATCTGCTGACAAGCAGTAATCTAATCTGGTCTCCCATTTGTTCTTTGTTTTTATCTACTAAACACAACTTCATCTCCCCCATGTTTGATTTGTGTTCTACTTGAAATCTAAATGTTACATTCAATCTTGTGGACACCAGGATAGCAGAGGTGTTAAAAATCAAAATCCTGTAGAGCTGGGCCTCTGCCCAATGATATTTCATGAAGATGTGTTCAGATTCAAAATTTTCTAAGAAAGGGTAGTGAAATGTAGTTACACTGTTTCCCAGAAATGTCTTGAAAGCTTCGAATTCGAGGTTTTAAGTGGGAAAGTCTTCCCATGTACCAAAATCTAAATAGGAATGAGGGAAAGACGAAAGGACTAAGCTTTGAATCTGTCATTACAGCTGCAAAAACCTAACCGAATGTAGGTTATTTGTTTGATTAAAGAACAGAAATGAGTTATGAGACTTGTGAGATAAAAGAGATTTATCTCTTTCAATGAGACAAATTAAATAGCAAGTAATCATAAGTAATGATATTCAGATTTACTAATTCAGCTAAATAGCTAAATCAAGCTATTTAACATTTGTAAGTTGGAGAGCTGAAGATCACAAATGAAGAACCAATGGGTTCTTGTTGCTTTTTTTTTTTTTCCCCAGTAGTTGTCCTGAGAAAGTAGTACTGTTAATCTACTGTCTGGTTATTCATATCCATACTTGATAGTCTAGTGGAAGGTTGCTAAATTGCATTCATACATTTGTCGAGAAGCTTCTTGTATGTTGATGCTAAAGTTGCTTAGCTTAACTCCTAGTATTCAATATTGATATTCAATACTCCAAAGTATTGAATATCAAAAAAATGTTTGTAATGTTTCTGACATTCTAATGTTCTAATTGAAGTGTTTCTAATACATTTTAAGGTCTATATCTAGCAATTTAGCTAGACAAAACAGCTAGTTGGATACAATCAAGCCATATAATTGTTATTTTTTTGAGTAGGCAAGTTCCACAGCACAGCACTTCTGGCTCTGTGTGCATGTCCAGATGCTCCTGGCAGAGTGCGGCGGGTTGGCATTTATGCCCAAATCCAGTGGGATGTTTATCCCCCACAGACTAGGCACTATGTAACTATTCCATGTAAAGCAAAATGAACATAGCTGCTCTGTTGTGCTCATCTGCCTACAAAATGTCTCTATCTAGAAGTTTTCTTGGGATTCAAGGTTCCTTCCATGAGTGACTCCTTTTCTGTAAGATATTGAGGAAACCAGGCACCGAAGAGGAGGTTTGTTTGAAAAAGACAGAGCTCCAGGTTTTAGTGACCTCCTAAAGTAAATAAATGAAACCTTCCATTGTCTAATCCAAAACATGTGTTTCCCTACAGGAATCCTTCCTTTTCACAATTTGTCCTCCTTTTCTTAGCTCAAAGGGAAAAGCAAATGTCACCCAAGCCCAAGAGGACTTGCCCACATCACAATTCTATTGTTGAAAGTACATCAGAATTTTTCAATAAGAAAACACCAGAAATGGAGGCACTAGGATAAAATATGGATACGTGAATGTGTTTTGTTCCTTTATGCCTGTAGGTTTTTTCCAATCTATAAAAATGTCAACAACAGAAAAGTATGTGTTTCATTGGAGAAATGTGTTCTTTTTAAACTGTTAAAGATGCAATAACGTATTGTAATATTCTGTCAGCTTTGCTGGCTATAGAGAGATTCCAAGTCAACACAGCTGTTCTGGCTTAATATTTATAATCATAAAGCTTTTTGAGAAATGCCAGTATTTTGTCTTGAACTTGATGTATTCCTTCATGCATGACAACCAGAATGTGAATTATACATTACAAACAGAAGGGAGTGAAAACAGGGGGAGGGAGGGAAAGGAGTCTACCAAAATGGAGCTGCATTTTCTCTTGTCGATTAGTGGTCTGCTTTTCGTCTACTTAAATTATTCTCATCTCATTTGAGGTTATAGAAAATGATCTACCACAGCTATGAAATTGAGATGATGTAAAACCCCAGTGGGAAAGGCACTTTCGGTAGAAAAGTTTTCCAACAAATAGACTTGGAAACATAACTGAAACACACTGTTCTTCCCATATTTTATGCTTGGAGGAAAAAATGAGAGCTAAAATAAGTTGAAGTGTAATAGTTCATGAAAATGAGCTATAAATTTCAAGGGAAAAAGTTACATTTATTTCATTATGACTGTAAAGGATTGGGTCTAAAAAGCAGAAAGTAACTTTTCCAAGTATTGCAGGCTGATTAACAGTGTTTCTGTTTGGTCCTGGCTACAAAAAAACATTATCTGGAATTTTGTTAAGATCTTTGTCTGTCTTTCTACTGTGATGCAAGCATTCCCCAAAATGCCAACACAAACCTAGTTCCCTGAGGAAGACAATAGGACAACAGTGCTTAAATTAGGAATACATGCAACCTAACCAATTTATTTCTGGTGACTACTCTGGGAACAGTGAAATTAACACCAGGAACGACAGCCCAAAAAAGATTTTAGCCTTAAGATTTTTTTTTTTTTTTTGCATAGTACTGGTCATTATTTTTTTTTGATTTCCATATAATGATCATAATAACAATCATAACAATGATTATTTATATATTTGATTAAAATGCATATATATACAGAGATCGGTTTAGATTTTATTTTTAAAGCAGACAAATTTTTTCACTCTTGCCTTGAATATGAAAACCAAAATGCTAACATGTTTCAGGTTTCTCTATTTCACTTGAAGATTCTTAATCATTTTTTTTAAAAAAGGAGGTGAGTTTCAAATCATAAAGTACATTTTGACAGTCCAAGGTTGAGTTTCAGAAAGTGATGCAAAACATTCCATTTTTATTGTATTGTTTTTGAATTTTGACTCTGTTTTTACTCAACATAGTGTCCAACCTTTTTTTTTTTTTTTTGCTGGCTTATCCGGGGAAGGGGAACTTGAACTAGCAAGTTTTGTTTTAACTATTTTTTTCTATTGTTAAGTATTAAAAAATCGTTTCTAAAAATGAAACAGAATGACTTGAGAGGCTCGGGATGAGATCTTGGTGGTTGAGTCTAATTCAGGGATTTGGGCTCATTGCTTTTGGCACAGTTCTTCTATGCCTTGGAGTTGTATTCAGAACTAACTTAAAATTCTGTATAAAATGCACCATTTTCATGATGGAACAACATAGTGGAGGTATGATGGATGTAGCTATTCCATAAATACCTGAAGAAGAACAAAGCTACAGTTTTCCAGGATCCGGTTCACTAGTTCAAACTTACAAAATTAAAATCAATATCAAAGTCATTTAGGGTGGTGTATGCTCATACCTCAATATATATCTCATTTGGCAGGCTGAATCTAATGGATGGAGGATTTCTGCATTTCTTTTAGAGAAGGCATTAGAGCAAGTCGTCTGAAAATATGGTCTGCTCTTAAATCTGAGTGAAACCTGTGTTCCAAAGGTATTTGAGTGCAGTAAGGAAGCAAGCTTTGGGGAGCATGGGTAGGTCCCTGCTACAAATGGGAAACAATAACATTTTAATATTTTGTAAAGACATATGAAATGAAAAACTGATCAGCATGCATCATTTCTTCCACCATTTTTTTCCTTGCAGGTGTTTTAATTTGGTGAGTTCTGTGTAATTTACACTTCTGTCAGGATTTTCGTTTATTTGGTTTATGTTTTCTTAATGACAGTCTACTACAAGTGACTATACTGATGACATTAATAAAAGCATTATCATCAACTCAGGATCCGTGTAAAATATTCTTGGTGGTCTGTGCGTATTTGGAGCTAAAGGTATCCAAAGGAGAAGGCAGGAGTACGATATCTTCCACTGGGAGTGTGTTTCCGTTACATAGCAATAAATTTATTATATTCATTAAATTAGTGGCCCTTGTACAACTGCCATGGGGCAAATGAAAATTCATGTGTGACTTTTTTTCTTCTTAGTGGGAGAAATACTGAAGCTATGCTAATTATTGGGTGGTAAATTAGACTGGAACTACATTACAGAGTGTCAGTGTCTATTTATTTATGGATGTTCTAAATGATTCTAATAAAGGCTAACTTTGCTGTTTTCCTCAGCGTATTGCATAAGGTAAGCATGGGGTAAATGTTACATCTGTTTCCATCGTTAGCCTGGAAATTTGTTCCTTTATGGGTTAGTGTTTTGCATGGGAGAGAGTGAGGAATTAAAAAATAAAAGGATTTTTTTTCCCTTAGTTTGCAAATGTCTGAAGGCAGTTTTGATTAGTTCTGGATTCTTTTGAACCTCCATCATTTGAAATGGCTCAGACCTTTAATTCAACCATTTGTCAGACTCAATGGAACATCAAACAATCAAATGAAAATACATGAAAAACACATGTTTAAAAAAGCATCCACATGTGCAAAAAAACTTCTTTAATTGTGCTCATCTTTTCCATAAACCCAAATGAAAATTTTAGAGTTTCCACTTCCAGAGTGAAATCATATTCAAATCTATAATAAGTAATTGCTGCACAATTAAAACCTTTAATGAAAGAAGATATTGGACGTATGATTGAAAACTGCTTGCTTTATTGATTGATTATTCTTTTTATGCCAAGTATGAACCTTGGAAAGGACTTGAGTACATTCAACACTCATGCAAATAAGGTACACATGTACATTTTTGCATGTCTTCTATATACAGAAGTGGAAGAAGTATATTGTATTCCCTTGAGGATGGGATTTTAGAAAAGCAAATTGCAAGAAATGCATTTGACTGCAAGTGACTTATACGCTTATGTACTTGTTTATAACTTGGTAATACTATTGAAGTTAGGTTTTGAAGTTAACTCTGTATGGATCAAATGTGTAAAATATACTGGTAATTAGTTTCTTCCAAATTATTTGAGAGGCTAGCTTATTTGTATTCACAGCTTTTGGTAAAATGTTTTTTTTATGGTGTAGGTGACAAGAGGAGATCTTCAAATTATTTGCAAATGCAGAACTGAATTCAGAAAATCCCTTGCCTTGTTTCCTTCACGCTATCCCAACATCCAAATCATTAAAAAATATCTCCACATTTTATCATGTGAATGAAATTGTAATTCATTATAGTGGTCTTGGAATCGGAAGATTGGACTCTCTCCTTGGGGTGTGAAAATCCCATTATATCTAGATTATTTCTTTTCCCCCCAAAATAGAAATGTTATCCTATAGAGAACAGAGAATGTGGAGAACTGTGTCTTGCTTTGGTCTATGGAATTTCAAGCACTATTGAAGTTCCTATGGAGGTACACTACATCATTATTAGATTGATTACTATTATAAGATACTTTTCCAACTTAGTTTACTCAAAATAAGAAAATTCTTTCACAGTAATCCATACAAATGATGTTTCCTACCACTAAACATTTCAAGAGTAGTTGTTTAAGTCTGGCGAGATAAGCAAGTGAAAACAAAGCATGTTAATGGACCTGAGAATATAGGTGCCAAGTACTGAAGTTCAAATGGAATTCAGTTGTGGATGTGAAAAGCATCATGCATGCACGTCACAAGTTGTCTTGTGTTTTAAATCCATTTCAACAGTTATATCTGATGATAATAGTGGAAGTGTTTCTGTTTGCCTGGGTATTGATTTACAGATGAGTCCTTCCATTTTCTTATTTATTTATTTTTTAATTGATTATTATTATAATCTATTATAATTAAACTATAATTAATTTATAATTAATATTTTTATTATTTGTAATATGTGATGCCTATACATCTCTTCTATACACATATTGAGCAAGAGAGAATATATATAAGTACATATAGAGTAGGAGCTATTTTCATGAATTAATCTGAGCACAACAAACTTTAAGCCAAAGGAAAGTGATGTTTTGAAGTGGTTGTGTATTAAAAGAAAAATATTAACATTTACACAAAGCTTCAAAATGTGGGCACAGAGTAGCAATAGAGCAAATAGCTACAGCATTTTGCAGCAGTTTATTTTGTCTGGTCATTCATAATTTTGACCAGGATTATTGTGTTTGCCAAGTTCAAACTATGTTTGACATTAAAGGAGCAAGTAATTTAATTTGTGGTGGTACTTGTACGTCTTTAAAGAATGTTTTGTGTCTTGCATGAAACTGGAAATTTAGTCAGGGCTTAAAAATGGATTTTCTGCTTTTTTCCAGAGGAAGTAAATGCAATTAATTGTCAGGAAAAAAGAGGGAACCCCTTCACCCCACATTGGCCATTTCAAAAAAAAAAGAAAAAAAAACAAAAATAGATTAAACAAAGACCTTTTACTTCTTTTACAAATGCTAATTAATCACACCTTATCTTTGCACACATGCTTTGGCTGTAAAAACATAGTCATTTCCTTTATCCATCGTGTCATGTTTTAGAACAGACTAAAAATAACACAATGTGAGGCAGGATATTGCTGCAGTGAAAACATCTTGAGTTTCCAGCATTTGGAATATATTAACCTTGAAGTCTCCTTCCTTCACAGAGGTGTCATGTTGGTTTCCCTAACCTCAGAGTTGTGTTGGAAGAAATGTGCACCCAGGCTCACTTACCAGAATACTATAAATACTACCTCATGCTCTTGGAATTTATCCTTGTAATGGCTGTAACTTCATATGTCTTTGTTTTTCTAACAATGCTGAGTGCTTATTGGCTTTGTTTTAAAAAAATTGTCATGCTCTGTTCTGTCTTCTTTGTTGTTACTCTATATACACAATGCTGTCTTTAATTATTATTAAAAAAAAAAACATTTTTGACAGTGGAAACTTTTCACTGGCAATATGTAAATATCCTGAGATTAAGTGTATTATAAAACCAATCTTGAGGTGAAATTGTTTTGCAGGAAGGAAGAAAAATTGCAGAGAAGGAAGGCTTCTTACTTTTCAACAACGTTCTGGAAGTGGGAATAAAGCATTGCTCTTTTTGAGACTTTATAGTGGCTGGAGTGGAGACCAGACTCTTAAGGATTTAGTCTTAATCTCAGCTTTGCATTTTGCTGACTGGTGCCTTAGACAAATTATTGGCTAGCTGGTGCCTGTTAAATGTCTATTAAACACACTTGGAAAGCTGCCATGGCTCTCTTACGGTTTAAGCAGACTGCATTGAGTTTTACCATTTTCATGACTTCATCCAAGAATTTCAAAGTGTATTAAAATTCTTCTATATGTCTATTTGGAAAAGAAAAGAAAACAAAATAAAACAAAACAAAACATTAACTTTCTACAATGAAGTAAAAGAAAAATATGTGATGAATTTGTATCTTTTGGTCAGCAGCCATCCTATGAGATAAATTTATGATCTGTGTTATAGTACATCCTACATCTAGTAGGAGGTGCTGAGAATCCCAGAAGCTGATGTCGCAATTCCTTGATTCACAATCTATGGCAAAAAAAAAGCTTAAACTTGAGAAATACAGAAATAAAACTTAGCAGTCAGGAGCTGTAGAATAAAAGGAGTCTGTTTAGCATTTTACTAATGTTTAGGTGCTGCTGGGATGTATTCAGCATGGACATAAATGCACAAAAAAGATACTGTAATTAGAAATATTTTTTAATTTTTAAAAATATTTTTTTTTTTTTTTTTAATTTTATTTTTTTTATTTTTTTTTCAAAATTATATTGGTATTTTTTGATTTTTTTTTTTTTTTTAATTTTATTTTTTTTATTTTTTAAAAAAATTTATTCTCTTGAGTATATTATGAGATCATGCAACATGACATGAAATTATGTCACATAGGATGAAATTTTTACTAGTGTGTAGGGCCAGTGTAGTTTGCTGCTAGTTAATCTTTGTATTGCAAGCATAAGGATTTGGAAAATGCTGTTGAGTAAAAATTGATTGAATATGCTATTCAAGTAGATCTCACAGCCACGTTTCCACTTGCACCAAATGCTATGATCTCTCTCAATATTCACCAAAAATTTACTCTGCATTAGAGTAAATGCATTAGCTGCAAATGTTTGTAAGATGCCAGCACACTGTTGACGGCTGCATAGTGCTCAGAGCTTTGAATAGGCACTTCACCTGGGTCTGTTATCTAAGTAGTATGTGTTGGTGCAGATTGTGCTGTCCTTCCAAAAGTGATTATTTTATGAAGGTCCTTCTGCTAACAGAATTTTGTCATAAAGAATGGTAGTTCCCTAGGACCTGCAGTGGCAATTAGTGTCTCAACAGAATAAGACCATAACTGTTTGTTTTTTTTTTTTTTTTTTTTTTTTTTATAGGACCTGAAAAACCTTCCTGGTCCAGAAAAATACCTACCATTTGAAGACCTGTGTACTCTATGTTAATGTGTAGGTGGATGCAGATGATGAAGCCCTTGTAGAAATAGTCCTTTTCGCCTTGTAAGGTTACCAGTGAACAGCATGCTGATCTGCTCTTCCTGCCTTAGAAGTCTGGAGGTGAGAGCTGGAGGTGAGAGTTTGATTATTAAGCATTCATTGCTGGATTTTTTTTTTCAGTTGGTAACAGGTTATTTTGGAGGCCTGGAAAGGTCATGGGGAGAAAATACCATTCCTTAAGCCTTTCTAGAGTTCCTACTGAAATTACAGTGTATTCTGGCTCTGCTTCTCAAACAGGTGCACCAGAGGGCTTTCTTTTGTGGCCACTACAGTTTACCTTGTAGTTTCTCGCTTCATGCTGATATTTCACAGTCAGGCCTAATTTATTTACACTGTATTTAATGACATGCGATACTTCATTTCTGAATAGATGCAAACAGGCAGCAAATTAGAAGTGCAAGCTAAAGAGATACAGGTGGATGTTGTCATGCAAGCAGAATTTGATTTTATAAGATTACAGTTATGACACCCCTGGATGATCTCTGATCCTGCCACGTTGTGGTCTGGCAGATGTGTATTGCTCTGATTTCTCTAGTGATGCTCACTGTTGCTTCCTTGTCAGCCTTAACAGCAAAGCAACTGGACAGAGTAAATGGAAATGATTTATCCTCTCTGGATGGCATAGTCAAAGCAGGATGTCATAGTACCTGATTGGGCTTTCTCTTGAACAAGGTAAGTGGGCACAACAGACTAGTGCTGCTCAGATCCGTGATGACTTTCGTGGAATTACAGACACTATCATATTTTACCAAGTGAATGGTGTGGGGTTACTTCCTCTGCCCTGCTCCCTTTCTGCAGCCTCCCCTCTTCTGCTAATAAGGAAGAATGTTATTCAGGTTAAAATCATATATATGATTTTTTTTCCCTAGGGGTCGAGTAGATGCTTAAACAAAACATGTTTTACTGTTCTTTATCCCTAGAATGGCCCATTGTGGAACTTCTTGAGAGGGTCCAGTGTAGAGCAATGAAGATGGTTAAGGGACTGGAGCATCTATCATACGAAGAAAGACTAAGCAAACTGAATCTGTTTATCCTAGAGAAGAGAAGATTGATAAGGGACTTCTTTACTGTGAGGGTGACAGAGCCTTGGAACAGGCTGTCCAGAGAGGTTGTGGAGTCTCTGGAGATCTTCAAAACCTGTCTGGATGCAGCTCTGTGCCACATGTTTTACATGTCTATGCTTGGGCAGGGGAATTGGATTAGGCGATCTCTAAGGTCCCTTCCAACCTCAACCATTCTGTGATTCTGTGATCTTTTGGAGAAGTGAGCAATGTCCATATTCTCTGGAGATGGTAGAAAGGCAGGACTGATTGACTGAAAAGAATGTGCAAAATTCAGGAATGAAATGTTTTATCTAAATATTTTCTTCTTGAATTTTAAAGGCTGGTTACAGTGTTAAGGTGGTTTTAATAGCTGGGATCTGGTTATGGCTCATCATTTTTGATATTCATTGGATCTAGTTTCTTAAATTAGTGCATATGTTTGCTGCATACATTTCATGAAAATAACTTTCTGGCATCTGATTTCTGACTGCTAGGAAAAGCTGAAGCATACAGGGAGGCTTGAATTTCTTCTTTTTTAAGTTTGAGTCACTATGTCGATGAGAAAAATCTTCCAATGAATGTCTCTGAGGTATTCCACCCATCTAATTTGTAACCAAGAAATGTTTTTAAAAGACTAGGACTTAGAAGTTGTTGATATAAAAACTAAATAAATGCACTAGTATTGATTAAAAATCTGGCACATGGTGGTGATTGAACAGAGAAAGGTAAAGGGGGTACAAAGATGCTTATGGTGACTTTGTTAAATTTGCTTTTTTTTCATAAGCTATTGAAAGTACTGATTCTTTCCCTTTTCTTTCTCATTTTTTTTCCCTATCACATCAACAGTGAAAATAATTATCAAAATCAATGGCATAATGCAGCTGCATCTTGCAGCTTCACGGTGTTTCAGAGGAGCTCTTCTACCTGTCTGGCTTCATCTCAGTAAATGACATACCCACCAATAGATATGATATGAACAGTGCCTAATTGTTGACAGAATCTGTCAAATCACTAAACTATTGCATAAAAGTACACAGTTCTTTTTGGAGTCAGAATTGGGGGTACAGGTTTACCCCTAAAAAGGCATTTAGATTTAGACAACTTCATACTCATCAGCGTGTAATATTGGTATTAATTCTTTCATAAATTTCAGCCTGAAGGCATTATTTAATAGTATATATGTTCAAATTACTCTAAAACCAAATAGCATCTGAGACGAATTACCTTTCAGGATCAGGTTCTTAATTGGTAAAGATAAATAATTTGGTCATGATAAAACTTATACTGCAGCACCTCGATATGTGAGTGTAGATATATATATCATATGTACATATGTACGTTTATATACATATATATATGTAGTCTGTGCCAGATCTGAATCAGTTTGATCAGTAACGAAGATACTTCTGTGTTTTAACATTCTTGACAGATGATGATCTTTTTTTTGTTTAATTTGTTTTCCACACAGCAGGATGCTTCTGCTTGTCAACAAGAGATATTTTGCTCTTGCAAAACATGCTTTCATTTTTAATAGCACTTGTTTCCCAATTTCAAATAGTTTTACCTAGAATTGTGCCCAGAGGGAGGAAGAAATCTAATTGCTCGTAACATTTGTAATACCATGCTTAACAGATAATGTTATATGAGTAAGACCATCATTTAATATCAGGACTGACACAAAGAAAGGAGAGTGAGTGACATAACTTCAATAAAAACCTTATTATTTGCAAGTGGAATGGGAGGCCACTATAGGCATTTTACAAGCTGCTGGTATTTCTTACTGTATTTCTTCTGCAGGATTAGAGACTAAGTTCTACTTGATTTTCTACTGCACGGCTTCTTACGTCTTCAAACTGAACTATATAAACTTTTTGTAAAAAATATTTTTATGGCTCATGAATTTTGGTTTGTGTATATAAAATAAAACGCCAGGGCATCTTGACACATAAGTATTTTTTTTCCTGTTTATGCTCATAAAACAGATGGTTCCACCATAGAAATTTAGTTGCGAGTACTATAGTAATATACTGGTTGCCTAATACAGTCATTAAATACTTCAGCTTACACTCACCAAGTCATAATTAACAAAAAGGAGGAAGGAGAATAGTATCTATATGTGGTACACAGCATCATTTTTAAAGCAAAAGCTACCTATTTGGTAAAATGACTGAACCTTAATATTTTATTTGTAATTTTATACTACAAACACTGAGGTATGTTTGTAGTGTGTGAAACCTGAAGCAGAGTAAAGTTAATACAAAGTGGAGAAGTCTTGAATCACAAAGTAACACAAACAAGTTGTAGCAATGGGAAATATATTAACATTTGAAGAATCAGTGAAAATTCTTGGTCTATTTCTTTGGAAGTTCTTCTCAAAAACAAAAATGAAACTTCTTACTGTTTATTGCTTATACTGTAGGTGTACCATGGTGACTAATAAAAGCAGATGTTTTCTCCTTGCATTTAACCGATTATTTAGTCAGCTCTGTAGAGAAGGTCCTGGGCAACATGGAGGATAACAAGTTGACCATGAGGCAGCAGGGTGCCCTGGTGGCCAAGAAGGCCAATGAGATCCTGGGGTGCATTAAGAAGGTCAAGGGAGGTGATCGTACCTCGTCTCCAGCAGGTCGAGGGAGGTGATCATCCCCGTATACTCAGCCCTGGTGAGGCCACATCTGGAGTACTGTGTCCAGTTCTGGGCTCCCCAGTACAGGAGAGATGTGGAGCTGCTGGAGAGAGTCCAGTGCAGGGCTACCAGATGATCAGGGGCCTGGAACATCTGCCCTGTGAGCAAAGGCTGAGGGAGCTGGGCCTGTTCAGCCTGGAGAAGAGAAGGCTGAGGGGGGACCTGATCAG
>VZSG01000876.1:164894-216657 GCA_013398315.1 Nothoprocta pentlandii
TGTTAAGTGTTGTAATTAACATTATTCATAAAACTTTGTGATTGTATGTTAATATCAAGGAGTCATGATATTGTAAAAGGTATTTTCTTTGCTTTCTACATAATCAGTCATATCTTTAGGTATTTCCTATTATAGAGTCTTAGTTAAACTTACAACAATATTTTCTTTACAAAGTTAAATTAAAAATCCAGATTATGCTTTGATTTTAAATTACTCATGGCTGGGCATATTTTTCATAGTTTGCCTCTCAGTGTGTGTTTTTCTACTATAGGGGGCCAGGTTTTCAAAAATTCTTTTTTGTGTGTGGGTGTTTCTTGATATATTTTCTTACAGAAATGCACAAGGGGCCCCTCAGTTTAATGTTCCCAGTTAATATTTAAGGAGAACAAGAGGCTTATAATAGTAATTGTAATATAGCAGCAGACTAATGATAAACATTAAGGAAAAGACTATGAGTGAGAGAAATCTGTTTATCTTTTTATTCAGGCTGTTAATAGTAGGTTTTAAAACCACATTGCAAACCTTTTTAAGGGTGATAACTAAACAAGGTACATGGAATAAGATTTACTTATTATGGAGACCACTATACAAGACAGAGTTGTGTTGCTTTTTAGCAACAACCGTCCAATTCCTGGTGGTTACCAACAAGTCTCAAAATAAAATGCAAATCATATTTGAAAACAAAAATACGTTGAATGAAGATTTGTTTATTTTGGTGACAGCTTTACCTATGTTTTTTTGTAAGAAACAAGTCAGTGCCTGATAGCAAGTACAAATGAAATCCTAATTTCATCCTGTGTAACTTGACATTTTTTTTATTGAGGTTTCCAAATTAAGAGGAGACTTGCCTTGAGCTTTTCTCTAAAGGCAGTAGAAAGGATTCAGCCTGCTAAGCAGAAAAATACCATCTGGTATTTTAACACCACTGCTGTGTGGGCTATTGTGGGGAGTTTAGAACAGTTAGGATCCAGATACAGAAACCTGAAAAGTCAATTGTCATTTCAGCTCAATCTTGGCAAATGAAGAAACAGAACTGGTTTTATATGTCTGTTATTAACTCAAGTCCAAATGCATTTACTTGTTGTAGACAGCCAACGATGTTCCTGAGGTAAGGCTTCACCATGTGAAGTGTATTTCAGCTAGAAAACTGCTGTCTGCTTCTAAAACATTTTCCCTGAGGAGATGTAGAGCATAACATCATGACACATGATGACTGTAAAATGAATTTCAGATTTTTTTCTATTTTTATTTTAGCTTGGTTCTTCCTAGTATTCAGCTATGAAAAAAGTTTCTTATTTGAAATGTTTGATTTTTCTGAGAGCATTCTTTCTTTCTTGTAAGCAGAATCCTTTTCCCCCTTTTTAGAGATTGGGTGGAACTCTGTAAAGAGGAACCTATTCCAAGTAAAGTTCTGATTCCAATTGATTTTACTAATTGAGTTACTTGAAATTTAATAAATAACATAATAATCATTCTAATCACTTCTGTTAGTTGACTTTTATATGCGTATGCAATTGCGTTGCTTTTGTCAAAACATCAGGATACTAAGAGTAAATTTAGCGCCTATCATATTTATAAATTATAAACAGAAACTATATGGTGAAAGGGCTATTCAGAACATAAGCTAGTCCCTGTGTTATCCCACTGTCTGCTAGGTACTTTAAATAAATAATAAGCCTGCATCAACACTATAGCATATATAAAACACATCAACACCTGTTATTTTTAGTCCTGACACCTTTTTTTTGATTAGTCTTGTTATATGAACCTACTTCAATGCCATCCTCCTTAGGATTGCGCTAGTGAGGCTAGTGAGGCAACGCTTCTTGTTGCCTTATCTTGTTATCATGTGTTTATCATATGTTTTTTGTGTAATTACCATATCAGAACAATGCAAAAAAAAAAAAAAAAAATCCAACCCCAAAACATTAGATGCTACATTTCAAAAAGGTGTCAAGATAAGAACTGCAGCTTATTTACTCTCTTACACATTAACTGGCATTATGATTGCCTGTCAACCAATACTAGAAAAAATAAAGCTTTGTATAGTGTGGCCCAAAAGTTTCTCAAGGCTTAAAAAAAAAAAAGTGTGTCTCTTCCCTATACTACTTTTCCTCTTGTGTTTATTTGCACAAAAATGTTGACCATAAATGTGCTTATAGAGAAATACATCTTAATATGGTTATTCTTGAACTTGAATTGGTGTCTGATTTTTGCTAAAATATAGCTTGAATCATTGTGTGAATACCTACATTTGAGTCAGCAATAGATATCTTAATTTGAATCTTGTAAGTTCTGGGGGAAGGATAAACTCGCAAAAGAACTGCAAGTACTTACATTATTTCAAGGAAAAAAATTCAAAGAGAAAATCATTTTGATTTAGTTTACTCTTTTCTTTTTGGATGGAGATAGCTGCATTAGTCGCAATAAGCAGAGGAGTAAAGTCATCCTAAAAAGTGAAAATACCTTTTTCAAAAAACAGAAAATTGTGTCCAGTCAAAAGAAATAAAAGAAATGTTATTTCTGGAAAGCTAAATGTGAAATTACACCTAATAAGTCAAGCAAACCCAAGATTTTGAAAAGCAAATTGTTTTAAGCATAAAACTAATTAATAAAAATCTTTCTAAACTAGACTCTGCATCTGTAGACTGGTTTATGAGCTGAGCACTCAAGGAAATAGCATGAAAATCAAATATTTCTTTATATTTGTGTTCATTATAGAGTTATTTAATGCAGAGACACTAAAATATCATTTTTACAGTTAATAGAGTTGAGTCTGAGGAGCTGTCTTAAATAGACACATCACTGAAAAAGATTTTGCAGCAAGGCAGGAAAGTAACAAACTGTCAGAGCAGAATTCTTGAGTGCAGTTACTATTGTGTGCTTGGCTCAGTCCTGGTGCCAGAAAAGACGAAGCAAACCAGTGTATTGAGTTTTCAACAGAGCTCCAGAGCATATCTTGGGATCTTCAGATCATTGTGTCTTACTTCTGTGTTGGTTGCACTGTTGGAAACTATAGCAAAGAATAAAATTACCAAGATGCCTGAGAAATAATAGTGAAATACCAGCCTGATACATGCTCAGGGAAGCCTAGACATTCATTTCTGTTAGAAAGCTCAAAGTCAGTTTGGCAATATGGGTAAGGAGAACTTCGTGATAGTTGATGAATTTCCAGGAAGTTGCTGAGGACATCACTCACAAAAAGCTCCTGGGACAGAAAAAAAATGCTTCTCCTGGGTGAGAAGCAAGGTCTTGCGAATTAATTACAAAGAAAAATAAAGAAAACTGTGGTAAGTTTTCACAGTGGGGTATAGCATCATTATAAGTCTTTGGCTTGCTTCTGCAGGTACCAATGCCATTAAATCTTGATCTTCTCACCTCATTGTTAGATATTTTCTGAACAGAGAGGTGGAAAGGCTTTCTGAAATTGCAAAATTACTCAAGGTAGGAAAGAGTGGCAGAAACTTTTGATTCATGAAGTGCTGTCTGATTTTTAATGTCAATAAATATAAAGTTATCTAAGCAGCAAAACACTCTTGACTGTAGACAGGCATTGGCTCTAAATTAGTGGTGCCTCATTCCTGTGTGAGTCTTGAAGTCACTGGGCAAGCGTCATCTTGGTGCCTACCACTAGTCAGGATTGTAAATAAAATTTCCATCAGTGTAATAGGAATACAGAAAACACTGGGGTACAGTTGAATTAGTACACAGCCTGCAAACATTTTAGAATTATTATGGCTATGAGAAATTTCATCTTAAAAGGGTCTTTATAGAGCGTGAGAATATACAGAGAAGGAAGTAAGAATGATCCAGGTTAAGTTACTTTGCAGAGAAATTAAAAGACTGTGACTTATCAGATGGAGAAGTTATGGCTTAAGGTGATTTTGATAAGTGTCTGTAAAATTACAAGAGGTATGGAGAGGGTGAATGGGGAATTATTTTTCACAATTTCTCACATTATAGGAGGTAGGTAGTATCCACTGCATTTATTCTGCAAGATATTTAGAACTAAATGAAATGAATCTTTTTTCAACCTTCAATAAGGAAGTGTAGACTTCTTTGCTAAGTAATACTGTACAAATAGATTTAGAAGGTTATTAAAAAGCTTTATATCCAATGAGACCATATTCCAAAATCACAAACTTTTCAGCAACTGGGAAATCTTCCTATAACAAATTGAAATATCTTGGAAATAATTCCTAGTACTGAACAGAAGGTCATAATTGCATTTTACATCACACCTGTGAATGAGTGAATAATTAATTTAGATAAATAACATGCCAATAATTTTAAGGGCAGTCTGCAGGAGTAGAGTATTATATTTTTAACAGTTTGCGAAATTCAGGACATTTAGTGAACATTATGAGAACAATCCTTAAACATTTCTACATGCAAGAGACTGTTTTGTCTTCAGGTTGAGATTACTTCCACACTTGCTTGTACATTATCATCATCTGTCACTACTCTCTAGTTTATCAGAACACATTTTACAAGCTACATAGCATTTTTACCTTGTAGACCTGTATGATTACTTGTTCTTCCTATTATAGGAAGTATTCTTTTTGCAACAATATGAAACACTCCTCATCTCTGTCATAATCTGCAAAGAGCAAGGAAGCATTTTTTTTTCATGAGCAATAAATAGCTCAACAAACTGAGAAAAATGTTGCATCTCCTTTTTCTTAACAATCAACACAAATTGGCTGTATGAGAGTGGTGGATTTTCTGGACAGTGGGCTGACAAATACTGTTGACTTGAACCTCAGCTGAGCCCCTGGGAAAAGCATAAAAATGAAATTCAGTTTTATTCCAAGCCAATGTATGCTGACAATTATGCTTCCTCCGCTTCCAAGTCTTATAGATGATTGTAAAGGCCAATGACAAATGAAGGTCTGTTTATCTGGCTGCTGTTTTACTTGTCAAAGTAACTTAAAGAAATAAATCAAAGACACATAGAGTGAGACTATAGAAAAATAATGTAGTTATTACATTAATTTTTATTTTGACTTCTTAATAAAATGGTCAGAAAACTTATGAAATTTGAAAACATTCCAGAGATTTTTTGATGATTCAATCAAAATCAGGGGGTTCACAATATATTCAATCGTGGAGAAGAAGTACCTTCAGATAAGTGTGGAGGCCTCTTTTTAGATAGTTGAAGGTAAAGTGTATATCTCACAAAAATTGGAGTTTACGGAGTGTCCTAACAACATTCAGAGAATGGTTTCAGATCTTAACAAAATTTGGAATTGGGTAAAAAACAGATATAAAGAAAATAAACGGTAAAAGAAATAGAAAATGACTGTGGTGAAGAGTGGGAAAATGCTGCCATCATAGCAAGAAATAATTGTGTTGTCGTGCATATAAATTTATGCTAATGTGTGTCTTGTCTTTCATTAGTGTGCCTCAAGCCTCTTATAGTACTTTGGATGCTCAGAAGGATTTCTCTGACAAAGGGAAGCTGATCCAAAATTTTGTTATAGTCAATGAATCTATAATTAAATTGGAACCCGATAGGTTCTTTATGAACAATGTGTGAAAGAGGCCTGTATATAGAGCTCCCTCTTCATTCTTCTGTTATATAAAATAGAAATGTGATACCACTGTCTTTCAGAGGCAAAGTCTTGCCCTTCAGGAGACCAAGCTAAAAGTTTGGAAGAAAGATTGTATTGCTGTGTTGTTATTGGGAGAGATGCTAATTCTAAAAATCCACTATGAAGAAGAAAAATAGTTAGACTTGCACTTTTTAAAAATAAACTTTTAGTGAAAACAAGGATTTTTTTCAAATGTTTGTAATATGTGTTTTAATATCTCTGTAAGGAATACTGTCTGAGTTATTTTGTCCCGAAAGTGATTTATTATGGAATAGAACCACAGTGTTTCTGCAAGTGCATGACTGATTATTTTCTCCTCCAACTTGCATGCTGTAACAATGTGTTTAATGGTGCTATTTAATTCAGGGTTATTGTGCTGCACAAGCTTAACAAGCCCATTGCCTCGTGGCAGGCAGAACATTGCTTTCAGTAGATTTCTTAAATATACATGGTGTCAAAGAACTATAATCAATCTTCATTATTGGTTCTGGATCATCAAAAGACTACATTAGGTCTGTGTGATTCAAGGGAAATCTAGTTTCAGTCCATTCCGGTCAATTACAATTAATTCTTTTTTGATGCTCTGTTGGCCACAGGAAATTCTGTTCTCTATATACTCAGGGGTGATAAGGTGATGTGTGTTTTGGGGAGAATATGGCTCTCTTGTTTGGATTTTTTCTTGTTTGCTTTCTTATGGGGCTTTTATTTTCAGCAATTATGTAAGGGAAGTACCCAATAAGTTGGAAGAGGTAAGTGCTAGATTAATAGGGGACTCCTTTATCGCTCTGCGTATTGATTATGTGAATTTAAATGGGGTGTCCAGGGAGAATTGTGCCTGCATTTTTTTGACAAGCTTCATGGAAGGGTGTATGCCAGCAAAACAGTAGCAAACCTGGAACTGAAAAGGTAGGAAATTCTTACTATATACATAGTTTGCTGCAGCAATTACATGTAAATATTCACTGCGTTCATTCATTTACCTCTTTAAAATAGCAATATAAGATGCGTTTATGAAATCTCCCATTAGAAGATGGTGATGTGATACACTTACCAAGGACTGTCTAAATTATGCAGTTGCTCACAATGCATATATTGAGATATGCAACGTAATACATCTTGTAAATTAGAACAGGTTCTAATGGAAGAAAGGAATGACAGATTTTAACATTTCAATATTTTGATTTAGTTAATAGATAACGTCTATACTAGAATTCTATAAATTACCTTGACAGGACATTTCTAAATACTTACTTAGCTGTAGTGTTCATTGCATGCATTTTATATTATTCACAATGAAAACCTTAATTGCTAACTAATAAGATTTTTGTGACAATTTTCTTTACTCTTAAAAATTAAATTAGAGTAGAATTGGTGTAAAACAGACCATTGGAAAACATACAGCTTTCTAAGAAGTAATTTTTTTAGTGAAACAAATCCTTATGCAAAAACACCTGTAAAACATATGTGTATTCATCAAGTCTCCAGGTGAGAGGAATTCCCATATATTTTTAGCACTGTTTTAAGTGTCTAGCAATGTGATGTATTTAGTATGACTGCATATCTTAGGTACTGAAATTTGCAATGGAAGGGGAATTCTGAGGTGTAACTGCTTGGCTCTGAGCTGTACTGAATAATTATGTACTGAGTCTGGGATGGGTAGATGAAAAATTTAGGTGCCTAAGGCTTTGCCACACAGATGTTCACATAACTCACATCAATAATGGTTTAATTTTAAGGACATCTATTGGAGAAATTGAGCTGAGGAGCTCTTTGTGTAGTAAAGCTTTTCAATTTCTATTGCCTGCTGAAGCTATCAGTGTACAAGCCTTCAATGGTGATAAGCCTCATATATAAGCCTCATAAAAGCATCAGTGGTGATAGTCATCACCTGTGCATAATGTTAAAGTTTTGGCCACTTGTTGATAGTTTGTAGATGATATCCATGTTTGCAGCCTTCATCTGGACATTTTTTGATGTTTCTTTCCCCCTAAGCCCTATATGATCAAACACATGAGTTGTTAAACACTGCAAATACATCAATAGGTAAATGCAAAGAAGGAAAAGGTGCTATCATTCTATCTGTTATTTTCAGTGTTAACTGAGTTGTGTAAAGAAACATGAATTGTTTCTTACCCATCCATCTCATACATATTTTGTTACAATCACAGGGCCTTCCTCTGTACTAGTGTTAATTAAGTGAGCATAAAACTCTCACTAGTGAATGAAACTGAGATATGTAATCTTCTTCAGGTTGTTTTCTCTCTGTATACACCTGCTCTGCCTGGTGATGTGGCCTATGCTGATTTCTTTCTAAGCTCCTGTTTCAAGATGATCAAGGAGCTAAATTTCCTTACTCCAATCCTGCATATTTTCATGTTTATGCAGTTAAAATTTCAGCTTTGTTGCACTGAGACTGCTTTTCATTGAATTTGGTAGAAGCCATCATGTTTGGATTCTTGCAGTATTCTTGAAAATAATAAAGCACTCCAGTGTCAAGCATCTTGGTGCGCAAAGATAGCATATTAAAACCTACATATGCCTCTTTACTCTGTATTGAAAGTCTGTCTGTAACACTGTAGTTCATCTAGCGCACCCTCTGGATGATGGAAGAAAATTTTCAGCCATTACTTGTGTGGATCATTATGCACTGCTAAACTTTTGTTTCTCAGGCTATGACGTGTAGCTTGATTTTTCAAAAATTCTCTGTAGTGTTATTTTACTCAGCCAGTTAGGAAAACTGGCACTATCTGCTTTTAGTAGGAATATATGTCTCTCTTTTTAATGAAGCCGCTCTGTTTTGGAAATGCAGTGTTTAAGAACATACATGAGTAGGCTTGGTTCTGCCTTGTCAGTGCCTGGTGAGAATAAAATTAGGACAGCCCTGAGTGCCTTTGTGCTTATCCATGACCCCACAGCATTTCTGCAGTTGCATAATGATATTCAGATGTATACAAGCAGATTGTAATGAGAAATACTCAAGAGCAAAATGAGTGTTGGAGGCCTCAGCAGAGCACCCAGCACTGTGCTCTTTTTATTTTGCTTATTTTCTTATTGCTCTGCCCCCCTTAAAGTGGCTGATTAATAAGGGGGAGGGAAAAAAGTAAAAAAAAAATCGACCAACAAGACATTTTTGAGGTTATTACTGATGTGTGCTGTTTGGGTTCATTATATAAGGGACCAAGGTAGTTGGGCAAATGCCTGCTTCCCCTTCATTTGTCATTTATCCTTCAGGCTTGAAGGATCTTGCTCTTTGCCTTTCCCATATGCCTGCCCTTATTCCTTCAGGCTGGAGTCACTGGTGCTGAAATTTGCCCTTTGGTCTGTGTCACTGATCTATTTACCTCCATGATGGTCCCAAATGGTTTCTAAAAGCATCTTGAAGTGGGTTTTAATAGATGCAGAAGTACAGCTATTCTGAAATAATGGATATTATCAGCACAAAGACCAAACATAATTAAGCACTTATTCACTAATGAATGGTGAACTGGGATCTTGGCCACATACAGCTTGGTTGACTGAATGAAACTAGGGAGAAATAGCTTTGAATTGTGTTGACCTTACAGGTGTTCATTTTTCTTTAAAATTCCTTATAAACCACAAGCTTTATTAATAGAAGCAACCATTTTTGTGATGTTCTCTGTCCAGCTGCTCTTGTCAGATATAAGGTAATTTCAGACACTCACTGGATCAAATGATAGAGCAAATGGCTGCAGCTAAGTATTTTTTTGGGAAAATTAATAATGAATTGTCTATATAGGGAAAAACCAGCTGGTTTTATTAATACACAGCTGGTTTGCATAGGTATTGCAATTGCAGGTATTAGAATCTATTAGCTGAATGACTGGGGAAAACCTTTTGAAGTGAAAGGGGGTTGGTTGTATTAAATAATACTGAAAAATAATGTTTCATGTCAACTGAAATAGGAATAGGATATGTTTCTTGAGGATAAGAGACTTAACTAGAAAACATCTTTGCTGAAGTTTGCCAAGATTTGGTTTCTTTTTAATCCAGACCTGGGCCTCTTTGCACTTTTCTCACAATTGAATTTGTTGGGAAAAATGGATAGAGATTTAAATAGCAGGCCTTTTGTTATGAAGCTATGTCTAGGACTTAATATAATCATTTTTATAATTTTACAGTTAAAATCTGATTGCCAATTCTATAAATTTAATTAGTAATGACTAATATGAACCAAATTTTTAAGTTAAATATGTGGTTCTTTGTATTCCCACATCTGTTTGCAACACTGTTGTAAAGAGGCTGGTGTTAATGTTCTTTGTGAAAGGATCTTTATATATATTAAATCATCTTTCTCTCTCGACTCTGTTTTAGTTATAAATAGATTCTCAATGAATTCTAAATTCTGCTCATGTAAATTGTGTCACATGTCATATCTGGTATCCTTGAGGATAGTATGCATGGATGCATGACCTCTGGTGCTGAGAGGCTGGTGAAGGCAGTCAGCTGTCTCGCTTAGTAATAGCTGCTCTATGTTATGGACTAACACCCACACGATAAATAAAAATTTGATTCGCACAAAACCTTGGAGTAAGATCAACGCTGAAAAATATTTTTACTTAAAGATAAGCAAGAGTGTAAAGCTTTCTCTCTCTCTCTCTCTCTCTCTCTCTCTCTCTCTCTCTCTCTCTCTCTCCCCCCCTCTCCCTCTCCCTCTCTTTCTCTCTCTCTCTCTTTTCTTTTTTTTTTTTAATAAATGCAAATTTCTCATAAAGCAGACAAGTCTTCGTAATTGTAGACAAAATATATGTACATGTTTGTACCTTCTTGGGTATCAGCCAAAATGACTGTTATGTTTCTACCTTCTTTTTTAGCAATCTTTAGCATTAGTCTCATCCATTACATCCTGAATACTTCTTTAATAAGATGCAGTTATAATGAGGGATTTTGGTGTATTTTTACATTAGATGGGATAATTCTTATGAGATTCTGTTCCTCTGTGGTATAAGCATCTTTTTGGAGGAAACATATTGTGGAGGAGGGGAAATCTCCCTGTGCCCCTGGAAAACAATGCAATTCAGCATAGGTTGTCTCTAATCATCTTACCTGAAGAATTCTAATGGTTGTGTCACACACTCTTATGCAGTTATCAACAATGTTCATGTTTTTCTCAGCAGTGATATTACATTAATATTTTGTTCTGAATTAAAATATACTTACTGTCAAATTGAGAAATCATAGGGAAAAATGTGGAATTTGTTTGCAGTATTTCTTTAATTCAAAATGAATCTATACTATGGGTTAAAAAAAAGACAAAGCAAACCTCCCCAAAATACCCTGCTGTGTGATTAATTTTCTTCTTCCTAAGCACTCCAAAAATATAACGGGCATAGCAGCTGCATTAATGTTTCTTTAATGAGAATGAAAATCTGACTGACTGGAGTTTATCTGGAAAATAATTTTCATTTCATTTGGCTGTTGCTTTTTTATGCCCAAATTGTGTTTTAATTAACTGTGACATAGAGATTTAGCTGGTAAAATGTATTCAGATAAGCTGAAACAAACACTGAAAATGACAGCATTGAGTACAGCATCTTGCCTTTCTGTTTTCCCCTCCCCCAGCTTTCCCTTGACTATTGTGTTTGTCTATGAAACCAATCTTAAGGAAAAAAAAAAATGTTTTTTTTCCATGGTGATAAATATGTTGTTGATTTTGCTGGCAAAGTAATTCACCAGTGGCTCATTTCCATCAGCTTTTATTTCACAGCAATTGTAAAATAAACCACTCGTAGCACATGCTGTTAATCTCTAGTCCCTGGGGTGTAACTGCTGTTACACAGTACGGGTCATGTGCTAGCTAAAGTTTGCATTAAAAAGGTAGAAATTAATAGTACTAGTACCAATTCCAAGCTAAATGGTATTCAATGTGCAAGGTAATTCATTTAATGGTCCCAACGAATAGATTGTCTCACGGGCTTCTTTTTAATTTCTGATTTCTTCTGTTAGAAGAGGTAAAGTAAGATGAATTTGGTTAGCACAGTAAGGTCTTAAGAAAAGCTATTAAGGACAGAGCCCTGTGCGCTCACTATACTGTTCATCTGTCTTCTTTTTCCTCAAGCTTCTCCTGTGCAAATGCAACAAAAATTAGCACATATACTAATATACCTGTGTTGTACTTACTGTGGGTTGAATTACAGTGTCTTACTACTTTTGCTAATTCAAATAACTTTGGTCTTAAATGCAAGTTTAAAAGCTGTGAGTTTAAAAATTTTGCTGTTCTCTACTAAAACCTTTAAAAAAAAAAAAAAAACCCAAAATACCCCAAACACATCTTTGTCTCTAAAAAGTATCGACTTATAGAATCACCAATGAAGTATTTTTCCAAGCTATTATTCTACAGATTCTTTTTTTATTTAGTGCTTTTTTTACTACAGAAGGGTCCTATAATTTTGAAGGGTGATGAAGCCTTTGGCAAGAAAGAGAAGCAGAGAAGCAGGAAATGGAGACAAAGAATATGACCGTGAAACTGCTTTTCTTATTGCACTTGCATAAATAAATTAAAAATTGAATCCTTCTGAGCACGTTGAGAATCTCAGCAGCATTTTGCATATCTTTGAGAATATTGCGATCTCAGGGATTTGTTTTTTATTATGAGAATGTATTCAAAATTTATTTCCCAAAGCATAAAATATCTTAGTGAAGCCAGTAGCAAAGCAGCCACTGATTTCCATCTGGGAGAGGAAAGTTTGGTCCCCAGATGAATTTACAGCTTTATGCTAGTTTTTGGTATTGTAATACAGAATAAAATGCTCTGAATAAAATATCTCAGCCTTGCCCACATGTGCACCTCACAGTACTGCTGAGCTGGCATGTAAGGAAGGGGAGATAAAGAGGAATAATCAACTACTAGCCTACATTTACACTGACAAAAGCAGCCTATTTCCCTCCTGAGGCAAAGGAGATGGTGAAGAAAATTTCTGGTCCTTAACTAGGCTGCTTCAAATGCTCTGCCTCTTTGAAGGGGAAATTAAGTCATCATCGAGCCCTACCTTATATAAGGAATGACTGTAGGAGAAAAGTAAAGGACTTCAGAGAGAAGAATAAACAAGTAACAAACTAAAAAACAGACTTATGATTTAGAGTCTTTCTCCCCCCTTTTTTTTCCCACTTGGCCTCTTCTGTTTTAGAGTTTTTTGCCATGCTTTCATATAGCTAATGATTACCTGGATTATTATTTTGTTCTCAGGACCTCTTGGATACATTTCTATATTAACTGTAATAATGTTTATTCAGGTTTACGTTCTAGTCTTCTCCTTCTATGTCGAAAATGCTATGCTATTTGAAAGGAAGTATAGATGATGATGGAGTAAGTATTCTTTGGTAGTAGAAACGGGGCTTACAGTTTAGGCTTCTCTAGTAAATATTCATTGCAACATGGTGCTGTTAATTCTTTTTTAAAATAAAAATAATGGAAAATTAATATCTTAAACATTACTATTATAGCAATATCCTTCTTGTTATTTTGGGTTCCTCTAGGAATAAGTTTTAAAAGATTATTATTGCAGATATCTGTTGCTAGTAGGCACCTACATTAACCAGAAAAAATATGGACTGGGGAAAAAGGTGTGTGTGTGTGGGGTGACTTTATATCCAGAACTAGAATGCATTAGTTGCGAAGTTTCTGAGGTGTTGAGTGATTTTAACAAGTTGAAGAAGGTTTATAATTTCATTCTCCATGTGTTCGACTTCCCACTGCTTGCTGGTTGTATCACCTTACATAAATGCGACTCCAGCAATACAATACCTATATAGTATTAAATAAAAGGTTTGGTTCTCATGAGAAAACATTCTGACCTTTAATTCTCTTCTGATCAGGTCCTTTTCCTTAACACACAGGCTCTATTTCTGTTCAACTAGAAGAAATGTCCATGTGTTTTGGCCTGAGAGATACCTTCTAAAAATGCTTTATTTATGGCGAGTGTGTAACTCTAAGTAGTCATATAACTGATGCTTTTGCAGGACTGTTTTGCACCTGCATGATATAGTATACTTGTGTTTGTCTGTTAAATAATCCTTTAAAAATGTTGATTATTATGAGATTGTAGGTTGAACTGTTGCTCTTCACACTGTTAGGGTGGTCTCTCAATGTCAGGGATTAAGTGCATTGCTGAAGCGCATGGGAGGTTTGCTGGACAGGTCTGTAAAGAGCACAAGTCTTCAACCCCAGCACGGGTCTTTGCATTGGTCCAACTGCTAAAATATATAAGCAGCTGCAAACTCTTGCTAGTCTGATTTTAATTGGAGCTCCAGATGCTGAGCCTCTCACAGGACTTTGACCCTTGTAATATATGTATCTTTTATAAAAAGAAAAAGATGCCTATGGGAAAAGTGGAGGAAAACAAGGATACTAAAGGTAAGGTACTTGGAGAGATTTACTATTGAAACACAATATTTGAAATTAATTTTGTTCAGCATTATGGATGCTGTATCTAAAGAATCCCCTTCTCCAAGGGCTCAGTGTCAGGTTATGTGCACCACATGAATGTGTCAATTGGCACCAATCCATAGGCAAAATGCTCATTCTTGGGGAAAAGAGTTCAAAAAACTGCTCTTGCCTCCCTCCTGTGATGTGATGCATTCATATATGTGTCTCTGTTTTAAAATAGCAGTGGTCTTGAGATCAAATATCAGTAGTGGCAGAGATTAAAACTCTGAGTTTATTCTGTATTTCTAAGAACAGCATGCATAAAATGTCTAGGTATCTCATTTCAATACTAGCTAGAAGAAACTTTGGCTCTGTGAACAGCAAGTGTGGCCACAAGAAATGGGTTATTGCAACAGAGACTTCGTAAGATGAGGAAAAATATCAAAATATATAGTGCATAAATTTCATAGAACATTGTTTGCATTCTTCATGCTGTGTTAATTAGTTGGCAGATGCATTTAACTCATTATAAAGATTCCTGCAAGAGCAGATCTCTGTAGATATATTTTCCATGGAAAACACAAACTGTGATGGCAGTCATGAGTTTGATATTTAGCAATTAAAATCCTTGGTATTATACTTTCCAATTAAAATATTATTTAATCAAAAGCTTTGTTGTGTAAGGTCAACTCAAAGCATTTGGCAATATAATAGCAGCTGTCTAGATCTATCAAATGGAAGAAAGAACATGTCGGTGTAAAGTTTCCCATGATCTTTGGACTCATTTTTCAAACTTGCATTCATCTTTTTAAACCAAAATATGGTTGATTTAAATCATTTGATTGATTGATCTTTCTTATTTTTTTTTAAATACACATATTTCAGAATTCAGTACTTGCAATTTTCTGACTTTCTGTTTCTTTGACAAGCCTGTTATTCCTGTGTGGAAAATTATTTTTTGGATCTTTATAACATGACTTAGAGTAAAATTGTAAATCACACAAAAGAAGTGTTCTGCATCATCAAGAATGTGAGTTATCTATTAGCAGGAGGGTAAAGACTGAGACATACATCTTTGGATTTTCTTGCTGCGTTCTTGAAAACTTTTATATTCACAATTAGCATACCTAAGGTTTTTATTATTTCTTATTTAAGCTCATAATTGCTTTTCTAACAATACTAGTTATAATAAAGTCATATAAGGGTAGCAAGCAATGAGTCAGAGTCATGCTAGAGAAGTGTAAAGCTGTATCTGCCTTAGTTCCTAACTGTGTTTATTCAAGTCTTCCATGTTTAGATGTGGTCTCTGCTATACTGAAGTGTCTATATAACATTGCTATATGCCATCTTACCTAGAGGGAAAAAGAAAATGTCAATTGGAGAGCAGAAAAAAAGAACACTTCTTTTCTTATATCCATAATTTATGAAGCAAGCCATTGTTAACACTTTTTTAATATTGAAGGCAGACTATCCTAAAATTTTCTCAACTGGTTTTGAATTTCAGAATCTAAACAGATTGATTTGTTGCCACTAAAACCCAACCTGTCTAAGGACTTTACTCCTATTCTTCACAGTCAGGAATAATAATAAATAAATGCTCAACTATATGTAAATAATGCAAATTGTACAAACTTCAGAGGCAGCATCAATGTCAGTTCTCATGTCAGCTGAACACATCTGACACAAATGTTTTTAAAGTGTTGTTAGGGGATGTGACTTATTATTAATCCTTTTTCTTTCCCTGCCAACTCCCCTAACAAAAAGCTGCTGTTTCCAGCTATCTTTGAAATGGGTGGTATCACATGCTAACACAAGTGGTGCCTAAGAACATTAGATGGTAAATCCAAGCATATTAATTACATCATTAAAGTAACATTTGGTGTACCGCTGAGATACATTACAATAACAATAACCTTCATGTATAATAAGACACACCGCCAGCATGTAATGCAGCAGTCATGTACAGCAGAGTGATTCCATACTATCATTGTGTGGGGTAATCGAACAGACTTGGCACTGAGAAAGAGCGGATGCTGCCATGAAAATAGCATTGACCAGTTGTGTGTGTGCGTGCCTGTGTCTATAAGGGAGTAAGTGCATGTGTCTGAATATTGTCGTACTTCAAAAGCTGGAAAAACTCTTCCAGGGGAGGCAGAGTTGCTTGGTTACATCTGCTGAAAACAATCTGTGCTGAATATGAGAGCTCATGTCAATGTAGTAATTACCACAACTGAGATAAAGCCTGTGCTAAATGTCAGCTGCAGCTGACAAACACATGAAGCCAAGCACTGCTAAATGATTCAGTTATTCCGAGAGCGCTTAGCTCTTCGTCTGGGATAAAATCATTTGTCCTCACTGTAAAACAAACAAATAAATACAAAACAAGAACAAAAAGAGGCAGCTTAAAGAGGAGATGGAAAAAAAAGCTAGTTAATGGAACTAATCGAGTTGAGAGAGAAATTTGAGAAAGACCTAATGGCAATTTTGAACTGTGCTACTAAACACTCTTTCTTTCACTACAAATTGCTTAATAGTCAACAGAATGCAATTTTCAACCATTCTAGGTAGTACCCAGGAGAATACTTTTTTTTTTTTTTTTTTTTGAAATGCGTAGCAACATACAAATAAAAAATGCAGCATTTTTAACAGATTGCCCACACATGAGGCATGGAGCATTAACAAATTACACATCATTGCTCAAATATTCCTCACTGGAAAAAAGACAAGAAAGAAGCAATCTTTCAATCAATTCCAAAATCCTTTTTCATTAACCATGGTAAATATTTTAATATGAAATTAAATAAGTAATAAAATAATAAAAAAGGCAAGGAAAGAAGTACTCAGTCCTCATGCAAACGAGATTTTGAATGCATGATGAGAGGTTCCTTACACAGAAGAACTGTTTAACTGCAAGGGGCTATTTTTCTCTCTGGAAGAGCTTTGGACAATTCCTGTTGAGATGAAAAAGGTCTTATTGACTCTGAAATATCACTAGAGCCCAGTGACATTTAAATGTTTTACATTGTACAGTGGAGTACAGTGCAGCTACATACAAGAAAAAGTCACAATGTGATCAGATACTTTCTAACAGTGTGATGCAGCATCAAAAGTTGAGCTTGCTTTCCAATCCCAGCTTAAAGGGGCTAATATGGTACCATACTAGAAGTAAAATGCCCTTTCTCCTAGTCACAGATCTGTTATTGATGTAGACATGGTCCTCATTTATTAAGGCTCGGAAAGCTGACAGACGTTGCTGGTCCTGACTCTACTGCAAAATTCCCTGTGATTCTGCGGGGAACCCTGGCTGAATTTCTGAATAGAAATCTGAGCTCTTGTGGCTTAGTCAGCTCCTTAGAAATCCAAGCTTTGGTCTTTTTCTGTCTCAACTTCCTTTGTTATAAGTAGGTGATGAAGCCCTCCTTTTCTTGCGTCTTTTTGCTTAATGGTGGTGCTGGTGGTGGTAGGATATTTTCCCTCGCAGAAGATTTTACAATCTGTTCCTTTCCAGTGTACAACACTTGGCTATCTGCACTTGTTACATACAATGCAAACCATGCATAATATCATAGTCTTCTGCCAAGAAGAAAGAAAACTGGTGCTGAATGATATGTTATTAGTAACAGGAGAAGTTCATTAAATATAGATGAAGCGAAAAAGAGAGTGCAAGAAGGGGCAGGACCAAGAAAAATGAGGCAGGAACTAGTTGAAAGACTCTTTTAAAAAGCTTTTTGTCTTCTTAAACATCATCTGTTGGTGGATGCCGAAGCAACCTTGCTATTTATGCATCTCAATTTTCCTATTAGTGTATTTTATTTCTTGTACATTTATATGATCATCGAGCAACTGAGTTAAAACTGCTCTCAAATTTCACATGGTGTGCTAAAAAAATTTGTCATGAGCATATCAGGGAAACAAAACATGAAATTCAGCAAGGATTACAGGATTACAGAATGAGTTTTTATAGCAGTTTGCAATAACAAACCTGACAAGACTATGTTATTATTTGTAAGAACATGCTGCTTTTGTCAAGCATAGCAGATATGAACAATAGCAAAATAGTGGATGTGGTTTTTTTTGCATTGTGGGAAATCTCTTCCTGCATGAGTAAACTATGTTTTATTCTTGTTATTACTAACATCAGTTATTTTTCTAGAGAAAGGAAGAACTGCAAGAGAGAATGTTTTTCCAGAGTGTAACTGAGATTTTGTCTGTACAGACATCTTCATTTGCCACTGATCACTGGAAAATAGCTGCATATTATGAAAATAACTGCATATATTTAAATATGCATATATCCTGCATATTTTTGCCTACAGGTCATTCTGGACTTCCTTGGGGAAGTCATCCAGAAACAAGGAGATGGTCAAACATGTAAATCCTTCCACTGATATCCTGGGATCCATTTTCTGTATGCATGATACCAGAATTTCAAATTTTGTTACCATATAGCCTGGTTATTGAGTTCTTCACTTGTAAAGATGGAGGCTTGTATGGATCAGGCTTGTCCCATGTAAAACCATTTCTAGGCTTGTGCAACATATGATGACTAATAGGAAAGAACTGAACTAGAGAACAGAGCTCAGCTCCTGTGCTTTTTTTTTTTTTTTTTTTTTTTTTTTTGATATCTATCCAAAAAATTGATTTGAGGTGAGTACTGCTGTTAGAATCAGGTTTCATGGTGCAGAAGTGCTGATGAAGGGAAATTTTCTTCCAAGAGCACTAAAGATATGAATTTCAGTAGGGCTTAGATTTTTTCAGGTTCTTGAGTCCTTGCTTACTAAGGCTGATGATACTTAATCTTAGAAAGGTGTTTTTGTCTGATGATAAAAAGATAGGACTTAGCGAATTTTACAGATATGTGCTATGTTACGCAATATCTAAGATAACCTGGGATGGTAAGAGTGCAGGCCTTTTCAGATAACTGAGCGGGTAAAACACTTTCAGTGAAAAATCCATTCTGATGACATGTGGTAAGGTTTATATTGTGTTTCCATTTTGATAATAAAAGTTATTATGTATTTTCTTGAAATAAGTTTGTTTCATCCAAGGTTGTGCATGATGTTATTTATAGGTAATGAGTAGTACATCAATATTTTGTGAAAATAAATGAAATATATATGGGATTTAATATTTCATTATAATTCATATAATTCTCCTGCAATATTTCATACAATATTCAGACCCTATATATATTTCATGAAAACACATGAAATAATGCACTGTTTTATGAAATGTTTATGAAATGACCAGTGTATTTATGTTTGGGAACCAACCTTCCACATTTGTGAAGTGCGCTTTTCATGCAATGGTGCTTCTCTGTAATCATGTCTCATACCAGCTGGTCACATTTCTACAAAATTTAGTATCTTTTAAATAGCAAGTAAAATTCCATCCATGCCAAAATGTATGTCCTTGAGCCAGCAACAATTGAAATGGAGAGATAGAACTTAAAAGAGTGGAGCTATTTTGATTTCTAAGCCTCTTGCCAAAAAATCATGACTACCTAAAAATTCAGCATGCAGGCATTCTGGAGAGTGGTTTACAGCTGTGTATATCTGCAGTCTTTCACCGTGTTTGTCTTCTGAAAATTCACACTTCATGTTCGAAAGGCGAAGGAGCACTGTGGCTGTAGCACATCTGCAAGTAAAATAATTTGCCTGCTTGTGGTCTTTGCAGTTCTTTGCTTTTCCTTTACCCTCTGGAACTGTGAGTCACAGGAAGTCCTGTCCTCCTGTTTGCCCAGGAGAGTGCCTGTGGTTCCGGATTTGGGTAACCTTATATCCTCTGACTGCTAGGAGTTTTATGAAGACACCTTTCTCTCCTATTTACCAGGCATCAGGAGGTAGCCAAAGGTTCAATTCTCCAAAGCAAGTCAACTTGCAGGTGCAGTGATTATGGGAGGTGAGAAGAGCATCAGGCAATTACTGTTCATTGTTCTGTTGCCATGGTACCAAAATGAAAATGTTTTCCGTCTCAAAACTGAGATCCCTTGCTCAGAGTCTCTTCTCAGGGTTGGGAACCTATGGACTCTGCTTTGGAGCTCTTACGCAGAATGCTTTTTTTTGTTTGTTTTTTTGTTTTCTGTTTCTTTTAGTTCGGGGATATTAGTAGGATGTTTGGATGGTTTATTAGCATTGAATTCTTAGCAGTAGATAATTACTCAGCAAGTCCAAGTGGAAGGAAAGATGCACGTCTCTTAGAGGACAGGATGAGTATGTGTAGAACAGAGGGAGTGAAGTGGGATAGATGGCGAACAAAGGATGGAAACTGGTTAGGATCAGCACCAGCCTCTCTGCAGGTACTGTTATACTGGAGGCTATTTCATCACTTTGTTTGCCTGAGAAGTGAGGAACATGTCTGAAAGAAAGCCAAAGACTGCCAGGGAGCCCAAAGTGCATCAAGAACATCCCCGTCCATGAGCTGACAGGCAGAATGGTCCCCTGTGAGATGCAGCAGGGCTGCAGGGCAGCTCTGTTATGCTGGGATGAATTAATGCAGTCAGACCTTCAAACATTAGCATTGAAATAGAGTGTTTTGTCGGTCTTAAATTTCATTTTATATCCCCTGTAAGCATGTTCAAAGTTCACTGTAAATATTTTCCAGAGGTTATTTGGAATTTGAGGCAAAATTCTGAGTTTATTGTCTCACTGGTGCCATATTATCCTTGTGTGTTTTCACATTGTTATGTATGTTCATTCTGCTGAAATATCTCCTCAAAAGTAAGCTATTCTCTTCTGTTGCACTTCTCCTTATAACCTACAACAATAAAATAATAAATGCAATAAAAACTCTTCCAGTCTTGTAAAATGTAGCTTAACTCTCTCTCACCCCAAACCACTATTGAACAAAGAAAAACCTGATGCTATAAAACTTTGGAACTCCAGGTACATATTATTCAAACACCGGGGTAAATTAATACGGATATTGTAAGTTTACACAGTACTCAATAAGCATATAAGAAAATATAGTTTTTGTTATTTGTGGTTGCTCTGACACAAAGTTGCATGGAGTAGAACAACAAATACCTTGAGCCTTTGCCAAAGAAGTCTTTTTTTAAACCTTCCTCAGAGATAACTGGTAAAAAAGAAAAAAAGTGAGGAAGCGTGAATGGTGGTCTGGCTGGGAGAGCATCCCAAACACACTCTCAGAGATGATGTACTTTACAAACTTTCTCTGAATTCCTGGTTGTCATTTGCAGTGTAGTGTGAAATAAAGAAACAATATATGATCTGATATCAGCCATGCAAATTAGTGACAGCAAGTAAAGCCCTCGTGTTTATTGATGACTGAGTGATGATTTCTTCACAGTGATGGGTTTTCAGACAATGTGTGGGCACCTATGGAATCTACAGTAATGTGCCTGAAATGGTTTACTGCACAAATGCTTTTTTTGTGAGTCATTTTGCTCCTTGATCTTTGTACTGTATGAAGTGTGAGAGGTGGGATCCTGAAACATGATCCTCCTTTGAAGTAGAAACATTGTCCAGATGAGAAATCACTTTAAAGTATCATTTTCCTTAAATTCATTTCAGTGTCCTCCGGTTTATTTATCCTATCAAGGTGTGACCCCTTCTTTGCATTCCTCTGATGTTGGTTTTCCATATGATTTGTTGTGGTAGTTCTGCACGGGGCTTCTTGAAGGTTCACTTGTTTGGATGGCAACATTTAGTAGATAACAATTGGTGACCACAGGCCAGTAAAAGGAAGACGGGAAGTGGAACTGGCAGAATAAAAAGTAATACAGAGCAGCAGATGTTGAATGTATGAGGAAGTAAGTGTGCTTCTGCACTGGTATTAGTCATTGTAATTCAACATACATTAAACTTTAGTATCTTTCAGAAGATATATGTGCTATAGTATTGTTGAACCAATGTGTTTCCCCTAGTATTAAGGCAGTATGGTTGTAGTTCATGTCAAGTGAGGTAGTAAACTTTGTGTACTACTTCAAGCGGCAAAATCTTTAGTAAAAATGTGTTATGTGCTCCCCAGAACTTTCAAAATGGAGCCTTTAATATTCCTAACTCAGTGCTGTAAAGCTGAACCCTTGGAATTGTACCACTGAGCAATGCTGCGTTCATATCACATGTTAACATGCACCTGTACGTATGCGCTGTGCATTAGGGACTGAAAATGCTGAAAGCTCATCTTTTGGCTATTATCAGACAATATTTCAGTAATGCTTACAAAATAAATTCCTTGCCAAAATACTCAGTTGGGAGTTTCATGTCAGATTTCTCAGCTCCTATTTGTGCTGGGTGTTTTACGACAGTTAAAAAATATAATTATGGGAGAGTAGTCAGGTAAAAGAGCTCATCCAGTTGGAGAGTAAGTATTTGGCCAGATGTAGCCTGCAAAGAGTTTTTTTACTTGCAGTGTTTCTCTACCTTATGGTGCTTCTGTAGGATTAATGCCTGCTGCTGGCCTTACATACCTGTTGTAGCAATTACCATCTATTTTCTAAGTCAATATCTTTTCTGTGGTCAAGACGAAAAAATAAACCAATGACCCTACAGTGGCTGTAAAAGTAACGCTGATGTTAAAATATAAAAGAAGAGGGAGATGAAGTAACTGCCACCTCTTGCACCTCTGACGACTTTCCCTTCTCCTTTTCACTTGGTCCCAAGACCTGGCTTATGGTGTCAGCTGCATCCAATGACACAGGTAAAGCAGTACTGAAAAAACAGAAAAATGTCTGGTGAATTTGGCCTGACCAAACCAGGCAGATCAATTTTTTTTTCTACTTACTATAGTGTTGATTTTCTGCTTTCAGACCCACTTTTTTTAATCAAAGGCAGGAAAAGTACCTATCAATCATAACTGAGAATTAAACAACAGAAATAGCTCTTTCTTCCTCAGCAGAAAAACTGCTTGACAGAATAAAAGATTTTAACAGTTATCATCTCTGAAAAAGAGACTTTGAGAAGTTTTGATTAAGTTTGTGCTGCTTGATATCAAAATATTCTGTCATGTTTTGATTCTTTTTCTTTTGTTATGCACTAACATACATATTTTGGCATATATTTCCTAGTGTGTTTGTTACAGTAACCAAATGTGCTGAGGGGTCTAGCTGAAATCAAACTCTGTCGGTGAAACACCTTCAACTCCCTCTTTCTATTCAGTACGTCAAAATTCAGCACTGAACTGCTCACACCAATGTGGTTTGTGTGATAAAAAATGGTATTTTGCTATTTTCTCTTTTCAAAAGTACTATATTGCACTTACATCAGATGAGCATAAACTGTTCCCATCTTTATAAATTCTTAAAAATTATTCATATATGGAAAAAGGTGCATGTCCTGTGGCTGTAACATGCCACAACGACTGTGCAAGTGCTCAGTGCTTGGGAACGAGGATCCCCCTCCTTGTCAGGTGGTTGGCGGAAATGTGATAAGGAGACATGACTTCAGAAGAATCCTGAGGTCCTTGGGTTAGTGGATAGTGATTATAAATTGAAGGTGATATGCTTCACCAACAAGAAGCAAAGCTGAAAACTTCTTGGAGGAGAGCCCAGAAAGAACCTACCCATCTGGTTTAGCCTAGCACAACAGCAGGAATAAAGCAGTAGGATTTAGTGGCAGTTCCAGTATTATGTGAAAATATTACCTATACGGAGACGATTTGCGTGACTTCTTAAGGAAAAAAAAAGAATGGCACAGCAGTTTGATCACAACAAAATTTCTATAGAAAGAGATATTTTCTTATGAAGTAGTAGAAACAATCATAGGCTAACATTTAAAATGACAAATAGACCTGAGGAACTCCTACTATGTGAGGAGAAAGGAAAATGCATGAATAACTTGATATAGATATTTTCTGATGCATTTTTCAAGCAGGCAGGTGAATTTTGATATGGATTTATCGTGAGGTTTTCTGTCACGTTTTTCTTTTTCTGCCCTCAAGAGTGTCAAGTAAATTTTTAATAGCTGAGATAAATACATTGCATTTGAGATGTGTGTGTTTTTGTTCCCTGCAGTCTTAAAATACCTGTTTGGTGTGTTCGTGAGAAAATGCTGTAGCGGCACCTTGCCTAATGAATTAACACAGTGTTTTGGGGGTAAAAGTCTAGGTTTGGATGCAGTGAAGGTCAGACACTAGATGTTCATAGTGATTCCATCTTGTCTTCAGCAAAGTTTGCTAACTACTTTGTGAAAATTATTGGCAATAATCATAACTATTAATGGTAAAACTGCAATTCTAGACTAGATATCAGCGATACACGTTTGCATGGCTAAAGACCAAAAATTCAAAGCAACCAGCAACTGGTCACTTTGGGGGAGGCTGCCACTTTGTACACAATAAATGAGAAAAGCAGTGAGTGGCTAATATGGTCATAGCTTGCTAGGTGAGAAAGAAAGAGCTTTATGGAAGGTGTTACAGCAGTTTTTAATAGCACTGATTGCAGTGCCAGGGCTCTGTCACCCTCACTGTCAAGAAGTGTTTCCTCAAGTTCCTGTGGAACTTTTGGTGCCTCAGCTTGTGGCCGTTTCCTCTAGTCCTGTCGCTGGCCACCACTGAACAGAGGCCGCCCCCTCCTCCTCACTGCCTCCCTTGAGGTATTTATAGGCACTGATCAGGTCCCCCCTCAGCCTTCTCCTCTCCAGGCTGAACAGGCCCAGCTCCCTCAGCCTTTGCTCATAGGGTAGATGTTCCAGGCCCCTGATCATCCTGGTAGCCCTGCGTTGGACTCTCTCCAGCAGCTCCACATCCCTCTTGTACTGGGGAGCCCAGAACTAGACACTCCAGATGTGGCCTCACCAGGGCTGTGTACAGGGGGATGATCACCTCCCTCGACCTGCTGGAGACGCTCTTCTTAATGCACCCCAGGATCCCATTGGCCTTCTTGGCCACCAGGGCACACTGCTGCCTCATGGTCCTCTTGTCATCCACCATGATGCCCAGGTCCCTCTCTGCGGGGCTGCTCTCCAGCAGGTCAGTCCCCAACTTGTCCTGGTGTCCGGGGTTATTCCTCCCCAAGTGCAGGACCCTGCACTTGCCCTTGTTGACCTTCATGAGGTTTCTCGCTGCCCAGTTTTCCAGTCTGTCCAGGTCTTTCTGGATGGCAGCACAGCCCTCAGGTCTCTCAGCTATTCCTTCCAGTTTCATATCATCTATTGTTTTTCAACTCTTCATTTATTGTTTTTATCCCTGATGCTCTAATAGAGAAGCAAACCACATTAATATCATCATGTTTAAATACGTGACCTTTTGTGTATGAGTGAAGTTTAGTATTGCAATTTCTGTGGCCTCCTGCAGCAATAATTTACATTGGGGAGAGTGTTAGTAACCATTATCTAGGAAAACATTCAGCCAAGGGAACTAGTGCTGTTAATTCTTTTAATAAAGAACATATTAATTGTTGTCAGCACTTGTAATTACTAAAAATTTGTTTGAACAGCATGTTTCAATTTAATGTAGTTAGTGTTGAAACAACCATGTGATTTGCAAATAAAGAAAATACTGGATTCAGGACCTTAAGGACACTTTTCTTGGCTGCCCAAATTTTACAAAATCCTGCTTCTTTCATGTGGTTTCTAAAATAAAATAGTATTTCCTATGCCAACAATCTGGCATAGCATGGAAATCAGCTGCAGGGTTACTGGATGTGCTTGGGCTTACCTCCAGGGCCTATATCCTGACATGTTTGAGGAGTTATCATTTGCCTAACTGAGCCTGATATGTTGTAGTATGCTGTGGATCTTGTTCTGAAAAGATTTTTGGAAACCTGCTCAATGGTCAGCAGGATTTTGGAAAGAATACATCTGCAATAAGAAATTGAATCTTGACAGGTTTAGGGGAGAAAAAGGGTCTCCTATTTATGTAAGGTTTAGTGGACACCTTAAGGTTTAGTGGACACCTTTTGTGTCTTCTATTCAAAGGAATGCAGAGCTCTCTCCCACACATTTTCAGGGATCAGACCTCTGTTCTCCCCATTGCAGGAGCATGTTTTTATGTATTAATCCTCAGAGTAATCTTGTTTTCTCTGGACCAGTCTCTGTCCAAGGCACATCCTAACAGCAGAAGCAGAGAGGGCAATCTCCACCCACAACAACTCATGCTTATAGTCCACTTTTTATAGTCCCCATGGACAAACTGGCACCTTACTCACAGCTGATATGCAGAATGGAGTGAGATGAGATAATGCAATTGCAGCTCTATAATTTGCCAAGCAAGAATCTCATAGAGTGTGTTGCAACAAGAGGTCTGGGCCCCACCTGGATTCCATCTGGTGAGACTGAATGTGGAGCATCTGCTTCACTGGCAACTCTCTAGCCTCGTGTCTGAGAGACTGCATAGCACAAGGCAGGCATTTCCTCGCCTCCTTGTAGAGGGGAACAGCACGCATTGCTTAAGCTTTGAAAGTGAGGAGCTGGGCACTCACGCTTATGGAGTGGTTTTGGCAGGGGATCCCATGATTAATATAGCTTACATATTAAGGGGCACTTGTACCCTGTATTTATAGGTTTTAAGGCTCTTTCACTCTTCCTCCCGCTGTTGGCTAGTTGGAGGCAGCCCTGTTGTACCAAGGAGGAGGTTCAGGAAACTATTTTGAAGAAATTAACTGTTTCACTGCACTGCATGGTGCTTCTCCGGGAAATGTGAATCCCTCAACAGCAATCTGCTTAAAAGTCACTTATGGAATGTAATGCTGGACCCATTCACAGAATCATAGAATCACAGAATATTCAAAGTTGGAAGGGACCTCTAGAGATCATCTAGTCCAACCTTCCTGCTCAAGCAGGCACACCTAGAGCATGTGGCACAGGGCGGCATCCAGGCGGGTTTTGAAGACCTCCAGAGAAGGAGACTCCACAGCCTCCCTGGGCAGCCTGTGCCAGGGCTCTGTCACCCTCACTGTGAAAAAGTTCGTCCTCACATGGAGATGGAACTGCCTGTGTTTCAGCTTATGCCCATTTCCTCTTGTCCTGTCACACTGGCCACCACTGAGAAGAGCTTGGCCCCTTCCTCCCTACATTCTCCCTTTATGAACTTATACATGTTAATCATATTCCCTCTCAGCCTTCTCTTCTCCAGGCTAAACAGGCCCAACTCACTCAGTCTCTCTTCACACCATAGATGCTTTGTTGCCCTTCGCTGGACCCTCTCGAGAAGCTCCACGTCCCTCTTGTACTGGGGAGCCCAGAACTGCCCCCAATACTCCAGGTGCGGCCTCCCCAGAGCTGAGCAGAGGGGCAGGATCCCCTCCCTCCACCTTCCGCCAACATCCTCCTGATGCAGCCAGGATCCCATTGGCCTTCTTGGCCACGAGGGCACTGCTGCCTCATGGTTAACTTGGTGTCCACCAGGACTCCCAGGTCCCTCTCCGTGGAGCTGCTCTCCAGCAGGTCGACCTATTCCAGCATTAGTAGTGGCAAAAATAGTCTCTGAACAGATTTTCTGGTTTTGTCTACCTAAAACGTTTGTTATTTGAGCAGTGTTCCAATCTTATTTGGAACTGAAAAATACTCATTAATAATATTTTTCATCCTTTCTTTTCTTTTTATGTCTTCCAGGCTGGAAAAGAAGATGAGAAAAATAGGGAAGGAATGAGCATAACCAGATGTGGAGAGAAACTTCCATGGTAAAAACCCCAGAGTTACACTTCTCTGCCCTGGTGGTGCATAGGAGAAGCCCACAGGAAGGTGGAAGGCTCTAGGCTCTGGTGATGGTTCTCACAGGTCTCTTCTGGTGAGGAACTTGTGCCGCTTAATAGATCTAAAGAACCTCAAACCTCAATGTAATTGGGAGTGGTTTGCCAAAGTTCTCCTGAGAAAAGAGCTCAAACGAGCAAACCAAACCTGATGACACTGACAAGACTCATAACAGTTTTCAATTACAGATTACGCTCAAGAGATGTTGTTTGATTTTTTTTTTAATTGGTACAAAATATTTAGAAAAAGAAAAAGTATTTCTGGTGCTCTTGAGCTGTCATTAATATACATTAAACTCTCCCTTGCAAAGTGAGTGGGAAAGAGTGTAGAATGCATGAGAATTCAGAACTTGGGGCTTGGTTATATGCATTTAAACATGATATATGATGAAGTTGCTTTAAAAAAGATGTGTATGTGTGACTTAAATGTTAAACGTGACACAGGAGGAGACAAGTGACACTAGAGTTAGATTTGTCTCCAAAAGCCACAAATCAGCATTCTGAGATAAGCCCAGAGCTTATTTCCTGACTCTCAGATCTCTGCATTATCATATACACTGCTCTTCTCTTATTTTTATCCTTGTAAGACTTCTGATGATTCTCTTTATATACAGCTGAAGTAATCTTCACCAAAACTAGCATAAAATTCAGTTCAGTTAGTGCAGTTTCTCTTAAATCACTATACTATAGAAATAGTATACTATTTTATTTTCTTGTCCATGCCAAATTTTATTGGCATGCTGCAGTTCTCAGGAATAAAATCAAAAAGGCCTAGGCTTTTCCATGTGCCATTCAGTAAGATGTGTGTATTTTTAAAGACTTGATTTGCTTAATATCACCTTTAATATATATTGCAAATGGAAACTGTTTTCTGTAGGAAGTAGACCATTTACAGAGCTGCTGTAAATGGTCTGCTTCAGATATAACTCCCTGTACTGTAATTTGTTGCAATGCAAGCAATATTTAAGTGTTTTAATAGGCTGAAGTTTTGATTGGTTCTAGCATCCCTTGACTTTTGTGCTTTATTTGCCTTAAAAAATAGAAAAGAACTTCTCTTTTTTTTTCCTATTTTTATTTAAATCGTAGTTTCCAGCGTATCTTCATGGAACTTGATTTTATATTATAACCTACTGACCTGATATTCAAATAAGTTTTGTCTCTCTTTAAGCTTTGTCTCTCTCTATGTATACATCCTTTTCCCCTCTATTTTCTGTATATGTATGCATTTTACCTACACTTTAACTGGAAAATAGCAAAAGAAAATTTTCAAGTTAAAACTGATGTTAATATGTAACTGCCAGAAATGAAATTTGTGCTCTTTAGAGAATACTATGTGGCTGCATAGGTCAAATGATTCAAATGTGCATGACAGCAGGAATTCATAAAAAAAATGTAAGATTTCAGGAACTGATCCGAGTATAACAAAACTGAGGGGAAAAAAAACACCACAGAAGTGAGGGAATAGTACTAATGCTTATCAGATGAAATAGATTAACATGACTTATTACTGCATTAATGTCACTGTTGTAAAGGGTGTGATTTACTAGTAATAAAAAAGGAATGATCAGCTCTTATTCCATATCCGTAGATTTATTATATATTTTTTAATGACTGGCTTGTTAAAGCAAGAACTCTCCCTTTGTTCCTCAGTACAGTTATATGAATGACACTAAGTTTTTAGTCATTTGTTCCAAGCAGTGTTTTTAAGGAACAATTCAGACTGAAGTAGAAGAAAACTGAGGCTAAATTTTTGTATATGTATAGTTCTACTCCTTGTCCACATGTGTCAGTTACAAGGGTAGTGATTTTATTTTGGCTAAAGATACATTTGAGATGAGATAGTGTTGTTCCTTGGATATTCCTTGGATACTAGATGCAATATTTCCTTGCAGCTTTGTTAACAAAAACTAGCCTCACAAGAAGAAAAGAGTCCATGGCAGCTCCTGTATGTCAGGACTCGCACGGAAAGTCAGGAATGTCAGGAAAAGCACGGCTTTTCAAGCTGTATGAGTTATTGCAGCAGGAGTTGTTTGGTATGAAGATGACTATGGAAGATAGGGTTAAGGACTGCAAATCTTTGCCACTGAACATATATTGGATACAACTACATCAAAACATTATAAGCTATCATCATTTTGACACCATTCATCACTGAATTAATATCCCCGCTCCCTGGGTACACTGAATTGAAGTCACAGGCAGATCCTTTTCTTTGGTAGGGTGAAAGAGGAACTTTACAGAGAGAGCTAGGAAACTCATAGATGGTGTCTGTGGGTTTTTTTTTTTTTTTTTTTTTAATAGTGTTGAGGAGGACTACTGATTTTTTTTATGGCATTAAGGCTATACTTTCCATGCATTAGTCCTTCTCGGCTCCTTCACTCTCATAGATTGTGTCAGTATACATATATATATTTGTTAATACAATGAAGTCATCTAAGTTTCAGGTCACCCTCTCTGTTTTCTGTATCAGAGTTTTTGTGTCAGCAGTAGCTTCATTTTAACAAGCAAAATCTTGTGTATCAGCAAAACAATTTTGCACGACTATAACAGTCAGCAAAACAGGGGTTGAGAGTTTACAGCACTCATGAGCAAGCAATGAGGAAATGTATGTACCAGCCCAAGCAATGGGCTTATTCTTAGCCTAAATAGGCCTTATGGCATGGTTTTGGTAGAGTTATAAAGGGTTTTAGCAATTCTTACAGCTGGTGTATCTGGCATTTGGAGGTAGACAAGGGGCTGTGCTTCTTTTCAGATAATAACAGAGGAATAGCAAAGCATAGGAGCATCAACATGTGATGAAACTCTTGATGCTGACAGAATGTTTTCTTCTTTGTTCTCTTCCCACCAAAAAAGCAACATAGCCTTTATAATAGTGTTAAGAGTATTAAAATGATATTAAAATACTTCATTTGTAAGACTCTTAAGCATGCAGCTGTTTGAATTGCTTAGTGGTGTCAGGGTTCACTTTGCTACCAGATTTACTTTGCTAATGAGGTGAAGCACAATCATCATTGTGATAATTTGTTCTTTAGTGATGATTGTTCTAGAAATTTACATCCCAGACTTTTAGCTTCTGAATGAGAACACATACAACTCAATTACAATTATGCACAGAAGAACAGCAATATTGGTAAGAAACTGATTTTTTTTTCGTTGTGGAAAAAAAAATCCTAAGCAAGCAAGCAACCAAAACCAACCTGGGAGTCCTGTTTTCTATCCACATGTCCTCCAAGGAAATGAGCAATTCTGAAACGGGAACTTGCAACCATCTCATCTTAAAGCTGTAGGCAAAGTCATGGAAGAGAAAATGATTTACCATTGCTTCTGTCCAAGTTAGCTCTTATGTTACAGTAGTGCCTGGGTTGCTGCAATATATTCTGAAAACTAGCTTTCTTTAACCAGGAAATGGTGGTTGTTGCATGAATTGCAGAAAATATGGAAAGTCATGTGAAAGTTTTCTTCTTTTTTTTTTTTTTTTTTTTTTGTCAATGCTAATGCCAACAGTGGTAACTAAAATCCTGAATGTAATTGCTAGCTAATGCCTTGCCAAGGGTTCTCCGTTTCATTTCAATGTGGATTCTGCTTTGTCAGCAAAACAGACTTGTATTTAGTACAATTGTATTCAAAAGTTAAAATAACTAAAAATAGTTTTTTAATGTTGGTATTTGATATGATTATTTTTCTTTCTGACCAGGCCTTCAGCATTGTAAAATAATTACTTCATTGGCCATAGCATGTGTGGTGTGTTAGCATTTCATAAGATGAGGTTTTGTCTTACCAAAATTAATTTACTCAGGATTATGGGTCTCTGTAAAGAGTGTAGTAAAACATTTCCTGGGCTGGAAAGAGCTCATCAGCTCAAAGAATATGGGATTTAGGAAACTGTAGACAGAGTTCTTATCTACAGTGTTTGCCCACTGTTTGCTCTGAAATTGCTTGCTATTTGCCTAGAAATCAGAGAGTGAGTCTTGGCTGGGAGAACAAGGGGCTAGCTAAGCAATACACTTTCCCTTCCTGCCTCTGAAGTTCTTATCTGTTTTTGAATAGCTTTCAAAAATGGTGGAATGATGTCATCTTCAGTCATTTAAGTAAACAGGGCAGGAGAAAAATTTGTGTGAATGTATCTCAGGATTTCTTAACAGGTTTTCTAAGCAAACTCCCATGAGTTCTTCGTCTCTTTTTAGAATATGAAAAAAACTGAATATTCTTTCTACAAATGACTACCTTGCTAACTATTGGGGAAAAGGTTTCTGTAAAAATATTTCGTAAATATTTGTGTCTCTTTGTAAAATATTTTTTTTCCAGTAAAAGAATAAAGTAACATAAAATCATGGCCTATGCAAAGTCTGAGTTAAAAGAATGTGCACGGGCTCCCACCAGAAAATGGAATTTACTTGCATTTAATGTGGTCAGTATAAAGATTAACTTACTGTGATATACACCAAACATTGTTTATTACTATGCACATCTAACCTAGAATGATTTATACCAGCTATTTACTCAGCTGGGAATATAAAAAACTTTGAAAACAATGACATTAGGAAGTACTACAGTGTCCTTTGTGTAAAATGTTTTGTTTGCTGAGTTTTATCATGATCTCATTCCAAAATTGTGCAGTGTAACTTGTGCCTTTGGTATGAATCTATTCCTGTTTCTTGAAGTAGAGCATCATTCTTTAGTATTGGAATTTGTCCTAAATTTCAAACTTAGCATTATTATTTTCTTCGTTAATCCATACATATGGCAGTATCCGTATAGATTGGAGTATAGCTTGAAATATTGTGAAGAACATCAGAATAAGTGAAATAAACAGCAGTGTTTCAAATCTTATGTATTAAGTCATTCCACTGCATTGAAGTGTAGATTTATCCTGCAGTCATTTGCTCAGACAGATGATGAAGTGATTAGGTTACAGGAGCACATCCAGTGCTGAAATGACCAAACGTGCTCGGAGTATAAACAGTTCTTTATGCTTATAGCTTAACTGTGGAGGACTTAATGATAAAATACAAAGAAATTTGTTTTATTTATTAAGTTCCTAAAAGGAAAATGTGTCACTGCTTAGGCAAAATATTAAATTTAAAATTATCAAACAGGGGCAGAACTGGCAGCTGGATTTCATGGGAGAGCTCATCACTCAACTGAGAAACCAGAAAAGGGCTTTTCAAACAGCCATCCATGTTGTACGTAACAGGTTTTCCTGATGGGAATGAAGTGTCTTCTTGAAGTGCCTGGAAGCAGGAAGCTGAACAAATGATAGAAAATTACTAGCACTTTTTGGATTAAAAAAGACTTGCTTTTGCAATGTCTAAATATATTTTCTGTGACTACTGCTGATCATACTGTCCTGATTTTCTAGACAGATTGAGCTATTGCTCACTAATGCAGCTAAATAGGGAATAATATCTCTGGCAGCACAGTAAGAAGGAGATGTGAATAACAGCATCTGGAAAGACCTTAAGGAGAGGACTGAGATCACTCTGTTGCACACCCAGGACAACAGCAATGGGGAGTCTGCTCCAGGGCTCTCACTGTGGCTATACGAGCTGGAATAGACTTTTCTTGGCTTATGGTGAAGAGTAACTTCTTTAAAATACTTCAGATAAGCCGGCATCCTCACTTTAGGTAATATGAAGTGAAAACTTATTTCTAGCGGTTAAAATTGTTCATAGGAAGTGGAACTTCTTCATTTAGAAACATGATGAGATAGGAGTTCAGATTAGACTTTTTAGATGCAGGTTGTTTACTGAGAACATTTTTAGCTACTTCATTTAATATTTAGTGTCCAGAAGACATTCGCAGACCACCAGAGTTTGGATTGCCTATATCCCACACAAAATTTCAGAGAATACTTTTTGTTTTTACTATTATTAATGATGTCTGGAAAGTGAGTGGAATGAATGCACAATAGTCTTTAGACATTCTCTGCATGTACACTTACGGTAGTGTTAGCCAAACTTATGCCAAGCAACTAAACTATTTTTCCACCTGACAGAACATCTGGTCTTCTGCGGGGGAAAAAAAAGAAAAGAATTCTAAAGAATTCTGAAGTTAGACATGTTTGTTTATTTGTGCTTCCAGGTGCTTTATCTCTCCCTTCTGCAGTTGCTGGTTCCAACATGCTTTTGGAAATATGGCCAAGATCTTGGTGGATGCTCTAATAAACCATATACTAATTGAATTTATTCTCCAAAAATAAGGAATATTGTATCAAGAAGACAGATGTGTAGATAAGAACTTCTGGCAAGATCTCTGATATTTGCTACCTGAATGTGGTTGTTATCCAAATGAATAATCTTTTTCTTCAGAAGAACTAGCTGAAGCTTTTGAACATCAGGCCATTACTACTGAACAGTTGAAGGCTCTCTGTTTTGCTAAGGGGCTGAGCACTTTCAACTGTTTCATTATATTAACTATTGCAATAATAGCCTACCCCAGTGTGAGAGACTGGAATTTCAGAGGCAAAAGGCTACCAATACAATAATAAATAGAACGAGGATAACTGACATCTTAATAAGAAGCGATTATGGCTATATTGTCCAAATTAGAAATGAGATAGCTCCACTTACCTGTGTTTAAAGTTTGAATGTATCACTGTGAGAGGAAACATATATCACTTTAGCATCTGAATTTGAGTGGAGGTCATTGCACTTAGATTATCCTGGGTTAGCTTTGTTGACATAATCTTCTGGGAGCAGATAAATCTCTGCAGGAAATCTAATATGGGTCAGATGAAATCGATAAAGTTGTTCTGAATTGACAAAGACTTTTGAAGAACCAAAGTACTTAGAAGGAAGATTGATGATTATAGTAGTTGCAACAAATACTCCCTGTAAATCCAGTTCCTGATTTTAAAGAAGATCTAGTATCACAGAGTATTCCATATATTTTTTACATTGCTTATATGCAGCTATATGAAATATTTGTTAAGGGTATGATCTAAGATAATATGAAATCATGATGTTAAAAATAATCAACTGGTATTAATTATCTATGAAAAAGGCAGACAAAACAAACTTGAATCTGACATTTAGGAGGCTGTTTTAAATGATGCATTACTTCATGGATGAAGGTAAGGCAAGTGTAATTGTTTAATTTTCTTTTCTTCTTGATCAGAACTATGCAGTTAATAGCAAGTACCAGAAAATATAAACAAGTTCAAGAATGTGGCCAGTAATATAGTATGTCTACTATCAAGATAGTAACTGATATTATCAGCATATCTTAGTATTTTTAGTAAGCATATCTTCATACAGTTATAGTAGTGATTCAGTAAATCTTAAGGAAATGCATCATCAACACCTACTCTCCAAAGGACTGAGACCTCAGAGCACTGCACTATTTTGCTCTGTTTTTTAAAGAGAGGCTGACTCAGAGAGTGAACTTAATGTGTCAGGATTATATCCGTCACACCCTAGGGAATAAAATGCAGCTGGGAGTAGTTTCTCCCTTTTGATGGAAAAGAAATACTAACTAGTAGGACAGGGTCTTTGACAAATTGATTCCATTTAGCTGACCTAACACAAATAGCATTTTAACAGAGTGTTACATTAATAATCTCTCTTTTTAGTCTCCCTGTTTCATTGTGGAGGCAGGTGTCAACGTTTTGCTATTACTTTAAACAAACATAATTAAGCAATCGTTCAGTGACTTGACTTCCTGGGCCAGATTCTCATCTTTCTCTCTGCATGGAATTGGATGGGTTTATTATACCTCTGTAAACAAGATCAGAATGTAGCCTAGTGTGTTTCAACCTTGATAAAATTGCCTCCGTGGTGAAAGCACAGGGGTCCTGTTTGTTTCCAGGTCACTATTCAGTGAAAGTTCCTTAATAACCTGGTGCTTGTGACTATCTAGTGATAGATAGCTTGTGATTATTTATCTATGTGGATAAATGAACATCATTTAAAATCAGGGGTCAGACGACAACAGAGATAGGAAAACTTGTGACTAGACTGTAATAGAATGGACTATTCATGGAGTATTATTGTAAGTCATTCTCCTTCACCTCCACTATGTTGCCTTTGTCTGGTCCACATATTTAACTAGATACTTAAGCAAATAGGATTAGTAAGGAAGGGGAGTGTTTGTTGAGTCATCATTTGTTGTGACCATACTAGCTTTAGTGAGAGTGATGCTATGCAGCTTACCTGATCTACATGGTGGTTGCTACAATTATTTGTACTTGGACATATCTCTTCCAGTACTTATCCTGGGAGAGACAACAGGTTGCTGTGTTTTACCAGGCTCAAGGAGTCACTTAACTCTGTATCCTTCTTGCAGTGTAAGCAAACCCTGAAATCTTGTGGCTTTGGAATTGGAATTCTGCCAGAAAATGTTTTCTTGTGTAGCAAACAAAATACATATTAATCTGAGAGGGTCAATAGAGCTGGTGGAAAGGGAAGGCAGTGGGAGAAAGGAGTTCCAGTTATAATGTGAGCCAGTATGGGCAGAATAGTTGTAGAGGTTTTTGCTGCGGAGGGTCGCAGAATAGGGAGGCTGGAGGTAAGGAGCCAGCACAGAGACATGAGATGCAATTAAGAGATGTACTTGGTTGGAGCTATGCATTGATTCTAGAACCAGAGGCTTCACCTTCTCTTGCAAACAGTTGCAAAACTTGATGACAAGAGGAGTAGTACCTCTTCTATGAGTTGATTTAGTAGTGTACCAGCTCCCACTGCAGTCAGCTACGTCGTTACTTGGGTATTGCATGCTTGTGTGGTGGAAATAAGATTCCCAGCATCCTAAAGTTCCTGTAGGTTTTCATATTGAAATTTTATTTTTCAATTTAAGAGAAATGAAACAAATTATTAGGGCTGACAAGTCAAATACTTGAAAGTTATGAATTACCAGAATTTGAGGCAATAGCTGGTAATCATGTAGGTAGGTAATCATGAAGATTGGATCATAATGCATATGCACGAAGGAGCCAATTAGGGTTGCTTAAGCAACTTTGCAGCCTGTTTTTTTTTTTTTTCTTAACAGTTGAGTGCTTGGTTTTGCAGGTATAAGGATCTTTAAATGTAAGTAATCATAGCTAGTATTACTGTAATGCCTAATCTTGGCATCCTGCTAAAAGCTCATTCCCAGTAATACGTTATACCAATGATTTCTACAGGTAGAGATTTGTAAAAGAAGTGTTTCCTTTTATCAGTTTAAAATTTGCTGCCTTTCAGTGTCTTTTCATGCCTCTTTGTTCTTATGAGGAATGCTGCCACGTAGGAACTGCTTGATGTATGTTTTCTGTTCCAAATTTGCTTTTATATGCATCTGTTTTATTTTCAATCTAAGCAGCTCCAAATCTCTCAGTTTCTCTTGTAGTTTTATGAATCGATGTCCCTAAGTGGATAAGTAGATCTTTTTTTGCAGTCTCTGAGCCTTTCTGGGAAATCTAATTTTAAGTTCAAGACAGAAAGCTGATGAACTGGTCAGGATGTCACAGAAAAAAAATATTATGACAAGGCTAGGAAAGAGAAAAATGTGTTCTGAAGAGAGAGGAGTACTTTTTCAGTCTTCCTATAAGGGGAAGATATGTGGAAATATGTTTTACAACTAAAATATATAGCAAAACAGTGACAGGAAATTTTAAATATTATAGTTACATTAATGCTGTCTTTTAGTCATTCTCAGAGTTCTCACTGCATATCCATGTACTCCTCTATTCTTCCATCTGCCTTTTGCACTTTATAATGTAGGTAATTTTGAAAACAAGACTTGGTTTTATATGAAGAATTGCCTAATTTTACAAGTCCATACCAGCACAGTCTTACATGCAGAAGTCTCTCTGCTTCCAAATGCAGAAATCTGGGATGACTTTAGCTCTTGAAGTTTAGGTTTAGAAAAGACACATTAGCAAGAGTTTAGCAAGCAAATTGAGGAAATTGGTAATTCCTGTGTCTTCAGGACTTGTGAGACCACACTTGCAGTGTCCAGTCTTGACTCCCCACCATACTGAAATGAGTCTTACAGAAGACCACTAAAGTTGTCAGGGGCTGAAATATATGATATATCAGAGGAAGCACAGGGAGATGGGTTTGTGCAGTCTTAGGAAGAGAAGGTTGAGGGGAGGACTTACTATTTTTACAATTAGCAGATGGGAGATTATAGGGTGAAGTAGGTCTCTTCTTGGAGGTGCAGAGGAATAGGACAAGAGGCAACAGATAAAAGCTGGGAAATGGGGATTTCTCTTTAGATAAGAGGAAGAAAGGTTTTTTTTCACTGTTGAGGATGTTCATTGGAGAAGAATTGTGGAATTGTGAGATACTCAGAACTCATCAGGACACAACACTGAGCAATTTAGCGGACTGCAATATTCAGGAAAAGAATGATTTTGATGATTCCTAGACTAAAAAATGTAATCTGTTTACCAATTAACAAGCTATAATACATTTAAAGTAGAATTTAATAGAGAAAGTGTCATCATACTCAATATGAAATATTTTGTTTTGAAGTATAACCATTTATCAAAACCTTCTTCAGGAACAGCCTATGTTTGCTTGTAGCATATTTAAAGATTCTTTCTTTTCAGTATACATTTTACCTCTGAAGTCTCTTAGTATCATCTAAAAACATAATTCATGCTATTTAAGTGCCATTCTAGTCCGTACTAAAGACAGACCAATTTCCTATTAATTCCAAAGGTAACAAATAAATAATTTTGATAATATGCTTGCTGAGATATTTTGTCTGTTAAGTGCTTTCTGTATGTGCAATCTTGTATGTCTCTGGTGATTTGTTTCCTTTGGATCCCGCAGTATGTTCCTTAAGTACATCATAAAAATAACATAATCATGATGCTATCTGTCCTATTACAAAGTATACGACAATATTGTGTTTACAGTTAAATACAGCCTCAAGGACCTCATACCAGTGCCAAACAAGTAAGTTGTTTTCAATTAAGGACATCATCTCAATTCTCAGTAAACTCTCAAATTATTTATGTATGAGTTAGGGCTTGATGTTGTTAGAAAATGTGTATTTAGGAGCATCCGTTTTAGCTTTAGCTTTAGCTTGGACTTAAACAACAACAACAACAAGAACAAAAATGAAGCATAATAATAATAATAATAAAATAAGATGTCTGTAATGAGGCTATGCCACAGATGATTTTGTTAGTTAATTTTATATTGCTGCTAATGTATGGATACTCCTAATGATTCCATTAGAGTTTAAATAACAGAATTCAGCACAAATGTATTTCTACTGAGCAGCAGAAACATAATTTCTCTGGAACTGCAGCTGCTGTAGTTGAAGATTAGGCTCTTACTATCCCTTAGGGAGATTACTGTCTCTGCCAGCTGACTTAGTTTTTATACAGCCAGCGATTTATTAGATTGCTTTGCTCTTAAGTGTGATAATAGGCCTTATGCTTAGCAAGGTTTAGAGACTTCCAGTGCATTAATATTTTATGGCAATGACAATCAAGACACATTTTGTTTACCTAACAAGACAAGCCAAGCCAAGCTAGTGCTGATGCGTATTGGAGATTAGCAGTTTTAACTGGTAGGAGCTCTGCCAATTATGTCTTTAATGCTTTGCAATGACTTTTGTAATTTTAATCTAATCATTTGCATATTTGATGCATCAACATCTTATTCTGAACAGTGTTTTCTGTGACCTGTGTATTTATAGACAGTTTGTTTGCTGAGGGGATTCATCTTATAATGAGACTGATTGAATGTCTCAGTTGTACAGAAGTAACCCTTACTTGCTTGATTTGCCCTATATGATAGCTAAAATAGAGACCTGCTTTGCCATGACTTGAGGTCAGTGACAGTCATAGCTTCTGCGGCCTTCCAAAATGCTTTATATGAATTGTGCATTGTTTGCCTTCTATTTTTTTCTCAACAAAGCAGATCTGTTGGCTGTTATTAGTAATGGAAAGAAGAGTAAAGATCAGTGGGTCAGGTGTCTTGCATTGATTCAGTGTCTGCAGAAAACTCACGCTCTCAGCTCCAGGGACGAGGCTGAGAATATTTACCAAGAGAAACTGGTTCTATTACTTACGCTCCTGTGCTTTAGAAGACTCTCTGCAAAATATAATTTGTCCTACAGTAAAGACAAGCACTTGCAGTGGAAAAAAATATGGCCCATAAAATAGCCTTGAAGAAAACAATTAACACCTCCAAATCTCCCCCCATAATTAATGCCTCAAGGCATTTGGAGATAATATCTCCAAAGAGATCAAGAAGAAAAAGCAAAGATTAAAATATAGATGCATTTAGAGTAGCCTGTCCTATCTGTAGGTGCTAAATGATTTAATGATATTCTACACTACATTTGAAAGACTAAGAAACTCAAAAATCTTTGTGCTGGAGTAATCTATTGTCAGAATATTGTCTGTGTGTGATTGATGCATATTTTTATTATGGTATTCTGAAAAACATTACAAAGTTATAGACCTTTTTATAGAAGTAATTCACATCAAATGAATATTCAAAAATGGTTTTGTTTAGACAAAGAGTTTGATCTTTTATATGTGTCTAGCTAACTAGATCAGCATATCTGTAAAAATTATTGCATATTATAGGCAATGGTCACAGTTTTAAAACAAAAAGGAATATTTAGTTGTTTGATCTAAATTTCCTCTGGTAATAAAAATCAGAAAAACATAATTATAATTTCTCAAATCATTTTAGTGAAAGGCAGTAATAAAAAATAAATCTAACATATTTACATTAAAATTTAAAATTTGACATTTTCCCTATCTTTAGCCGTTTTTTTTTAATGTAGCTGAACTACCCTTTTTTTTTTGCAGTTCAGGATTTCCTTCTCTGAAAAGCTTGCATTTTAAATTGTTCTTAAATAAAATACTAATCCAATTCCAATGCTGATGTTAACAGTTGCAGCTGGTTTCAGCTACAAAACTGATGTTTGTAGTAGGGTATAGGAAGAAGCCGGGAGGCAACATTCAGCTTTGTTTTGTGCTGTGCTGGTCTGTGATTCTGAACATTTAACCTTTCTGTGCTGCAGGTTTTAAATGGGCTGCTGTGAGATTTGAGTACATGCTGTACTTTGAAATAATCGTAAAAAAAGATCCCTATGCAAGCTTAAAGTAGCCTAGTGCTTAGTAATGCACATTTATTTTCCTCTAAGCTCACTGCAAATATTATGAATTCGAAAGAGCAGTTTAATTGCACCAGCTCTGTCTTGTTTCCAAGATGTACTTTTAATTGGTTGCCTTCTTTTTCAGTTTCAACCTTGCCTCCTGATCCTGGACCTGGCATTTAAAACACTGGCGAGGGAGAGGGAGATATGCAGCATGTAGCCCAGTGATGACTGATGGACCGAGTCCTGCAGTTGCTCCACTATGATGATTCACAAGAGATGCGAGGTGTTGCTTTCTCTTCCCAGATAGCCTTGGATCAGGAGTGGTGACAAATTGTGGCCTTTGCCCTGGTGAATGCCTGTGGGTTGATCAAGAGGTCCTTGATCAGGCATGTGATGCACGTTAAGTCTGCAAGCATGTGTCTAATGCCGTAATAAAAGCTGGGGGAGGAGTGCATGCATTCCTGTGCACTGGCTGCTTGTCAGCAAAATATTTATAACAATATATAAGCATTTATAAAAATAATGATTTTGGTATAAAGCCCGCTGTATCTCCCAGCTATATTGACCTTCATCACAGAATGACTTTTTGGCACCCTTCTTGAGATATACAGGCTGAATGAGCGACACAATCATTTATGGGAATAGCAGGGAAGGTTGCTGGACATTCAGCAACACGACACCCCTGGGAGAAATCTCACATCTTGCATGGGATTTCTCAGGATCAAATTGGAAAAAAGGAGTAAAATAAGGAAGTTGCGGTAGGCTGCCAAGATTTTGGGTCACAGGGCCAGGTGTTTGACAATACTGTGTGTCAACAGCATTTGGTGGGGACCTGCTTTCCAAACTACCCTTGGTGTCCATCTGCATGCCTTGTTTCCCTCATGCCCTCCAAAACTTGGCCTTGGGGGTTTCCAGTGCAGCAACATTTGTTGCTTGGTGCATGGCCCAAGGGATGATCAATGCCACCCGTGGGTGCACAGTGGTGGCAAGGTAAAAGCAAACGTGGTGCCTTTTGTGCAGTTTTGACAATGAGGTTCCATTGGCAGTTTTAGCCTAAATATATGTCACAGTGTTGTGAATGTTTGTATTTTGGGGCATAAAACTGTGTGTAGTTGTAAGCATCAATTAGGCATGGCCAGCAAGCTCTTGGCAGAAAGCCAAAGGTTCCTTGAGCGCGACAGGAGCTCAGCTGCATCCTGGGGAGGGACATCAGGTTTCAGGAGCTCACTGGCTGCCATGCTTAGTCCAAATCCACAAAAGGACGTTGAAAAGGAAAGAATTAAATGATAGAGGAGAGACCTTTTAGGGTCACATCCTCTGGCTTCTGCTTTTTGTCTTTATTGAGTGCCTGTATCACACTGGTTGACCTCAGCTGTGCTGGTGGTCTTGCCATACATCCTTTAGGAATTTTCTAATGAGGCATGTTTTACAATAGGTTTATTTTAAGGGGAAACTAGAGCTTGTGAGTACTTTCAGGAAGCATTGCTAACATTTGTTTGACAAACAGTAAGCATTTATTTTAGCGTTTCTTTATGCCTGTAGTTACGTACTTTCTGCAAAGATTGCAATGAGCAAGTTCTTGTTGACGTGATGTGATGTGTGTGTAAAGAGCGTGTCACGCATACCTGGGTGTGTCTTGCAGCATAACTCATAAAATCAGTTGTACCACAAGTGCTGGGAAACCTTGGGTGGTCAGCCAGTTTGCCACAAGAAAGAATACTGTATTATTTAGATAACCAACAGTTTAGTTACATGTTTGAGGCCAAGCACTCCCAGCAAATCATGTGTTTGCAAATGGAAATTAATGTTGTCCGGAGGCATAATTCTAAAGAAAACAGTTGCACTTAAAATACTATAATCTCTTTGTGTACAGTCTGGAAAGAATTTTGCTAAAAAGATAAATTTCTTTTTCAGTAGTTTCCAAAGTCCAATATGGCAGGGACATGGACAAATTTTGTAATTGAATCCCCCAAATTTAATCTTAAATTAAATAGAAGACTGAAGAGCTTAGACTGAAGAGCTTTTTAGCTATTTTCAATTAGTCTCATATTTAATCAAAAAATATATTTTGTTTCTATTGTTTTTGTTTCTGTTCTCAATCATCTGTAAAAAAGAAATGAAAGAAAATGAAGAATTTTTAAGTTTCATTTAGTTATTTGAATCTATGCCACTAGATACTTGAACACTGTAATGCATATATTTGTCAAAACATGAGGAATAATTAGTCCAGATGTATGTGACGATTACCAGAAAACATTTTCAAACTGTATGATCTAAATTCGTATATAATGAGAATTAAAAGAGGGGAAAAGAAAACCAATTACAATGTTTTATAGAGAAGCAAATTCCCCTAGAGATATGAAAAATAAGACCATTTATTACAGAAAGGAACTTTAAAAAAAATGTATAAATTTATGTGAATGTACCTTTAAAATCTATTACATGACAAGAAAAACAAAAAGTCATGTCAGAAAAACTTTTAAAACTTGTAGCACCTATTTATTTTTCAGGAAGATTTCCAAAGTATACAGGAAATAGAAACCTTTCTTGGAGTATTTTAGTTTATTGAGTTCTTGCTGCTCTGAAAATCATAGTGTAAATCTCCAGGGACTCCTATAAAGATGTATTACATCATAAAGCAAACTAAGGATAGTAACCCATGTTATTAAACTGTCAACATACATTAGAGTTCAATTTATCCACCATCCAACTCAACTTAAAGCCTCTCTGTTGGCAGAAAGTTTAAAACATAAGACTATCCTCTAATCATCTAAAGCCTAAGGTACTTTGGAAAAAATGTAATAATCGCTCCACTGCTCCATTGCCGTATGTGTGAATTTCATTGGTTTAGTGCTGCAAATGCTCAGCCATTACTAGGAAGGATTCTGAAGGATTACCGCTTAAAAGGTTTTATTAGTGATGCTGGAGATTTATCATTTCACAGCATATTAATAAAGGTTTGTTATAGCAGAGGTAATGAAAAATAAATCTTAAAACCCAGTGCTTAAACCTTGCTTAATTTCCACATTAATATTTAACAACAAACCTGATAAAGATGACTTTGCTTATAAAGCCTGCCCTCTCCGCTAGAGAAAATAGGGCCATCACTTTGACAATACTGGAGACTGGTGGTATTTGGCAGGCATTAGGATAAGTAAGAATTTCAGATCTGCTTATAACGTAGGCCGAGGTATAAGAAATTCTGTCTGCATGTAGTTATGTGAAGCATCATTGTTAATGTCAATAATAGAAATACTAAGGAATCCTGGGGTAATTATAAGTATTTGTCATCCAGACCCTTTGGTGTGGGTTGACACAGGTTGACAAAGGAAAGAAAAGGAGTCTGTGAGATCAAATAACCACCAAACTGAGGTTAATAAAAGCCAAAATGACAAATCTTTTCTTGCCTCCTATTTCCAGAGGATGTAGTGTTACTGTCTGGGAGGTAGGGGACAATTGTCCAAGAAATGAGATGAGTGAAGGTCTTGGGCTTGAGCTTGGGCTCATTCATAGTAAGGTAAGGTTTCACTATTATATTAATAATAATATTTTCACTTTTTCACAGTGTTTTCACTTTCATGTAACCTATATACAGGCGTAATTGTGGCAGAAAGGATGTTGCACAAATTAATACTCTTTTCAAAAAAAAAATAAAAGTAAATCCTACCAACTATTTACTAGGAGATAATTTATTTCTTAACATAAATGCATATTTTGAAGAAAAAGCGACAATATTAAGTAAAGTCCAAAGCCATTAGAGCTATTGAAGGCTAAAGTGGTCAAAAATACAGTATAGAACTGGAATGTGGGAAGTGGTAGGAATTTAATCTCTGTCTCCACTTCAGCAGTTCACCCTTAATCCCAAAGAGTTAAATGTTTCTTTTAGAGAAGCAGCAGTCAATAAACACCAGTGAGGATGTCAACAACTGCAGCATTTTTGTCAGTATTAGTCTAGTAAAACGGAGAATTTATAAAACTCTATTCTTTAAGAATCTAAAGCTTCAGCCTCATTGGCCTGTCAAAGAGCATATTTGACTGTCTCACTATGTAAAGGCAATCTATCATTCAAATTACATGGCATAATATTCTTTGAAACCATCATTGTTCATTATAGCCACAATTAGATGTGGTCATTCATTTTCTGTGGAAAATCAAGAGGAAATTCTTCCTTCCTCCCCCCACCTCCCCTTGGACATATTTCTGTCATTTCTGTTCAACAGTCCTTCCAGCAGGAAGCTATATTAGCAACATGTGAGAATAATTGAGGAATAAAATGCCTAATGTAAACCTTATTTACAGTTTTCTTGAGCTGGACTGTAGTTGAGAACTTTGTTGCTAATGAGAAATTACAGCATGAAACACTGCTGCCAAAGAAAGCATCTGTACAAACTCTGTAGTATACATCTGAAGACTAATGTTTCCTGAATATATAAATATTTGGACTAGCTTGCAGTTCAGCAGATTCTTTTCTAGGATCCTTCAGACTTCTGTCCAGGAAGCGATGACTATTTTAAATTTTTCTCCATATTTTGTAGGGTAATAAAAAACAACTAGTCAACCCGCAAACCAAGCAGTAAAATGAATAAAGCTCTCAAGCTTCTCACTTTCCAAAGTCCAGGGACATTTAATATTGCAGATAGTCTATTGAATATCTTTACAGAACAGCTTATAAATACTTTAACACCTCAAAAATATTTTAATGATAATGCTTAGCAGGGAATCACTAGGTGTTTACCTTACTGACCGTAAGCTCCTCTGAAGGTCTGATGACTGTATTTCCCGTAATACCTTACTGAGGAACATTGATCTCTCAGGAAAAATCTGATGCTCATTTCCGTTCCTGGTGGAATTGCAGACACATGGTAGCCATGGGACCAGCACTGAGGGACTGCGCAGAAACCCAGTTTCCTCCCTTCCCTGCTTCCACGCTCAAAATTCTGCTTGATGGAGACATCTCCTGAGGTTTTGTTCTGTCTGTGTCTGTTCAGGAGTTGTGGAAAGAAATTGCCCCTCTTCACATTTTTCTATCAACCTACATGTCTTTAAAAAACAGTGCTGAAATGTTGAATTGTTTTAGGTACCTCAGTGAGGGGAGTAGCTGTCTCTTTATTGTCTGTAGTGACAGCTCCAGCATCCATGGAAGTGGGCTTGTGCACTTTCCTAGTATATGACTGGAAAGTGGATTTGCAGAGAAACTCTTCCCACATGGGGAAGATGACCTTAGTGCAGGAATCTTGAATGCACTGTGCATCTCCTGCACTGAAAACTAACCTCTTTATCGTTTATATGTTTGCTTAAGTTCATCAGAGAGGAATTTTAATAGCAGCCCTCCTGTTTAAGACAAAAATTAGCTTGCTGATCACCTTAGGAAAAAAAAATAAATCTTAGAAGAGCTGGTATTACTAAATTTGAAAGGATAAAATTGAAGAAGCATTAAAGCACTTCCTTACAATCAGGATTTGCGCTTTTGTTTGTCAGTCAAATGTGTAGAGCTGCTATTCTGTGATTAGTGACAGAGACAGAAATTGCTGCTACACACTTCTGTGGTGCTTTTCTTTCCCTCTCTCCAGATAATTGTTTGCATCCCCTACAAAGAGACACTAAACCATGCTTGGCGTTCTGTAGCTGTGCTTGAGTTAAAAAATATAAATGTAAATAGACAAGGGCTTTCAAACAGCTCAAGAAAATGAATATTTCAGGTTTGTTCTCAGTTTTTATGTCAGTCAGACCTCTTTGCATCCCTGTTAGATGTATTAGAAACTCTGTATTTTAATCAGATTTCTATATTCCTCTTCTATGTGGGATGAAATGTATGTTATTTTCATCAAAATTTTAAATTTCCTATTCATGTTGCAAAGAAGTGAGTGACTATTCCTAATTCAATCATTTCAATTCCTGTGGATGATGGGGGACATTTTTATCAGAGACATATCTGGAAAGGCTGGTGTGACAATAGCAACTATGTCGAAAATAACAGCATTCAGGTACTGAAGTTGCTTCCATCTCATGGGGTGTGAGGACACATTTTTGCTGGGAAAAAGCAGTGACTGCAAGACCCTGAGAGACTTTCCTCAGCATTATTCCATTATATTTATGAGTTATACCTTGAATAACTGTCAGCAATGGGCATCTAGCTATGAAATAGTTAAAACTGTGTGATGAATTCAGCAAGAGAACCCGTGTCTCTCAGATTCCCCATTTCTGTGCTCCTTTCAGAAGGGAAGACAGATCCCTTCAATATATATGCACAACACTCAGCAGTGAGAATCCAATCCTAGAAATAGTATTTTGGTATGAATATTAAATAATCCTAAAAGTAGCATTACTATAATCATGCATGCAGCAGCTGATCTGTACATAGTGTTACAAATGAGTATGCTATGGGCCCTATAGAAGTTAGGACTACAGTGCAAACACCTGTTTAAGAAACCTTTTTTCAAGTAAATATAATACTTCCCAAGTGAACTCTTGATCTTTCAGCATTTAATCAGTTGTCAAGAAATCAGTTCAAGCAAAATGTTCTGCCCATCATGAGCACATAATCCCACAGAAATTGTATTATATTCTGCCAACTAATTAAGCTCCAAGCCATATGGGGCACATAACTTTGCATTGTTCGGTTCTGTGGGACACTAGCAATTGGACAAAAAATTAGCATGGTAGGTGCTTCCCACATCTGTCTGCTTGGCTCACTAAGGACCACAAAAAGCAAAGGGAAAAAAGCCTTACAGCTGTGGCCATGCTATGCTATGTTTCTAAGCTATTTTTTCCAAGACCTGGATAAGCAGTGGCATGCCTGTTTACCCCTAGAGAATCAGTTGGGGATGGCTAGTTGTCTGGACGTCTCCATTTGGAAGTCCATTACTCTGCTTCTCTTCCATCTGCAATGTCTTTGTCTCTCACTTTACCTATTTTTCGGGATGGCATGATGGCTGTTTGCATAAGGTTTAATTGGAACATAGGTGCCAAATGAGCACTGGTTTAAATAACCAGTCTTAGGAATGGTAAAATTGCTGACTTTCCACAGGGAGACCTCACTCTGCTCATCATTCTGCTCTGGTTTCTTATGCCTGCTGTAGCCACTTCCCATATTTCATATACTGCCTCTCCCTGCTGTCCAACTAATTTCAGAGAGGTTTTGCAGGCATCTGGCTCTGCCATTGGAATTGGCTGTACAGCAGCTGCAGAAGTATCCTACCTCTGCTTTTTAGTTTTCACTGAGCTCTTCAGGTGCTTTGGAAAAGATGGAACTAATTGATGTCTCATTTACTGGGTAACAGTCCCCTGAGCAAGCCAGTAAACCCTGTGAGAGTTTCCCAGGTGTAAGGTGGCTCACAGAAACACCAGGTGGTGAGAAAGAAGCTATGCCAGCAGCAGCCACATCAGAGATATCCCTTGATGTCTCCATATGGCCTAAGCCTCTTATATATGGCAGACTCTTTTCTCTCTTTAGTCCTGCTTCTCATTCACTGTGTAGACTGATTGCTGTTAGAAGCTAGCATGAGGCTCAAAACAGAAGCTAACTTAATTCAAGTAAGATGAAGATTGTGTTATGAAAATTTCTGAAAATGAACAAAATCAGCAGCTGTTGTTGTACCATCTGTGACCAGAAGAAAGTGCAGGAAGAAGCAGTTGAGCAGTGCTCAGAGCTTGGATGTGGATACCTGACCCCATTACGCTTGGCCTGGGCTAACATTTTTCAGAAATGCTCCTGTTCTTGGAAGAAAGTGCAGAGACCAGCAATACTGGTAGTCCTTGGAGACCAGCTCGGTCCACCTGTGCTCCATTGGTGCTGAGTGCTGATTCCAGTGGTGAGAGTGGACTGGTCCCTGTTGGTGCCTATTGTAGGTGCTGGTGCAAAGCTGAGCACAGAGCGGTCTGGGGCAGTGCTGTGCTGCGATTCAGCAGTGCTTGGTTTCCAGCAGTAAAATTTTTGAATTGAGATAACAACAATGTGGATTAACAGCAAAAATCTCTTAATAAGCAGTAATGTGCTCCTTAATATGTCAGGATCTGATCAAATGGAGCAGCACGAAATGAAAACCCTTCAGCTACATAACGCCTACTGTTTCCCTCAGGTTCAAGGTGCCTGGGTAATAACTTATTAAGAAATCAGTCAAATGGAGGCTGAGGCTGGCTGGTGAGTCACATGAATTTAAAGTTTATCAGTAAAAGAGTCTCTCTCAGCCAGAAAACCAGAACGATTAGAATAGAGTATGGCATGACAGTGAATGTGAGAAGAGACGGCATGCTTGAGAGGAGAAATCATGTTGGTGCAAGAGAAATTATCCTGAATTCCTTCAAAGTCTGTGACCTAAATCTGGATGGCACTTGAAGATAGTGAGAAACATGAAGCACAGGAATAGAAAATCTCTGTATTTTGTTTTGTGCATATTTCATGTGCTAAGTGCACTTATTTTTGAAGTTTTGCATAATCTGTGCTTTACTTGTTTCTGCTATGTGTCCTTACAGAAACATAGTGAAGTGCATTGGGATGCTCGATAAGGTGGAGCTTTGCAAAACATGATTTATCCCTTTCCATATCCATGCTCAGATTGCAACCTCTTTACCCTGTTTTATTATCCATGTTGTCTTTTGTTTTTGTTTTTTTTTTCATTCCAAATATAAACGTCATTTCTTCTAATTTAATGTCTTCTATGGCATTATGTTCAAAACCTTTCAGGTTTTCTGTCTGTACATAGATCTGATAATTGGATATGTTTGTGCTTCTTTTTGAAGCAATAGTAGAACTCCCATAGGTTTCAGTGGTGCTGACTGTCTTACTAATATCTAGCATAATGAATGCATTATAATGTGCATTTGCACTTAAAAATGTAATGCATGTAACATACATTAGATATTGCTGTGGAAACTGAAGTACATTTAGAAGCATCCTTAAATCTGTGTGTAGATGCCTATTATCTGGAAATTTATTCTATACATAAACAACTTAACCAGAAAACAGAGGCACAGGGTCTTATAAATGGGGGATAGGGGAACCATGGTAATATTTTACAATAGTCTCTTCAAGAAACATTGCTTTTAAGTTCCACATATATATAAAAGTATATTTCTAGTTCATTTGCCAAGTAGTTTAGAAATAGAAAACTATGTCTTTTAGGACCTGAAATTAGTATCTCTTATAATACTTATAACCTAATAGAGACTATTCTAGGGATATTCTACAACTCTTTAGTTAATGAACAACCATTTTCTTGATAAAGGAAAAAAAAAAAAAGGAAAGAAAAAAATCCACAGCTGCCATAAAATGAGAGGCCCTCTTCAAGTATTTATGCTCTTTTTTTTAGTTTCTGGGTTTGTTGGCAGTAGCTAACTACCAGACACTGTTCCCCAAGCTGCTCATTTTGAAGCTGAACTAATCTAGGATGCTGGCATACTAACAAGGTGTGCTAGTTTTTTGAGGGTTTAACAACAAAAGACAAAATCATTGCCAAATGAGAAGAGACAAGAGCGTTAGGGAAAGATTTTTTATTTCAGACTGGAACATTTTATGACAAACAGTAAAGTAACAACTATATTGAAATCAATTGATAGCATCCCCTAAAATTTAAATTTGAAACAGTTTTCCAAAAATGCAAGCATAGACTAAATCATAATAGCTAATGGTTTGAAGGGCATTGTACTGTTATTCAAAGGACAAAGAGTTAATCAGAATAGGCAAACGTGAACATACAGATCATTTATGTTTTCATGCTTATCCCCACTGTTTACTGGGTGATTGGGATGCTAGATGTTTAATTACTCAAAAGCAACTCAGTTTGAAATCTCTTCTCAAGGTGATGTATTCCAAGAGTGGTGTATTACAGTGCTTCAAACAAAGATTGATTTCTGCTATCTGCTGTTTTGGAAGCTGGACGTTAGGGACTGAGCACTGGTGCAATTCAAGAGGTGTGAGCAAATTTCTGTGTATTTATGGTTGTTTTAAAAGTCACATCTGTCTAGCAGAGAAAAAAAAATATTGGGATCTTCTGACATTCTGAAACCTGAAATAAATTACAGAATACATACATTTTGCATGTATGCTGAGCAGTGAGAAATACACAGGCAGCCTATATGCAATTTTACTCTGTGCACCTGTGTAGCTGTGCCATAGGATGAATACAGGATATTTGCATCATCTCAAATGATCATCAGTTACGTAGATGTGGCTCTGGAGGAGCTGGCACTGAGCAGCTGTGCTGCTGCTGTGAGACAGGGCAGCTGCCAGGTCCATGTCCAGCCTCGTGAAACACAGCAAGTAGATGGCAGCAAAAGTTGTACTGCGCTAAATTAATCTTTGGGGACAGCTTCCAGGTAGCCAAGATGTTCCGAGAATCTTCAGTGGAATTGCAAACAAAGAAAATGGTTCAGATAGCCAAAGTGCTGCTTTGAGAACAATAACAACAAAAAATCCTTCATGCCAATGACACTCGGCTAAAGAACAAATCTTGCTGCCTGCCTAGAAGGAAGGAGGAGCAGAGCTGTTCTTTCCCATAAATCACTGGCTAAATAATATCATATGAGACAAAATTAAAAAGCAGTTTACAACTTCTATGACATTATGGTAATAAGAAAATTTGCTCTAATCAAAAACCTTTGAGGAAAATGAGATATCCTATGGCTGTGGGTGTGTTCTCATGCTGCTGTTATAATTTCCTGCCTTATATAGCTGGTTTTATTTCCTCCTCCTCCTCCTCTCCCTGCTCCCACTCCTCTAGAGTGGTGTTTTCCCAGAATTGTCACACTGGGGATTTTATTTGAAGTCACTTTGATCTGTGCTTAGTGTTGGGCTATGCTAGGAAAGGCAGGAGCTGCGTCACCTTTGCACAGCTAGTATTTTATGGGACTTTTGCAAGCGCCTCCCTCATGCACATAAGGAAATATCCCCATATGGGTGTTTTCTACTGCAGGCAGAAGTACAGTGGAGGGAAAAGGTTTGTGGGAAGCATATAGAGCAGCCACGGAGCGCTCTGTCACTGCTTGGTGAGAGCTACCCATGTGATGGGTTCCCCACTTTGCTGACTGACACAAATACTTATTTTTGGTTTATTTTTGGTAAATCTGCATAGAGCTCTGCAGGCTATAAGT
>VZSG01000876.1:238551-253051 GCA_013398315.1 Nothoprocta pentlandii
ATATTTAGAGGCTATATGGCATGTGGATTGCTTCAATCTGTGGAAAGATCTTCTCCCTTTATGTTCAACACTCAATATCTCTGTAAGTTCAGAATAATCAGATGTACTTTGTGCCTCATATTATTTAATTAGACAGCAGAAACATTAGCATACTTGCAGGTATTTGTTGATGGCAAGAAGAATTTGTGAATCCCGCTCTCACCCACCCATCCCTGATCTCATCATGCAATATATTTTCCATAAAACTGAAATAATATAAATCACCTTTTAACATTTTTCCCTGAATGAGGAAAAATCATTTTATTATAGACATGTAAATTTTACTTAAAAATACAAAACCTAGTTTGAGATTTGATGCTGTGGCCATAAATCATATACAATAACATTGTAAATGAGATAACTGTAACATTATATTCTCTGAGCAAGGTTAATAGATTCAGTGCAAGTCTAGCAAGAAATTGTAGCTGACATTTTCCCATTTCTTTCAGAAAAGCCTTTATAAATCCTCAAGTTGTAAATTGGACTGGATTAAGTCCCAGTGGAGAAAATCCTAGATTTAGTGTTTTTAATTTCCTAAGTTACTGAGTAGGAACCAGCTTTATATCTATAGTCAAATATGTCTGGGGTACTATATCAAGTTTCTTTGTTATTCCCAGCCAACACCTTTACTAATAAATGAAACCTACCAATATTGCTAGCAAATGTTGAACCTGCAGTGCCCAAAATTATGTGTCAAGGTGGTAACAAGGTTTTGGTATAGTTCCTGGAGGTGCCTGAGTGTAGGACCTTTCTTCCTTGTTCCTCGGTAATGTTTCTATCATAGAAACGGAATCATAAAGACGGAATCACTGTCTCTCATTTTTTCTTCTACTGATCTTTCCTTTGATTGATTTTACAACAATATGTGTTGGAAATTTTCCCTAAGCACTTCAGCGTTCAGTGCAATGGCACAAACTGTTGTGCTGTCCTTGAAGGTCTTTTGGTCATCCCGGTCTGTTATTAAAGTCCTATGATACTGTCAGCACTCTGTAGAAATGTGTCTTCTAAAAGAAAGACGATAGCTAGAGCTAAAATGTGCACTCAGCTCTTACAAGGGGCCACATAGGGTAATGCAATACTGTCATAAAAAACTTCCAGAAGGCTACTGTGGTGATTTAAGAAATCTGCCCTCCAGAATTAACAAGTATTTTTGTGCCACTTCCTTTGCAGGGAGTGTGTAGCCTTGTGGTGTAGGTGAGCAAGGTCTCTTCTGTTTGTGGTGCACTGTGTAAAAAGACAGCATCTGTTCATTTAGGTTCAGTGTCCTTGGGTCCCTCATCCAGTGCTTTATGTCTGTGTCACAGTGAGGCACTTCGGCAGAGCCCCAAAGATATGGCATTTAACAATTTAAAATATTATCTATAATTGCCTAGGTGGTTGTTACTATTAATTTCATTTTTAGCTTTGGATTAACTTTCAGTTCTGGGGCACCTTCTAGACATTTCAGGAGACCTAATTTCCCTGCCTACATTTGCTGATTTCTAAGTACTCTACTTCATCACAGGGAAATATTTAAACCTATCTGCATTTTTAAAACCAAGGTAATCTGTCCTTTGGAGATATTTCACATACAAAGATTAATAATTTACATACGTTGCTATGGCAACTATATATCAAAGTATAATAAGTCTAGACTCTGCTATTCATGCCCTTTGAAACCAAAATCAAATGTAAATATCAAGTTTTTGATTCAAGCTGCATAGAATAATTTACTAAAAATTAAAACAATTGTAATTCTTCTTCCCTGAACTGTCTGCTTTTAAAATGAATTTTAAAGCTTAACTGCACGCTCATGAATTTTCCTGTGTGAGTTAATAGGATATGCTCTCAGACTTTTTCCGTAGTAGTCCCTTATATGCCTATTTAAAGTAATTCTGACTCAACTGTGACATCAAAAAGATTAATTAAAATAATGACAAACTAATTCTTAAACAATAATAGGCACAAGTGGCTTCCATTTACCTATGAGACAAGTAAGTGCTAAAAAGGAGGAAAAAACTTGAAAATAATTTGTCTCTCTTTGTCACTCATAATTTTAGGGAATGAAAAGCTCTGATGAAAGCTATGCCTCTAGAGAGCTCTGTTACCACTGCTAATGGTATTGGCTTGGTCTATGAGAAGCACTGTCTGGGTTACTGAAGCACTGTCCATTACTGTTTCTAATTTCCTCTAGGCATGAGGTGCAGCACTGATTCTAGAAAGACGGAACAAAATCACAGGAAGAGGAGAAGTGTCTATTGTGGATTTGAACGTTAAATAGTAATTATTTGTTGGGTCATCAAAGGTACAAGATAGCTTCCACGTGGCTACAGTTAAACTGGGAAGGCTTTTTTGAGTTTAGAAAAATCACCATTCAGGGAATGGGATAGAAGTGGAGGATATAATGACATCATACTCCAAATAAACACAGGAGATGTGTTTTCAGCAAATGTGGACTGCTGTTTCCACAGGCTACATGGATGCTTTGACATTTACATGGGTTCCAAAAGCAGTCAGACAATGCATGGGAAAAAAAAAAAAAAAAGTGAAATCTGTGAAATACAAAGATGTGAGAAGATGTGACTCAGGAGATCAGGATACTGGAGTGGAGAGATTCTGGATTAGCTGTGTTGTTTAGTAACCCTTTTTCTTACTTCTCCTTAAGTATTTCCTATTGGTTGGTGTGGGAGAAAGTTTACTGTGCAGGGTGTCTGTTCGATATGACTATATGATAGGGCATTTTCTCTGTTCTTCATGTCAAGCAGTGTTATTAAGACACGGGTGCAAAGAAAGCAATACTTTAGAAGGCAGCTTGCACCTCATTGAGGTACCCCAGACTATGAACTGAATGTGCATCTGTACATATGTTGCCTCAGGAGTGCCTGTGTCTGGTGGTTTTGATCTTAATCTCTATAAAATCCAAAACTGACTCTGTACTGCCATAAAAATAATGGGAAACTTATGACTTCTTTGAAATCTTGGATGCAATTTCCTGTATCCAGGGGAATCTAGTGAGTGAAGCATTCAGTAAATTAAAATTTATGCAAAACTTCTTCTACTTATGCTCTTTAGTTTTTTGGTTTTTTTTTTCCTTTTTGCAAAATAAGGGGAGCGGGTAATATAGCCTGTAGCCATCTCTGAGCTTGGAAACTTGCAAAGAAAGGTCAAGATTGTACATTTTCTAGCAGTTCATTCATGGTAAACCTGCAAACAATGAAAAGCCAGCCTTCTACACCTCCTGTATGGTGAGACTTACAAACTGGAGAGGGTACATACACACATCTTTATGCAGATAAAGACACCAGTCATCTGAACATTAGTACGGGCTAGGGACTGACCTGCTGGAGAGCAGCCCCGCAGAGAGGGACCTGGATGTCATGGTGGATGACAAGTTGACCATGAGGCAGCAGTGTGCCCTGGTGGCCAAGAAGGCCAACGGGATCCTGGGGTGAATTAAGAAGAGCGTCTCCAGCAGGTCGAGAGAGGTGATCGTCCCCCTCTACACAGCCCTGGTGAGGCCACATCTGGAGACTGCGTCCAGTTCTGGGCTCCCCAGTACAAGAGGGATGTGGAGCTGCTGGAGAGAGTCCAACGCAGGGCTACGAGGATGATCAGGGGCCTAGGACATCTGCCCTGTGAGCAAAGGCTGAGGGAGCTGGGCCTGTTCAGCCTGGAGAAGAGAAGGCTGAGGGGGGACCTGATCAGTGTCTATAAATACCTCAAGGGAGGCAGTGAGGAGGAGGGGGCGGCCTCTGTTCAGTGGTGGCCAGTGATAGGACTAGAGGAAACGGCCACAAGCTGAGGCACCAAAAGTTCCCCAGGAACTTAATGAAACACTTTTTGACAGTGAGGATGACAGAGCCCTGGCACAGGCTGCCCAGGGAGGTTGTGGAGTCTCCTTCTTTGGAGACCTTTAAAACCCGCTTGGACACAGCCCTGTGCCACGTGCTCTGGGTGACCCTGCGTGAGCAGAGGGGTTGGACTAGATGACCTCTGAGGTCCCTTCCAACCTTGGGCATTCTATGATTCTATAAGGTGAGATGAAAAGAAAATTAAAAAAAAAAAGTAAGGTTTGTTCGGTAAGATTTGTTTTCTTTCAACCATAGTTACTAGAAGGCACTGGTAAAAGTTTTAGGATAAAACAGTTCCCCAAAGCAGTTTGAATTGTTATCATAATGTCCATTGTGTTTTCAACTCAAAAATCATTTGAGCTAGCCCACTTTCTTGCACTTACAGAAATGTCAAAGAGGAACTAGTCAAAGATAAGTGTTTACATGGGACTATGGTGAGGTTCCTAGAGATGTAGTGAATTCTGAGCCATTATTGAGAGGTTGTGAATGTCAGCCTTTCAACTAAGATCCAACAGACATCTTTTTAAAATGCTAAATAAATCTGTAGAGAAAACAGCTCTCAAATTTTTTAGCCTTATGTTTAAGAATACCTCTGCAGTAGGATTTTAAAAAAATATTTAAGATTTTTCTTTTTTCTCTCACATATTTCATTTTCCAGACTTGTAAAGACTTTAAATACTGCATATTAAAAGCAGCTTTATTTGCTGGAGCTCTGCTCTTAATAAATAAAAAAATAAATGTGTAATCTGTGCAGCTAAAATTTTAAATATTTAAAAATATTCTGCTTATAACATAGTCTATATTATTCTTCTTTCCCAGCAATGAATGCAAGATTGCACAAGCACCACTCTGCTCTTGTTTTAGGCTATAATTGTCATCAAATAATCTGATGCAACACAGCAGTAATAAAAACTTTGGAGAAAATAATTTTTTTAATGCACTACTACTTTACTCCATGGTGAAAAACTGTTAACAAATTATTTATAGAAGAATTTTAAAAAGGTCTGCCAATAAGTCTTTTGAAGGACATTTAATATAGATAGGTGTTGAAGCATCTGTCATTGTTAACTCTCTTTAAGCTGTAATGAGGCTTTCTTATTGCATCTAAATGTGTTAATGATCTGAAATGGCAGTGGCAAGTTCAGTGCAAGAACTTATAGTAACATAGGAGGCCCATAAAGCCTGTGAGTTTGGGCAAAATATTTATTCATAAAATCAAGTGAGATTCTGAGACTAGAAGTGAGCAGTACAGAGCTTGGGCCAGTTGATAGCTCAGGCTTTGCGGGCAGCAGAGGGAAAGAAACTTGGCAGACTCTTCGTTTCCTTGACCTTTAGCAGGGAAGAGCGTTTTCAGTCAGTATGGAAGAAGCCATGGAAATTTTTAGGAAATCCTTCTCCCCCACTTCTGAGCAATATATAAAAATGTGAGTTTTATAATACCAGTATTCCCCAGAGATATTTGGTTTAGGAAGGTAATTAATTTGGCCATGTAACTGTTTCACTACTGCCCCCGACAGGAGTATATTGCTGAATATGAACATTCTGTCTATATAGATATATGAATATACAGGGAAAGAAAAAAAAAAAGAGACTGGAAAAAATAATAAAAATAAACCTCTAGATTGTTCATATAGCTGAAAACATAAAAAACATTTCAGGTGTAATACAAATTTTTAAGGGCAGCAGAAGAAAAGTCTTTCCAGAGCTGTGTGGGCTGATGCATTCATCTTGAAAAAATTAAATGCTGGAGTTTCCCATGTAAATGTACCCCAAAAATAACTACAGGGTAAAGTACCAATTTTCTGGCTAGACAAAAAGGGATGTGTGGGCAATTCCTCTCCTTGGATCGAGATTGAGAAAGATCTGCTGACAGATCTTTCCAGTGCCAGTCTATCCCTCTGAACACTCCCATCTGTTAAGCACCATGACACTTTAGCTGTCAATTAATGAGTAATTTTTGCATATTTCCCATGGAATGTAGCTCATCCAGGCCCTTGCATTTGTGTGGGGGTTCTTGAGTGTTTGCTGAATCCTTTTGTATCAGTGATACAAAGACAGCTATGACACTCATGACAGGTCTCTAGTCTCTGTCTCCCTCTCGGAAGTTGTCATAGTATACTGAACTCCAGCATGGATCTGCAGAATGAGTATAAAATCTCCTAGTTTTTGGGTCTTTCAGAACCATCTTAAGAACTGCTTGCATGTACTTGACAGACACACAAAGAAAAATCTTGATGTTAAATTCAAATTTGAATTCAAATCCCAGTTTCCTGAATGCTGGATTCTTCACTGATCAGGGGACTCAGCTATGCATTGATCAGGGGACTCAACTAGGCTTCTGCTAAGACTCTACTATCAAAGAAGATGGTCTCATTTTTACCAAATCCTACCGAATCTGTAAGATGCAGATGGCGTTTCAGACAAAATGAAATTTGTTTCAGGTGAGATGAACTGAGTCCCTGGGATTGTGTTGGTACTAGTTAGATTTTTGAAGCAATTTACTATCTTGAAAAGTTCTGGGGGAGAGATGAAATAAGAAGCAAATCTTGAGGAGAGAGTACTTTTCCTCCCAGTTTGTTCAAATCTGTATTTGAGATTCAGGAGACATTTTTTAATTTGCTCTAACACAATAGAGTACAAGCAGGCACGCAGATACCCCATATTGCTGCAGCATTTTCATTGCTGGAGTGTGCCTGGTGGGGAAGGCTTGTATTTCTACTTGGAAAGTGAACCAGTTCTTCAGGGCGATGTGGTTATTTTGTGGCAGTATCTATCAACAGAACTCAAAGTTGTATGAGTTAAGGTCTACTTTATCTTTTGTGAGATATTTGAAAATGAATGTTGCAATAATTTTCTTTAATGTCAAAGACACATGCTAGGTGCAAAAAGTTATGTAATACATCTGATGCTTATCTTACAGTAATTAATTATGAATTAAATGCCTAAGGGTTAGATATCTGAGGGAAGGAGGAATCTTGTGCTGCATATTTGTTGCAAAAATTACTGTAATTACATCAAAAATGAACCTGAGAAATTGAGGTTAAGCATGTGTGTCTATGCATAAACAGCAAGGAGTGAATTAGATTTTCAGTAAGTTTTTTATGGGAAACTAAATCAATATTCATTTTTTTTTCTTCTGTTATCAAGAGAAATCAATGATGGATTTGGGATTTTTGTTGTTGCCATTTTATTACAAATTTTTGCAGATTTGTTAATTCAAGTAACCCTGTTTGTAAATGAGGAAGGAACAGCCCTGAGACAGTTTCTTTGCCTAAGTTTGCTTTTCTAGCCAGATAGGACACTATTGTAAATGACAGAAACGAAAAGAAATGAATCAGGGAGAAGAGTTCTTCATTAGCCTTTAAGTACAGATATGATGAACATCTGGAATGAAAAAGATATAACAGGTCCTGGAATCTGGTGAGAGAAGAGACTTTTTAAGATCCCTTCCAAGCCCACCAGGTGATGGAGGTTACACAAGATTTACCAGGGTTATTCATATCTAATCTAGAAAGAATATAATTAACCTAATTAAATTTTAGAGTAATCTAGGCTGGAAAGAGCCTCTGGAGGTTGTCTGTTCCAAGGTCCTATACAGAGAAGGTCTAGTGTCAAAGTCAGATTGTCTTTCTTAGGATCTTGTCCACTTGGGTTTGAATATCTTTGAATACACAGATTCTACAACTCACCTGAGCAACTCATCCCAGCGCATAACCTCTCTCACAAGGAAAACATGTTATTTAGTTAGCTATCTAGTTCTGCTGCTGCAGTTTGTCAGTACTGGCTCTCATCATTTTGCCCTGCCTTTCTGAGGCATCTGCCTCTGTCTGTCTTCTCTAAACTTCCCTTTAGACAGTTGAAGAGAGCAGTTAGATTTCTGCAGGATAAACAAACCCAGCTTCCTCAACCTCTCCTTGAATGTAACAGAAGCCTTTTTTTTGCTGGAGTGATAAAAATAGTTTGTGCTGTGGATATTATCAGAAGCTCCCTTACTCTCAATGTGGCCGACAGAAGCTTTTTACTGGATGCCTTTAAAAATGACTCTGCAGCCTGCTCTTCGAACACTAACTTTTGAATACTTAAACAAAGAATGAGAACAGTTTTGGGTGTGTGGTACCAGGAATGATAAGTTCCACCATCACAAGAATAACAGCACCATTATGAGCACTGGCAGAGCTGTTACTATCTGGAAACGCAAAAAGACAATTGACAAAAGGCTTCTAAAGGGTATTTCGTTCTGTGCTTGTCATATATCTGCAAGCAACCCAAGGCAGCAAAAGGGAAGATAATCTGCACGTTGCCACCTTTAGCTGTTTGTGTCATTTGGCTTTGTGCAGCATTTGCTATATTCAGCTATTTTCAGGGTTCTGCACTCTACATAATGATAGGCTCAGGGGCTACAAAGTGTAGCTGATGAGAGGTGGAGGAGCCAAATCTTGCAGAATGTAAGGAGCTGAATTTCTATAAGGAAATGGCTTGTGGCTGGGATATGGGCCAGGGAAAGTAGGCAGAAGCTAAATTCTTATCAGGTAGGGCTCAGACTAAGGTGTGAAAGAAGCTGGGAATCCAAAATATTATATACACAAAGAGAAACTACTGAAAAATGCAAAAACTTTCACTACTATGTATGTAGGTATACTAAAAAGTGACTTTGCTATTGCATTTGAACTCTATGTCGTAACCCAAATGACCTATTCATTATAAAATGAGGGAGATTTGGATGCTTGAGGATACTTCCCTGGAATAAAGAACCTCCTCGCAGAGCTTCCTTATGTAAAAGAGAGTTTTAAATTGTCCCACGATTTGTCATCAGAAACACTTTTCCTGACCTGAGGCCAACATGCAACAGAGATGCTAGTAAGGCACTTTTCACCATAGAACAAACAGAAGAATCCTCCAATTTGGTTCTCTGGGCACTGTTGAAAAGTATGAAAACTTATTGTAGAGACGGATTTAAAAATTTGCATTTATCAGCTGAAAGATTTAGGAGTCCATTGTTATTTATTTCTCTTTCTTACAGACTTATATGTGAGCTCAAGATGGCACATGGTCAATGCTAGCGAGGTCATACTGGTTTATTGTGTTATCTGACATGCTGTCTCCATAAAGATACATACTACCTTTTTAGTTTGCGGGTGACATTCTTGCTTGGCCTCAGTTCTCAGGGAATGGTGAGATTTTGGAAGGGTTACTAGAAGGCGTCTTGTGGTCTCTTGCCTTTGGAGTATTTCATCTTTGCCCTGATCTAGTACCAGTATCATCACCAAATACTCCCTCTAAATAGGACTGAAAATACTGCCCGCAATTTATTATTTCTGTAGCCTAAAGGTTTTATACTTTCATATATGCATTACTTGTTAAGCGTAGGATTTTATTAGTTTCTTCTAGTGGTCAATCTTTGGTGGTTATATAAAAAGCAGTCTCAATGTTTTTTATTAGTTTTTTGATAACGCTTACATGTAGTGCATTCTGGGGAGCTGATCTCTCCAGTATGAATGAGTAAACTCCTCATAGAAAAATCAGCATTTTTTTTAATCTTAATTTGCGTCTAAGCTCAGCATTGAATGCAACTTTCTAGAAAGTCGCATGTCCATATGAGGACCTTTATTAAAGCAGCCTGATCCCATTTCAGTGTGGCTTTTGTACAGACCGTATTTTTAAGTGGATCCTTGCACTACTACTATTTGGCTTTCATGTTTTAGTTTGCTTTGATGTGTGTAGGGAGAGGAAGTGGCTCACTAGAGACAAGTATGATTCTTTCTCCTCCTCCTGTTTTTTTCTTCTGTCCACAGCATACACAATGCAGTGCTTTATGGTCTCTAGTGTATCTTGTTCTTTTGTTGTATTGTTCTTGAAACCTCTGTAATAAATCCTTCTCTCAGCTGCATAATCTGGGACTTTTCCCCTGACAATGATTTATTGATGTATCTGAAAACATCACGTAGAGCTCTGTATACAGGAAGACCTAAGAGGTCTGCATCTGTCCTTCAGGAAATATTTTTTGGTGCAAAATATTAGCAGAAAGATACACTTTTCCTTCTGACTTATATCTGCTGTGCTTAGAGGCAGTGTGATGGAGTCTTAGCATTAGCATTAGAGCAGTCCTTTTGTGAACATGCAGAGAGGTCAGTAAGTACATGAATATAAATTAGCCTGGTGGACTAGTGTGGCTATTAGCTGGGTCGAGTGTTCCTATTCCGTATAATTGTTTGCTGCACCTGAATTAATTTGAGTGTTTAAATCCTGCATATTAATTTTGTGCTGCAGGATGTAAAGCTTTAGAATAATCCCTTTAATACTCTTCAGTATAAACACCTTAATCAAGCAACAGCTTTGTAATTAGTTCTACTTTCAGACTGGATATAATTTACTCCTTTTATTGCTCATAACTTATTCCAACTTTTAATCGCAATGATTAGATTCAAAATGTGAGCTTAAATGGCCTCTGACAGAAACTGGGATAGCTGCAAAAGACGGGCTTATGCAGATCCTAGCTTTGTAGAACAAAGATTGTGCCCATGCTTTTTACCATGGCAGCACTAAGAGTCTCTCTTCTTTGTGGCTTTTAATCATAGGATTAAAATCATAGGATTAAAAACATTGGATTGAGTTCAGGAGCTTTTCTTATTTATTTATTTAAAAGTGTGATTCAAATAGAGTTTTATGCATTTGCTCTGCTGCACATGAAAAAATGCTAACATGTTTAGTACCCCTATATAGGCTAAAACTCCTGGTAAGTAAATAATGGTTTAGCTTTTCAAGATGTGTTTACCTATTCTCTTTTTCATCTGTTTCTCCATTGACATTTGGAAGAACAAATCGTCTGAGCAATACAAGCATTTTGATGGCCAGGTTACACTGGGAGATGGCATTTTAAATTGAGTCTTAATTTGGCATTTAAATTAATATATTAAGGCAGTTATTTGTGTTAATTACATACAGACTAGTGGATTATTAAAAACATACTTGTTCAGCTTGGGTAAAGCTGTAAAAGAGAAACCTCGCAAAGCATTGTTAAATATTAATGAGTATGTTTTTAATAATCAATTGAGCCACATATAATGTAGACTAACTATCATAATAAATCTAAGTGAAATGCCTGTTGAGACACTAAATGTCGAGGAGTTCATTTGAATAAATAAGTATAGGTGAAAACGTAATAGGTAATATAGGTAAAAATATAGGTAAAAGATGCTTACACTTTTTTTTAAAAAAGCTATATTAATAAAAGATGTTCTACTCCAAAGTTACTTCCTGATGTGACACAAACTGTGGCTGAAAGCAAATATTATGGCTGAAAGCACGCAATGTAATGTATATGTTATGTTTCTCCTACCTGAAATGTTGATGACTACATAGAAAAGCCAAACAGTATTTTGAGCATTTTCAAAAAAGCAAGCAAAACAAAACAAAAATCTCACCTTGATTATATATTTATATATGTATATTTCATTTAAATAATTTCAAAAGAATTACGCTACTTCAGGAAAACAGCTTCTGAAATATTAGCATTAAAATAAGTGTATATAATAGGGTTTACTTGTAAGGAAGTCATAATCCACATTAGTCTCTAATCTGCAGTCTGGAGGGTGCTCTGCATTTATCCTCTCCAGATAGGCATCAAAACCATCACCTTGCCATGCTGGAGATGTATATGTACATCAAACACACCAAGCTATGATGTATACTAAAAAGTGCTTGTGTTTGGATAATACAGGAGCACTTTCTACTGAAATTTGTGCTACAGCTAGGTCCAGTCATACAAATTCTGCCCAGGGTTACCTAGATACAGGTTGTATCTGGTGAGTTTTACACTTTGAATTTAGTTGCTAATTTGAGGCAGAACCCTGACTTTGACTTTGAATGACTGCAATTGTAACCCCAAAATATGATTTATGTAATTGAATGTTTTGTTCTGACTCTAAACTACTGGGTCATAAAAGGCTGCATAAATATCTCACTCTGAAGTAGTAATCTTTCTTTTCCACGGCTGTTCACTCACCTGAGTGGATACCTGTTCCCTCCCAGGTACTTTTCTGCACAAAATTCACTGCAGATTTTTCTATGGCAGATTTGAATTTTGCTACACATGATGGGCAGGAGTGCTGGGCTGTGCACGGTGAATGTTGTCTTTGCACATTTGTTTGCTAACCTGGACCCTAGCTCTACCTACCAGAAATGTGTAGCTAATATGAAGTAAAATACAGTTTTCTGTGGCCTATGAACGACAAAGTTAAGCTAGGTGTTTAAAGCAGAGCTTTCTCGCTGCTGTGGAAACCTGAATTCACATCATGTCTTTCAAGTCTTTCCCCTCCTTGTGACCTCTTGCCAATTGTAAGCATTTGAATAAGGCTGGATTGGCAGCTGATCCAGGCTAAAGAAATCAAGATTAAATTTAAATTGTATTGCACATGAAAGGTATCAGAATTAAAATTAAAGAGGATGATGTGGAGAATATTTAATTAGGAGGACTCAGTGGTTTTACCATTTACCAACTTATTCTTTTCACAGTAACCTTCATTTTTCTGAATTTTGGCTTTAATACTAAGCTATTTTTTCCCCTGATTTTATCCTTTCCATGCACTACTGAATAAAAATGAGGTTAAAAGGGGAACATTTCCTAAAATTCTACTTTTACCTTGTTTGATTTTTCTCTTTGGTGTGGTATTATCTAGTCAGAAAGACTTCCTCCAGCAGCCTTTTGGGAAGTGTTCTTTGTTAAAGGAAGTCTTTTATTTCATTCTGCCAAGGAAACGAACCAATTTGATATGATCCTTTTATCCTAGAGAAAGGGCATAACTTCTTTATTTTCAAGGTTGTGCATTTTTTCCAACTGTAAAACATACTCCACTATTGAAGCCATAATTATATGCACTTGTCAATCAATCTTAACCTACTACAGTACGGTTATGCCATTTTATCTAAAAAGTGAAAGATTAAAGGCTTTGAATAAAATGAAAGGTACACATAGTAAAGAAAGTGTAATGTACATTATTGGGTTTCTGGAAAGGTAGATGTAGGAGGGACAGATATGCCAATATTTGATTTTTTCACATGCATTAAAGAGTTATTTAAGGATGTCTATATTTTGCTTTCCTTTTGTTCTTCTTGCAAGCACTTGAAAGGTTTCATTTATATGCTATAGTGTAGTGTATGTACTACATATTAAGAGATGGTACTTAAAAGTAAATTAAGTATGCAAAGGGAAAATAGCATCTATATAAGACATGTATCTTACTCTCATATCATAGGAAGCTACTGTAATCTAGGAAGACTTGCATGTTCAAGGTTTTTACTGTGAGTTGCACTTACTAAAATTTGAAACCTGGAAGCAATAACATGTCACTAATTAGCACCTGCCCAGCAAGAAGGTGAAGTTAAAAAAAATCTGTTCCTTGACTTAGTCAATTCTTATTCTCCCAGGCTAGTGGCGCGGTGTGCTAGAGTAATCACAACAATTGAATAAAATCTATGCAAATTAGGCATTAGGAGTGTATCTGTACAATTTCTTTAAGAAACATAGTATGAAAGTTTCTGTAGACACCTGAGCAACTTTAACAGAGGAGGCAGAAGAGAATATGGTGTGGTTAACATTTCTTTTGTATCTTATAGAAGGGGAGAAGTTGGGCCTGATTAATCTCTCATTTAGGTAAGTTGTACGAGGTTAACCAAGAGTTGATTCCTAGCTATCACCATGCCTTTTCTTTTTTTTTCACTCCGTCTCCTGCATACATTTTTGAAATGGATGATTTGTAGAAGATTTTCCTGATTTACTTGTGAAGATTTTCATTGTCTGTGTTTTCCTCCCCAGGCAAAAGGGAGGGGACTATATGAACTCAAAGCTGCTGAATATCTATTTACTACCCCTTGCCTTGGTCAGCTAAGGAGAGGCTAGGTTTGCTAGAGGACTGTATGCAAGAAGGAAACAGAAGGAAAGTTGGGAAAATCCCCCCTGATAGAATTAGCCCCTTCTTTGCTGGATCATAACATGTGAACATTATGAGGAGCAGCTATGCACAGCTAGTTGCCTCAAGGCAGATAATGTGGTTGTAGTATCTTTGAAGAGCAGGACAGAGTGAGATTTGGAGATGGAATGGAGATTATGGCTTCAGGATTCTGCCCATAAGGTTACTGTCACCATTCAACAGTCTTATATATATATCGTCCTATTTACGTTGTATGTAAACACTCCATAACTTTGACTCTCTTTAGTGGGGAATTTTTATGACTCCTGACTTTTAGATAGGAAAGGGAAAAAAAAAACCCTATTCACAGGTTTTAATAAGTAGACTTACTTTAATAAGTAAGACTATTTGAAAATCCTGGCCTAAGATCACTTGGAAAATGTGATAGAATAAGAAGTTTGAATGGTTAGAACTCTTTGTTTTCTGCTGCCTCAGGTTTTTCATTTATTTCAAGAATTACACCCTACCTTCCTCTTATTCCAGCTTCTCACTGCCAAAGTGCATACTTTATTTCTCCTTTTCCAGGGGGACCTTTGTTTTCAGGATCCTACTCCCAGCCTATATATATTCTGCAGCAGTAGAACACAGTAAGACTGTTTTGTTTAGCAAAAAAGTTATTCACATTTTTCCTATCAGACTCTGCTATTTGATGATTTTCTTTACTCT
>VZSG01000876.1:253086-283439 GCA_013398315.1 Nothoprocta pentlandii
TTTTTTTTTTTTTTTTTTTTTTTTTTTTTATCTATATGCAACTTATGGCAAAATCTCAAAATGATGTATTAGGATTAGAATGATTTTTTCCCCTTGTCTACTACTTAATGCTATGAGGGCAAAAGGTAGATGGGTTTAGGTTTTACTCACTTTTACTTCTAATGCCAATGAATGGTCATTCGCCTTTCCTTTCTCTTTTCCATCACTTCAGAATGAAGAAAGCTTATTCTAAGTAGAAGTAGTGTAGAATATAAGGCTTGTGTATTTTCTATTTTGAACTTAGTAAAAGTAGGTGATATGAATACAAATATAAACATGAATATTGAGGTGAAGTTTCAGGAGGTTTCAAACACCTTACGTGTTTGAAAGGGGAAAACAGATATGTTCTTAAGCTCAAATTTTGAATGAGTTGTCTGATGGAAAAATTCCAATTAGAGAAACCTATTGAACATATTTTTTTTTCTCGCTTGCTTCTTGCCTTTTCTTATAATTCAGAACTTGAATTTATTGAGGAAATCTCTTAAGCACTGAGATAAAGTAAGTCTTCTCATTAAAGCAGTTGCAAAGGCTGGTTTCATAAAGGTCTTTGGCTTTCAGCTTAGTAGAAAACCATTAACATTTTATTCATTATATCTTAATCTCCCTGTACCTTTTTTTTTTAAAAAAAATTAACATACTTGCTATACAGTGCTTTCCATGCAAATCATATCATTATATCTGAGTGTAGAAAAATACTAAAATCAATGTATAAATAAAATCTTAGAGTAAGACTCTGTGTATTTGATCCGTTAAGTATGAAGGTTTGTTCCCACTGCTGACTGTAGAGAGGGAAAATCCCTAAATCAGGAAACTAAACTAGATTAAAAAAAAAAAAAAACAAAAAACACCCCAAACTCTGAATTTATATATGCTGAATTTCTCTGCTTACTCTGTATCTGAGGGACAAAGTGGCTCAGAATTAGACGTACATTTTTTGTCTGTGATGTCTGCAAATATTTTCCGCTCTGGTACATCTACTTATGCCGTCTTGGCATAGCTGACTTGGAAAGGTTTTTTTTGGCGTGAGGACTGAAATGGAGCAGGAGTTAGAGGTGTTGGTGACAGCCCCTCAGCCTTGAGTCTCCTGATGAGTGAATGCTTTTCCTCCCAGACAACTCCTGTGGAGGCACAAGAGAAGTTTGTGCTGGACTTGCCCATTTTCCGTATGGACAAGCTTTTAATTTATTTTCATACCTCCTCTTGGCTTGAAAACCTCAGGATGGATCAACCCGGTCACATTTTTTCAGTGAGGACATTTCAAAGGGCTTGGGTTTGTTTCAAAGCACAAATGAAACAAGTGATGAAAGCTCTGAAAATGCCCCTGAAAGAAAATGTCGGGATTTCTTTCAGCTCTTTGTGCACTGATGTTCTGTTTCAGAGAACAGAAAAGTAAAAAGATTCAGAGTAGGAAGAATAAGTAAATATAGTTAATCAAAATGAAAATCCTCATTGAATGCCTCCATGGGCTGTTTACGATTGACTTTGACAAATAGGGTAGTTCTTTTAATTTCTTTTTAGCCTAGCTAAACCTTAAATTGTGATTCCACCTTAAATGTAGAGTTCATACAAGCAAGCCTGCAGGAGCAAATTTCCAAGCCTTTTAAACTGTGATGATTCCCTGCGTAACTGTGATTCCCTGTGTAACTGATGATTCCCTTTAAACTGTGATGATGCCCTGCGTAACAGAGGGCAAAACTTGGCTTGTTCTTTACCTCTCTTCTTCTCAGGAAATCATCCAAAAAGGTGTACATGCAATAAAATAATACTTCCAGTGGCCCTTTCCTAGTATTGATTGGCTTTAGCAGAAGAGTGTTCTTTTTCAGCTTGTGTTGGGTTATGGAAAGCCTCAGATGATCCTTCAGCATGGCGTGCTTTGCCTCTTCTGAGCTCATGGGCAACAATAACCTCTCATCATGATTGCATAGCTTCCTGCAGACAGATGGGCCTAATCCCAGTACTCTGTCAATTTAGTAATCTATTCCAATCAGGACGTGATGGATTTGATAGGCCATCTGTAGCCAAGTGAGACGGATTCAGGACAGGTTGGAAGCTGTGAGGCTTGTGGAATCTTTCAGATAAGCTTTCTGCTGTAATGCATAGACAATTATCTCAACCGGAAAGGAAGGGGAAAAAAAAGAAAATGAAGTAAAATAAGGAACCAAAGAAACTCTTTTCCACATGATACTTTATGTGTTGAAAAGGATATAAAAAAAGCTATGCACAAATTGAGTCAAGTTCAGGTGAACATGCTTGGCTGAAATACAGTGAAGGGAAAAACAAACATCTGAAATGTTTTTGTATAGATATTTCATCTCAAAGTACATCCAACAAAATGAGTTACTGCTTGGATCAAACAGGACATTTGTCTGAGCACAGAGCATTTCATTGTAATGAAGTAGTACTGGGAAAAAAACATGTTTTGGGTTGACCTGAAATGGCTTTTTTATTCCTTTCCTTTTACATTCAAGCAAAGTTCAACTCTTTGAATGTAGATTTTTATTAACAGCAACCAACTAAATGCACAAGCATTCATACAGATTTAGTTTCTAGTATCAGCCTCTTAGCTCCTGCCCCAGCCTTTTTAAATCTTGAAAAAAAGATTTAAGGGCATGATCCTGCCCATGTAGAGTTTTGTGGACTTCATTGGGAGTTTGATGTGAAGAGGTCTGTTTGTCTTACTGAATTTCTGTCACCTTCGGCCAAGAACAAGAGCAGCAGCCCTTATTTCTAATGAACAGTAAGCTAAATAGGCTTCTGAGAAGTGTAGATGCTAATTATTGCTTTTATGTATATTGAAAGCAGTAGAAGTAGTAAGGAAGTTTTTTGTTTTGTTTTGTTTTTTGGGAAAGGTGTTATAAAGCTGAAGCAAAAAAGTGAAGAGATGGATTTTTGTGATTTTATTTTTTTATTTATGTTTTCTTTAAAAGAAGTAATCTTCTTCAGTATGTAGCATTACAGATCCTGTTTCCAGTTTCTTCAGTACATTTTTTCTAGGGGCTTACATTGCTGCGCTAGTTTACTCATGAGTGAAAATGTTTAGAAATACTCTAAGTAATTAAAGTGGAAGAAGTTAACAGCATTGTAACTCTTTTGAGGTAAAGTCTAAGAGAAAAATATGTGAGAGGAAATTATGTTATGATATTAAAATTATATTTTCTCTACACTCTCTGGATACTCCTTATCTTTAAATGGCTCTGCTTAACTTCAAGAATTAAATAAAAATTCCTTAATCTTTCCAGCTTCCTTTGCTGCAGGGCTAAGCTGTACACAGCAATTGTTGATCTGAAAGTTTTATCTCTGCTTCCAAAAAGCAGGTTCATGAATGCTTATAAAATATCATTGAATACTGTACATATAAACTTAATGTTTCCTATTCTGCTGGTGTTGTGTCTTGCAAATAATATCTTTCCAGGGTATGAGGGTGTGAATTGGTGCAAACTTCTTGAAATGAGAAGGGAAGTGAACCTTTGCTTCTTCTAAACTTTCACAAATGTGATGAACATAACCTGGAGAGATTTTAGGAAATAGATGTATTTAAAGCAAAGAACAGTAGCAATTTTGAACTGTATTTTGTATTACAATGCTACTTTTGAATATTTCTTCTCAAATCCCTCGCAACATAACCACATCAAACTGAAACTCTCTGTCTACCTTGGGTTGCTTTTTAGCCTGGAGCTTTTTGAGAATATTCTTTGGTTTAGTTCAGGTTTTGCAATCTATTCACTACTGCATATGGCTGAATTCCCCATTGAGCATTAATAGCGTGTTAGAACAGAGTGTGAAAAAAGTCAAAGAAAATGACTGTCTTTAATAAATAGAAAAGATGTCTTCTTGTTCTGTGATTTTAAATTCAGGGATGCCTCCACATGAATAGGTTCAAAGCCAGAGAAACACACAATAACAGGTCTGGTTATACGGTTTGTTAAACACAAAATAGAGCTGTACAGCACAACCTCTGTTTCTGTCATGGCTGGAAAAGTAATAACATGTTTAGAAAAGAACACACTTTAATGAAGATACATCTGATGCAAGGAAGGAAAAGAAAGAAATTCTTCTATCTTGCTGTCAAAGCAGACTGCACATCCATGCTCATTTTATGTAGACTGCAGGGAAAAAAAAAAAGCCTCAAGGTCTAATTAATATTACAAGCTTACTGCAGCTGGAAATGTCTTCTCCATTATGCCCTTCCATTTGGTTCCGTTTCATCCTAATTCATTAGATTCTTTCCACAGAGATCCTACCCTCAACAAGACGTTTTGTAGAAATTTGGAGTTGCATTTATTGGTGAAGAGTGAGAATTTGCACTTCATCTGAATCTTCCTTTTGGGAGAAGAGGAGGACTTTCTGCAGAAGGGGCAAGATGGAAGGTGCAGAGGACATGCTAGCTAAAAGTCTCAGATACTTTAAACGTGCTAATTGGTCCTACCTTTTACCAGTGTAATTTAATTCTAAAATTTACCTTGAGGACTAAAATATGTATCATCCATTTTTTTCTTGTCGAAAGTATTAATACACATTTTAAATATACATGTACACTGCTTACAATGTAAAAATACATATTATTGCCTATAAGGCAATCTGTGTTGAATACATTCCCTGTGATTTAAAATCTGATGAGATAGTGGAGGCACTTTAGTATGGGAAATGCTGAGAGCAAGGAAAGCTTTCCAAAGAGGAGGGATAGCCAACAGCAATGACTTAGTGAATATGTTAAAAGTTTATGACTTTCTGAAGTTATTTTGCACTGTGTTTTCTCACTTGTAAACACTTCCTTTAATGTCCGCAGGTGGAAACTCACTGATGTGAGCTTAAATACACTGATAGGTTGGACATAAATAGTAGTTTGAAAGGGGAGGAAAAAAAGATGTTTTATATGAGATTTTTTTTTCTTTCAGTCCTTCATGAAGGGCAAATACAAGAGGAAAATATTTCAGTTATTGAATATAAGTGGAGGGAAAGATAAAAAAAGTATGAGACATCTTTATTCACTGAATATAGCTACTAAAATTTATTTAAAGATACATTATATATTTACTTGTTTTGTATCTTTTTACGGTTATTTTTAAACTGCTTTTTAAATGTTTTGACTTTAAATAATTTTCATAATGTTCCTAGACTTTTTTTTTTTTTTAAGAAATTTTGCAAATAAGGAAGTATCTCTTTATGTTACTTTAGCTTAGGTTTCAAAATGGATATTGAAGTCAATTTTTCTTCTGCTGTGTCACAAGTACTGAATGGCCTTTCAGCTTTTGAAATGCTTTCACTTTCATGCTTTGCATGTGCAGCCTAAACAAAAAATCTTCCTTCTCCTTCCTTTTGGTACTGAATTGACTTGACAACTTGAAAATAAGTCCTGGAGGGAAAGAAAGAAGTGAAGTAAATGAAAGTCATCTTCTATTCTTGATGTAAAAGGAGGGAAGAAAATTAGGAGAACATGGGCTAAGAAAAGTAGCATTTTCCCTTTGTTTGTGGGCTCTTCTTGTGCTGTGATATGTTGGCGTTTCTGGTCTGAAGAGAAGGTGATAGAAGCTCCATGTTTGGATGAATAAGGGTTTAAGTTCCTACCAACTTTAAAAACAGTGCTCATCGCAAATAAGTTCTTCACTAAGGAAGTACAACAAGGAAAAATCCAAAAATGTTCCTAAAGTCAAAATCTTTGGAGATACAGGGAAAGAAGAGACAAGGAAGTAAAATGTGGGATGCTTCAGAAAGATAAAGGTATTCTCTGTATTCTCTATCTCCAAACTGAAAATATCTTCTTTTCTTTGAACTTTATAGGTAGCTACTAAATTCTAATGCCTTTTCTCTTAAATATTGATACTCTTCCCTCAGTAAGCAATTTTTTAATTTCAGGTCATCATAAGGGAATATAGTGAAAAAACAGCTTATTTAATGAGAGCTGTCCTATATTTATTTAAGAGTTTAATTACCAAAAGAAATAAACGTGCTGCTTTTCAAGGAAAGACTTTGATAAAGAAACAATGCCACTGAGATGACCTGAAAACTTACAGGTAGCTAGGTCTTCTGAGGACTGCATGGGCATTGCAGAAATGTTTAAGTCATGCTCTCTGCCTGACAATTTCTATTTAAAAGTCTTCACAATTGCCTTTAATCTCATAGAAACTGAATTGAATCTAGTAGAATTCTGCTCAGGAATAAACATGAGCAAATCTCATGAGAATAAACATAAGAAATCTAAGCATGGACAGTCAGGAGCAGGCAATGGCATTTTGTTTCTCTTGTGATGCTTGTGTGGAACATCTCTTTTTAATGTGGAGGAGGTAAACTATTGGATTTATGAAATAAAAATATGGTCACCATTCAAAAGTATAATAGAACCACTATTTTACTTCCGTAGGACATAATTTATGGCAGAATGATACAAAGAAAAATAAGCCCCTTCTATAAAATTAACTAAGTGTAATTAAATTGGGTAATGGGGCATATACAATATGCACTTTCCAAAAAAAAAAAAAAGTCAATGATTTATGTTTAAAGCTGTGGCTTATGAGATGTTTTGATCACGAAATAACAAATGAATGGACCTATATTCTATTTCCAACTCAAATCCATTTTTAGGCACTGCCATGATGAAAGAGATATCACATTTTGTTTGAGCATTACAAGAGATTCATGGGATTACTTCTGCAAGAATCATAGGTTCCAGTTTGGAGATTGGCCCACAATTTTGTAAATCATTTTTTCAGATTGTTTGATAGATACAGACGTAAGTAGTTCAATTGTGAAAATTGTAAGCCCCTCAGTACATTATCAGGGAATCACATAAACCTGCTGTAGTAACAACATTTTGGTTTTGGATTATGGAGTAATACACATATTTCCAAAATAACCTAGAAAAGAAATTCAGACATAGTGTTGTATTGTTTTACAGCATTTGCTAAAATCATTTAGGTAAGGCCATTACATTTTTGTCTTAAATGTATTGCTTAAAACAACAATAAAAGAAAGAATTTACTATACAAATGTTAACAGAGAGTTTATGCATGAAATAATATGAGGTTCCTTTCATGCGCAGAAGTGACATATGAAACGATCTTGCCAAGCAGGAGTGTTCCTTAATGTTGTCACTAAACTTACAATAACTCTAACTCTGAGACATGTATATATGCATATAAAATATAACTGCAAACATATATGCATGTATGCATTTTTAAGGTATATTTTAGGCGTACCAATAAAACTTGGTAGACTTTTCAAGTGAATTTGTCTGAGATGAGAGTGAGATATGCCATTAAGATTGCCACTAGGCAGGATTAACATCTTTATGAGGATGGTTTGCAAGTAATTCAGGCCGAGGATCCTGACTTGAACAGGCTTCTGTTCAGTGTGTGTATGACATTCATTACAGACCCATTTTTAGTATTAAGAAGAAATCAATAAAGTGTTCAAATTTTGTCCTTTTGCAAACACATCATGTTTCTGGTATTATATAAGTTTTTTTTTATATCTGATTTTGTGTTGTCCTTGTGTTTCCTTGCTCTGGTTCAAAGGTGCTTAGTTTCTCTCCATTTATAAATGGCTAAAAATGGAGAGCAGCTAAAGATTACACTTACATTTTACAATTTATGTTTTCCTGCATATAAAATTTAGTCTGCGTTTGTGTAAATTTTATATGCTCGTGCTTTTTGAGTAAATAAACCAGTGCAACACAAATATGCAGATCCATCACAGTGAATTACCTACTCATACACAGTTACTTAATTACTTATGTCTGGATGTTCTGTGACCTGTGGACACTAGTACAACTTAACCATTGAGCATAAGACCCATTTCCACAAATCTATGCTCTCTGCTGATATGGGCTTGTTTCACATCACAAGTTGTATGGGCATGGTAGAGCTTTGACAGCTCTCACTAAGACAGACATAAGCAATTATGTTATTTTATTTGAATAACTTCTTAATATTCATAGTCTAATACAGATTCTGGCATCTAAATATAATTAATGTTGTCTGACAAGGTGCTTAAAGATGTTTTTCTGCAAACTCTTAGGCAGTAAGCAGCCTGATTTTTTTCAGTTGAAGACTTACTTGCAAAGGAAATCTGTTTTTGTCGTGGAAAAGCCTTTTCTCTGAAATCTGTAAGTGATAGATTCCTCTGTGAAGCTCCTCGAACTGCTCTTGTGTGAAACAGGGCAGGAATTCTATTAAATATGATCCTGATGGTGTTGGCAAGGGAAGATTTTCACATGAACTATTCCCTGCACTTTAAATTTTCATAAGATTCCCATTACTGACAAACACTAGCAATGAGCAAGTGCTCTAATCATATTTAACATCTGCTGGGCATTTAGTTGCATGTAAGGTTTAGCCACTCTGCAGGCACAGAGGCTGGGAGATTCTATTTGTTTGTTTGTTTGTTTGTTTTGCCTTGTATACTTGCTACTAACATTTAGCTCGAGCAGCATCACAGAAATCGTCACCAAGTGCAGATCTATTGGTCTTAACTTTGAATAATGAATTGGAAGGAGGACTTAATAGAAGAAGGGGAGTACAGTATGAGCTCTGCCTTGAGGAGCAGATTGCTTAAAAAACATCGGAAATGGCAACAACTTTCCTTCAGGAGACCCCAGACTGCACAAACCACACAGCCAGCTGCCACGCTTATTGTTGTTGCTGAAAGGCTGCAAATAATTTAGCGCAATGTTGACCAGAGTGAATGGTTTGGTGTCACATGGCAGTGACATGTGACATATCACATATACAGAGAAATATATATGCCTATTCTATAGCTGTGCAAAGTGAATAAACACAGTGACATAATATCTTTAGCTCTGTATCTGATCTCTATGTTATCAGTATGTAAGCAGTGACAACAGCCTAGAAGTAGCTTGAAGACTTGATGCTAAAAATAGAGATAAAATCTGGCATTCTCATGCTAAAACAACATAGCTTCAGCTGCGATATATTAATTTTTAAAGGCATCTCCGCCTGTGTTTGGATGTGTACATACCCAATGTGGGTGTGTGGAGCCTAGAAAAAAGGAAGGGAGAGCTACATTTTGCTGTCTAGCTCAATGCCTCGGTTGCATGAGCCTTGGTTAATTAGGAGCAGCTAATGATTATCTGTGCTGGTCTATGCCTTGAATTTCAATTGAGCAACAAGACTGGTCATTTTCTAGTGATTGCATTAGCACCATTTTAAAACCAAGAGACAATTTTATTAAGGTATATTCAAAATCCTTGAAGATGTATAATAACTCATATCTGTTCCTTTCCTAGGGATAAAAAAAAAAAAAAAGCTGAAAAAGTAAGTGCATGTATTAAAGGTGACAGAGATAGATGAGATTAGCTTAGCTTTTTTGCTTGACAGCGTTTTCCCACAACATATGTTCCGTGCTATCAGGGCTATTACTGAGAGCACTGCCTAATCAGGGAGACAGATTCGCAAACAGTGGCTGCAACACATGGTGGCCTCGCAGTGTTAAAAAGGACCATCACAGTCATTTGTAAACATGGTCAGATAATGCGAGTATTTATCATTTTGATTGTTTCAGCCACAGTCTTAAAACCCAGCCATCTTTCGCTCACTACTTCAGTGAGCCTGGAAGGAGGGGGGCAGAATACAAAACAACAACCCTGTCCACTTGTAAGTTGGCTTTGTTTGCTGCCACATAAAAGGAATGAGGGAAAAAAATCTGACAGCTTTTTAATGGGCTTACTATTGATTATGTGTATTAAAAGCATTACCTTTAAGACTAATTGGTGACTGTGGTTTTAATGACAGGACACCATTAATTATGGTCGGGTGCCATAATTGCTTCTTGCTGCTATTATAAACAATGGTAGTACCCAGCTTTTTATTTATCAAATGCTGCTTCTATGGGGAAAGGTTAAGTAAATCTGATTGCAGGAAGAAGCAGCTGAAATTCTGCATGACTGATGTAAGCCAGCAGTAAGTGGTTTGCTGACCTAATTTTACAGCTGCTCGGTGAAAACGCTTGTAAATGAATCTGTAATTGGAACTATGGCAGTCTGCTGCAGGGAACACAATATTTTTTGTTATTCTATGAGATTTCTGTGGTATTTGCACAAGCTGTTAGAACCGGACATAACACTATTGGAAGAGCCAAAGCCTTTCCGCTGCCAGGGCCAAGACTGGTAATTAGGACTTATGGATATCAATGTTTTTAACATTTTAACATTTAACATTGAAGTCCTCTCTTCCCAGAAAGGCAAGGTAAGGGTAACTCTATCACATTTGCAGGGCTAATTTCTAAAGTTTCCTTATCTTGGTGATAAGGATGGCTTCTGTATATAACATCAGCTGTTCTTGGTCTGTTTTAATTTTCCAGTAACATTGTCAAAAATTTTCTGCAGCAGGTCACTTTTTTGCTTTCTCAAACAGGTAGGTGCAAGTTGTCATAAGAGCTATTTTTATTGTTGTAAATTCCAAGACTTACAGAGTGCAGATGGAAACCCTAAAAGAATGCCAAATTTCCCTATCAATGATGTATTTCTTTTTTTCTAGTGTCAGTTTACTGGTGAGCTATATATTTCAGGTTTAAAATACATAATTTAATAATCGAAGGCTAGTCGACCCTTGTACATGAGTCTAGTCTTGGCTCTGCTGGACTCGGGACAAATTTCCTAATGAATTCAACAGAGTGATAACTGTATCCCTATTCAGCCCAAGAGATCTTTCTTTCATAGAAAGTTATTCTAATCATATTCATGTTAAATTTATCCTTAACTTGGTCCATTTTCTTTTAAAAATAAATATATTTTCCTTCTATTACGCTTATTATGCATATTATTTTTATAATACTTTCCTTCGTCTACCAAGTAGAGTTTGTCTCATCACATCTACCCTAGCCCGCAACACACAAAAACACTGCTTTATTTCTATGATAGAATTTGCACATTTACATTCGCAGCTCATGATAGTCACGTACTTAGAAGGCTGGTTTCAAAAAACTAGTCCTGCAGTTCATGGAAAGGAATTAATGAAAATCCTTTTGAAGAGCAATTGATACCAATATTTCATACAGTTTTTCTTAAACTAATCTAGACCACATTTTATACATTTTCTGTTCATTTTAAAGTCTAAATATAATCATTTTGTTGTCAAAAGGCTCTAGAAATTTTAGTTGGCAGAAAAAAATACGTGATTTTAAAAAGTATTTCAAATTTATGTTGTTTTGTTATTCTTTCAAGTATCAATGACAACAAATGACTAAGTGTATTTCTTCATAATTCTAATAATAGATGGACTAGAATGTTGAAATTGTTGTCTTATGCCCTAAAAGGATTTGCATAATGGACTGTTGAAATATGACTTACACTGTAATCTATATTCTGATGTTGTCATTGTTTTTGTAGCCCTTTAGTCTGTGGAATACAACTTTGTACACAGGGTACCAGGTGTGTTTAGCAAATAAAATGCATTCAGGAACTGCAAAAATTGTATTTATAACCAGTCTGATTTATAACTCTCAAAGAACAACTCAGAAGCCCTTCTGTACTCTTTAATGCATAGAATGATTGAAAGTATGGCAAAAGTTCCAAATTAGCCTGTGTTTTGCCAGTTGTAGCTGGTCTTTTAATGTTTTAATGTGGATTTCTGTGTGTGAGTATAGAGTACATAAAGCATGAAAGTATGTGTAAAATAATTAGCTGTCCTCATGCTGTTTTTTGTCAAACAAGTCATATTTGTTCTTTTTTTTTTTTTTTTCTTAACTTCAGGAATGCATGTGTACATGCAGAACAGAGGATGTGTAACAGGTGAATATGCATTTCTCTTCTTGATAGTATGCATATCTCAACTATGCATATCTCAATCCAATTATGTGTAATGCTTTGGGCCAAAAATACATCTGAGTGTAGCTTCAAAGGTGAAAAGAAATGTGTTTTAATTGATTAATTGTGAAATGAATATTTAAGGCACAGACAATAAAGAAAAGTATTTGGCTGTCCAGCAGGAACACTTTCTTTTTAACAGGAAGGGCCGTTGCATTGGCTTTCACTTACAGAAAAATATTGTTAAGGTGCAAGATGTGTATTTGTTTTGTTTTAATTCTGATCTTTAAGTTTGTTATATAGATCTCTCCAATCTACTACAGTTGCTTTATTTTAAAAAGACTTCTTGTTTTCCTGCATAAGATGAGATTCACACTGTTAAAATTTTGTCTTTCCCATATCTTTGTTTTCCTAGCCAGTACTTCGAATTATAGTACTTTAGAAGTCCTTGATTTTGCTTTCCTGCTGATGGCAATATGCCAAAAAAAGCATAATAATGAAAACTGCAAAGATTTTTTTAAAGTTCTTCTTTTTTTTTTTTTTTTTTTTAATTCTATGGAAAACTGTATGCATTCCTCTGAGAATTCGTATATGCCTAAAATATGGATAGTGAAAAACTGTAATCAGTATGTGGCCACCTGCCATATTGTGCTTTTAAAATAATAAGGGTGCCTGAAATTTTCTACATAGAGAGGTGTGTAAAATTTATATTGTTTTCTAAACCAAAAAGAGATACTTCCTATTCTAACTGCAAGAGTTAAGGCTAAAGCCTTCCCATTATTAGGAATTTAGTATCCTTTTAACGGATATGACACACTGTCTGTAAGATAGTAGCAAATACCTTTAGTTTCAAATTCTTTTATAATATTCCTGAGTGAATTTTCTAAATAAATGCTTTCCTATATGGAAACATCTGGAAGTGAGAGCAATAGAATCAATAAATTTGTGTTTACCTGAAGTCCAATTGGAGTGTCCTGAAGGGCCCCTTGATGTCCTTCTGCTTGGGGTCTTTTCCAGCCTCAGCACATGAACATTCACAGTTGGTGTCTGTTAGCTACGAACAGGGCAGTGGTGGCTCCTAGAAAAGCGTGTGTTTATTATGAAAAAACTTTTTTAAAGATTTAGGTAGAATTTGAATTTCCTATCATGTCATATTTGAAAAACATGCAGAAAGGCTGAGGCTTCTATCAGGCTCTTCTGTCTGCTCTTAAGTAATGGATACAATTTGTGGATTCAGGCCTGGATTTGACTCAACATCTGGCTTGTTCTTACAGGTGCTATGAAGAAAGTCCTCATACAGCTTTGCTAGGAGTTGTGTTACACACTGTGAATGAGGGAAAGGCTTGTCTTGTCATCAGCCATATTAGTGCATTGCTAGAGGAGTAACCCAATGGTTGTGTTAATTTTAAAAAACAATTGAAACCATTTGGAAATTTCATTTTATGTTTAATGATACCGCACAAAATGAGTAGAAGCTAGACCACTGCTTATTAAAAGGAGAAAATATGCCACTGTGGGAAAAAATTTTAATCTTTATTTACAGACTTCTAAGTTATAGTAATAGTTTGTAATATAGCACAAAATTTCTTAATAACAGAAATGATAGTGCATGCATACTTTTAAGAACTGATAAAGCACAGTTCAAGTTATCAACAACTTCTTAGTCTCTTTCTAAAGGTAGGTGACTCTGAGAAAATTTCACCTTCTTCAGATTCATAGGGCTGCTGTCGTGAAGGTGTCATCACAGTGAGCGTGTCACAGATTTTTAGCCATCCTAAGAAATGTGCGGTAACCTAAGTGATTTTTTGCTAGTGCCTTTAAAAAGCTTTCCATTTCCGCTCAGTTGAAAAGCTTTGCCTTCATTTCAGACCACAGAATAGACTTTTCCACTGTGAGGGAGGGCTGAAGTCTGACCAGTCATCTTGTCTGGTCTGAGAAGTTACCTAGCACTGTGCTCCAACACGTGGAGATGCCATCAGCAGCCTGTGGCCCTGCACTTGTAGCTCCACCAAAAGCTCCACCAAAAACTCCATAGAGTTATGCTTTCTTAATTACTGTTTCCATATCACAGAATCACAGAATCACAGAATCACAGAATCACAGAATGGTTGAGTTGGGACCTCTAGAGATCATCTAGTCCAACCCCCTGGCTCAAGCAGGGCCATTCAAAGCACGTTCATAGTTTATCTCTGAAGGAGCTTTCCCATTGTCATAACATTCCAAATCTAGTGACATGATTTTAGCCCCAGTTTACTTTTCATGTGTATGGTTTCTTTTTTCTGCTTTGGGCAAAACTTGCTCTAGTTCTGTATCTTTCCAACTGTTGTTTAAGGGGTTTAAGTGTGGTTATTTTTTTTTGTTAAGCTGTGAAAAAGAAAATTTGAAAACTAGCCTGTTTCTGGTTGGTTTGCCATTTGTTTTTTTAGATTGTTTTTTCACTGCATAACAAGAAAATGGGAGTCACAGTAAGGTACTCCATCAAATTAAGTGGGCTGTTACAGTTTAGGATTGTGTTAATTTTAACCTCTTTTATATTAATGCGAAGTGAACTATTGAGGCAAAAGTGAAAATGAGAGCAACATTTGTAAGTAATATCAACTTGATATTCTGGCAACATTGCATAGCTGATTAATTATACTGCACTAGTCACAGCACTGAATCACTAAGTGTAAATATGCCTGCTAATGTTGACCTTAATTTGAGTCACTATCAAAGGAAAGCTTCACCTTAAAGACAGAGGAAAATATTGAATTGAAACTCCAAATCTAATCAGTCTTCTATAATTATGTTATCCAACAAGAAGGAAAATGGTTTGTGTGTTTGTCATTTCTGGACAATAATTCTTATAAGAATGAAGAAAGCAAAACTGCAGATCAGCTAGGGCTTGGTTATGACCACACTGTTATGGGGCAATTACCTTTTTATCTGTGATTTATCTGGACTTTGATAAGAGCATAAAGCAAATTCTTAGGCCATATACATCTGATCACAATTGATATGGGCTTGATGATGCTAATCACAGTCTTTCTTGTACTTGCCCTGCTCAGAAACTATAATCCTATGTAAAGTTTCACATATAATATGTATTATGCGGGTGGTGGTATAGGAATGGTGCAGTGTTTTATTGTTTGACTTTGTAAGCTGAAAATTATGAGCTTGTTTTCTTGCTACTATTGAATGCATTTTTTATTTCATTAATCTCTCTGGCAGTGAGAAGGGTCTGCTTATTACAAGAAGAGGGAAATCACATAGGAAAAAGCTCGTAACAACCAAAGAAGATGTATATTTTCAAGTAATATATACCTGTGTGTCTTAAATTGTAAATGCAGTGCACAAATAAGAAATAATTTAATTAAAACAAAATCAATATGTCAACAGTAATACCATCTAACCATCAGCACTTTGGTCCAATATTCAAGATTTTATTTCTTCTTTTGACCCCGACTAACTGAATGATTCAGAAAAGTTAGTTCCCAGTCTTTCAGTTGTCTTCCTCTACCGCTCCTTGTCTCATATATAAGCTCCTCAGGGCAAATACCATGAGTCAGTATACTGTTGTGTAAAATAAGTCAATAGTTTCACTTGGGATTTATTATAATAAAGCAAGTAATGACATTTTTAGTAGAAAAAAAGTAGTAATGTTTCAGAATGATACCTGATAAAACTTATTAAGTATGATTCCTTTTTTGCTTGTTTATGTTTTAAAAACTATAGTAGAAGACCATTCCTGCTTTTTTATTTATTCTTTTTTTTTTTTTTTCTGAGTAGCTATGCCAATTGCTTCAATGAGAAAGGTGAACAAGGTTCTATTTTTAAGGGGAAATAACTTCAGCCTCAGCTTTGTTCTAACATATAGGCAGTATTTCGTTAGCTGTATGAGGTTTAAAATCAGAGTTTCATCTGTTCTGAGTTCTTGCCAAAGGTCAGACCAGCCATCAGATTTCTTCCAGTTACCCAGGAACACTGGATGCTTAATGCATATATTATAAATAAAATGCTGCTAGTGGCTTTAGGTTTTCACTTTTTTCTGGTTAAATCATATATCAATTCTGTTGCAGTAAATCCCTAGCAGAAATCATAAGTCAAGACACAAGATTCAGAAAAAACAAAGCACTCCTAAGATGTGTTTTTAAAACAGCTATACTGAACTAATAGCCATGGTATACTGCAGATGAATGAAAAATAGTTTAATATAAATATTTTATTAGAAGAATATATAATTAATGCATTTTTAAAATTCAAGAGTAATGAAAATGAAGCCTTAATATTGAAATTATTCTAGTTTTTAAGCTTCTAAGGGGCACTAATTGGGGTCATGTAACTAGTGCTAAATCTTGCCCTAAAATGTGGTGTGTTTGGCCGTGAAGAAATCACTGGTTTCACTTATAAGAGATAAGCGTTCTACGTGAATATGAGAAAGTTCAGTTTATAAACATGGTCAATGGAGATATTTAATTTGTCTTCCTATTTAAGGCACACTGAGTCTAACTTTTTCCTTGTTTACATATCCTGTGGTAGTTGTGACCAGGCTGATTTTGTCCTATGTTTAGACCTGTGTGTGCAAGTCAAAACTCTGTGTCTTTGACAGGCTTTGACAACATCATTTCTTTTAATTATTGTCCATTGTCATTTCTTTCTGATTGGCTTAGGTTAAACATATTAGAATATAAAATCCTTTTATAAAATTATAAATATGCTAAGTGTGCTCTTCATCCATGGGTACAGAAGTGCTGTCATTTACCTCAGCCAGCAGATATTTGTCTCTTAACTTTTTCCTTTCCCATTCTCTACTTTAGCTTAGCTCATTCAGCTGCTGTTCCAAAGATATCTGGGGTCTCTGATCGCATTTATTATTGTTTTTGAGGGGTTGTTTTTTTCTTTCAAAAAAACAAATACTATCTCTGTAGGTCTGAGGTACGACCTTAATGTTAACTATGAATTCTATATATTCCTTTGAAATACTTTCAGTGCTAAGCTTGGCCTGGAAATCTGAGAAGGCTGAAGAAGAGTCTGAATGGGCGCAGATGCACTTGCTGGATGCATTGGTGTTGTGTTTGATGCATCTGAGGTGCAAAAATATTTGACATCACCTGTATTCCTGCAGCAAGACTTCCTGCAGACAGCAGAAGCTGTTGCCATTTTACATATTTCAAAAATTGTTTGATGTGAACACCTAAGCGTATGTGTGGCTTGAGGATTTCCCAAGCAATGAGTGCACTCTGAAGCTCTCCTTCCTTTCCCTTGTCTCGAGGCAAGCAGTGCACTCGCTGCAGCACTCACTGTTGGGTAATTGGGTTCTTCAAGCCTTTTTTACTAGTCTGCGTTTTGAAAGCTTTCTTATTCCCTGGAAACTGTCCTCAAACTCTTCCTCAGTCGTTTTGGTCCCCTGCCCCTGAATAAATTGCTGCTGAATTCTGACATTGATTTCTACATTCTTGGTCACAGAGAGCAGACATGATTTAGTGTTGTTATTTAGCCAGAAGGCTTTTCCTGGGTCTCCATGGCCTCTCTGCTCTCATTTATCTGCGCTCTGAGTTCTCTTATACTTCTGTGCTTAATTCTCTGATGGTGGCAAATAGTTTAAAATTTTTAAGTGCAAATGTGGCTTTGAGGCCATGGTGCTTAGTTAGTTACACTTTGCTTCTGGCACTAGCAGTGTGTTTCCTTTCTTGCACTCGACAGCTATATCAAATTATTGTTCCATGCTGGAATGGGGAAGCTTACATATGTAAATTTTCATATTAGTTTATGGCTCCAGCAAATCACTTATTAATGCAAAATCATTTTGTTGACTCTAACCTCCTCATTAAATTCCATTATTTTTGATGTGCTCATGCAGAAGCATTAATACGTAAATCAGGATGGAGAGTTTAATGTATTAATAGATCCACAGGCTGCAGTGTTTTCTTTGTGCAAAATGTGCCTTCCTCACTCACTTAAATAGTTAATCTGATTTAGATAGTTTTAACCATTTGTATATTTATTAAATAACTGAAGTGCAATCTAGATAATCCAGTTATGAATTTAAATTAATTTTATTATATATGTGAAATACATAATTATGATAGTAAATAATTATTTGCCGAATTAATTAAATGAACGCTACAGGCTTAGGGGCTTTCGGGGATAGGAAATAACTGGCATAAAAAGGAGGCAGCTGGGCTAAAACTGTTCTTTTTTACAGACCAGCACAGAAAATGAGCATTTTACTTTGTAGAAAAGTATATTTACGTTGTAGAAAATAGCAGAAAAATGCTGTTGAATGGAGAACTTATCTGTTAAGTTCCAAGAAATCCTTGCCGAACTTGAGTAAAGTTCAGTCTTTCAGAGACTTTTAATTCGGATAAATTTGGCTTATTTTCAACACGATAGCTAAAGGGAACATCTTTGACAAAAAAAAAAAAAAAAGTCTGATTTTGGACAACAACAACAACAACAAAAAAGATAGTTGTAAAAGACATTGCCAAACAATTATGGTTGCTGCAGGAATTTTGTATTTGAAAATAGAAGCCCTGTTTCCTTTGTTCTGGAGATAACCCAAATAAAAGAAGTTGGTTGAAGGATTTCTTTCCTGGTAGAAGAAATCAACCCAGGGAATGGTAACTGATATAGAAAATTTTGGTACAGCCTTGCAAAGTGCTGGGAGACTTAGAGTGACATAAGTGGCACCATCTCACAGACACTACCTCCATGGCAGGGTGGTGCATGATTTTGGAAATGCTGCAGGGTGCTGCATGATGAATGAGCCCTAAAGGCTTATTTTGCACTGTGCTTCCTCATAGGGATCTGATGTGTGCTAGAAAAGAAGTTATAGAGGGAGATATGAAGCTGTGAAGAGTCAAGGTCAGTTAATTGTGCTGGGTTCAATGAAGCTCTCCCTCTATTAGCAGGTTAAATACTCTTCCTGACTAGACATTGAAGACTAATGGGGACTAAAGGAAGGAGTGATGTGGGGAGGCTTTGTGTGAGCGGTGCCAATTAGGCAGCAGAAGTGAATAGCAATTCTGCTGGAAAACAAGTGTGAGAAGAGGGTTTTCCAGAGCTCTGTAAGGCGGGATCTTTGTTCTTTGCCCATTCTGCTACTGCATTGAAATGTCAAAACATTGAAATACAGAGAATCTAACCCCGGGACCTCATAGCCTGATGTTGGACAGGCAGGGACACTGAGAGATGCACATTTCTTTAGCTTCTGTGTGAGATGTATGAGTTTAGGTTGAGCCCCTCACTTTGAAGAAAAGCTCTTGTCTCTATCCACACATTTCTGTTAGTTATATGAACACTGTTATTGTTAAATACATTTGTTTGGAAGCTTTCTGCAAAACAGCACTATTTTCCTGGCATTTATCAAACAATGAGGATATCACAGCTGTTGTGCTAAAAATCAGCATTATTTTTCAGCATGCTAGAATTCAATATACGATTTGAGAGGAAAGAACCAATGATTTCATCTTCCATTTTGACTTCATATGTGATTTGCACTGGTTTTTAGTTGGTATTTTTGTGTGGCAGGTTCAATGCTTGCATTTTAGTACCATTTGCACTAGTAAAACCCCTCCCCCCAAGTGAAACTAAAGACAAAAAGAACTTCTTTTGCATGCCTCAAATAAAAACTTGTGTTTACTTAAATCTAAGAACAATAGCTGAATAGCTGAAGACAAGCCTTTTCTCTATTTGCTGTTTCCCTGGGATTATTAGAAAGGTATTTGGCATGCAAGTATTTTCTGTGCTAATTTGGTGATGACTTTGGTCTATTGGTATTAGCTTAAAGTGAGCATATTTGGTAAAGGATATGTAAGAGATATTCAGTTATCACATTAGCATGCTTCCAGCTATTTCTTAGGTTAAAAATTAACTATCAAACTGAGTTACGATAGCAATCCTTTGAACTCAGCCATCTGAAGTTGGATTCCGTTGGAACTTTCAAATTGATTATATAAAGGAAAATAGGTTCTCTAGAATTAGGAACTAAGGTTAATAAGTCTAGTTTATTATGTGGCTATAAAACAACAAAGATACTAACAGGCACTTTCTATCTGTGCTCTGCCTGGCTGCCTTTAGTGACTATGACATATAGATTGACCACTGAAATTTGTATTTGACTAATTCATCAGACAGCTTTATTATAAATTAGAAGTAATTTTTATTTTTTAAGGTGAAGAGACTTAAGATTTGCAGATTAGATGTAGAGTGAGAAACTATGAGGAAAACAGCTGATAAAACCATTTGATTAGATATTTGGATTGTCCCCCATTGAGTTATGATTCAGTTTGCCAGTTTTTGGCATTAAAAAAAAAAAGAAAAAAAGCTATGTATGTTTTTGATTACTTACATATTTTAAATTAGCTTTATATTTAAGATAATGCTAGGCACTCCTGGCTCTTTCTAATGACTTCTTTCTTTGAAGCATATGGCCACAGGGGCTGCTTAGATTTTGTTGTAGTTACCTTTCGCAATTAAATACTGTAGATATTGCTGCTGTGAGTTTTAAACATGTGTGAAAGACTGATTGATTAGCTCATCAACACATTCATGATGCTAATTGAGAATTTTCCACAATGAGTGACAAATTCATATGAATCATATCCATCAATGGCAGATGAATAAAACCCAGCAGTTTTCCACTTAACTATTCAGCTGATTTATTATTCACTAACTAAATTTCATTTCTCAAGTAAGCCTAAAAAGCCTAAAGAGCAAATAGAAAACAAAACCTGTTCATTGGAATTAAGAGTAAGAATCTTCTTTTTTAGAAACTGACATCAAATCATAAGGAATATTTTGCATTAGCTATATCTGAAATGCTATGTTGAATGAATACACTGAAGAGACTTGTGGTACCTCATCCTAGCTTTCCCATTCAAAGACCCATTCAAAGTCTGCTGTACACTAAAATGAAGGATAAGAATTTTTCTAGGCTTAAATCAAACTCTAGTGAGATATGGATGGTATCACTTGAATTTCGAGCCCTTGTCTTTCTCATATCAATTCAATAATGCACAATAGCTTGTAGCTCCTGCCCCTCTTCAGAGATTCCTTCTATGTGTGACTCTCACAGCCCTGAGGTCAAATCACTTAGTGTTATTCAGTGTTTATCAGTTTGAGGTGATGAAAGAGTTTGCTTTTTCCTTATTAGTTGTACAGCTGCATCTTTGATATCAGAAATTATCCTTGCCCCAGAAGTTTGCAAGAGATTACATCTATGTAATAATGTTAAAATAAGTATAATAATTTTCAAAGCAGAAGACTCATGCTTGTGAATTGCTTTTAGCTGGTGGGTTGCAGATCTGGTGAGGCTGGAGCTCCTGGAGGAAAGAGTGATTTCCAGTCTTTCTAAAAGTGTATCTAGAGTGGGCCAGCCTCCTGAAAAGAACCTGTATCCAGTCAGGATGAAAAAGAAGAAAGAGTTGATATTAGGAACCAGTCATTTGAAGTCCACTGATATCATGTGCTTTTGATTTTCCTTGAGTCTCCTTTTCTGAAACAGAGCCTCTAGGTGACGTGGAAATGATTTCCCATCCTCAGCCTTTCAGTCTTCTTTTTTTCTTCTTTTTGTTTTCTTTTCCCGTGACTAAAAGGTGCTCTTCCAAGAGTATGAACGCAGAACATCATGAGACCTCTCTGTAAATGGTGATTGGTCCCAAGATAAAAATGATGTGTTTTGGGGGGGGCACATACTCTAATGTATCTTATCCTTATCTGCATTCATTATAGCTTTATGCCATGGCAAAGACTACTTGTGAACGGTGTGACACTAATGCAAAATGACATTAGTAGCTGGGTTTCTATTTTGGGTTTGATGTTAAAGTATATTTTGTCCGAAAGTGTTGCATTTACTGATTGTATTAGAGTATACAGAGGCTTAGAGATGGAGATGTGTCTAAGGTAGTCTAATCATGTCAAGTGAAGGAAAGCTTCTTATTCACCACTTCTTGGTGTCTTCAGGTTTTCCTCTAGAACTCGGTGATACTCCACTATTTCCCAAAGAGACTGAGAAGAAGAAATTAAAGTCATAGTCAAAAATAACACATTCAATTAAGGCAGCATGTGAGGTGACACATGTAATAGAAATGTTTACAACTATTGGGTACTCTGGCTGTAGCACAAGTATCAGTAGATTTGTTGAGGAAAAATTCTAAGTTAAAAAAACAAAAGTTTTAAAACTTTTAAAACAGACCACTTCTATTACAATAGTTATCATGAAAATTTTACAACTGCAAACTCAATATATTTTCATACTCATGATGTTTTTTTTTTCTTGTGTTAATGTGAATTTTCTTAGCGGAGTCTTGTTTTGTGAGAAGGAATGAGTGTTTCTTTAAAAAAAAAAAAATCCTAAAAATTTTAGGACTATATAAGTCTCCAAATTCTGAAGCGGGGTAGGCATAAAAGAAAAAAATCTCAACAAAAGGAGAAAAGACTGAAGTCTTCTGTCTCTTTACTTCAATAACACTAAAGGGGGAAAAGGCCACTGTAACTTTTTTTAGGGTAAATTAGCATTTATGTTCCTTGACCTTTGAGCTCATTGCTCTCAGTTTTTTTTTTTCTTTTAATTACAATACAATTCAAAACACATGCAGTGTTAGGATATACCTTGAAAGACCTTTTTGACCAGAACAGCTATACAAAGTTTCAAGTAAACAGGCCGTTTTAGTTAGGAGGAAGAACTGATGAGGAAACCAGTAATCCTGCAGTAGCAACTAAGTTTCTTAAAAAAAAAAAAAAAAAAAAAAGGTATAAATTTCAGTTCTTTGAGCATAGAGGGAAAGTAAAGAAGAATTTTATTTCATTGCTCAGTATTTTAGCCCAGATTGCATTTTCTTAAAACCATCCTCAAAACTCTCCACATTTTGCCTAGTCTTTTGGCTCAAGAGTATATCTGTATCATGTGCTTCTATTTCTTCATCATGGTAAAATTATGTTCTATGTTTTAATTAGGCCATCACAACCGTGTTTGAAGCTAGGTTTTTTTTTTTGTTGTTGTTGTTATTTCTACAGAAATTGTACTGTCAACTTTCATCTTCAAAAGCTTTTGGTCCAGCCCATGACAGTAATGAAAAATACATTGGCAAAGCAACTGTATTTCCATGGCAGTATTAATTTTGTTTTGTTTTGTTCATCTGAAATGTTTCTTCCATTTCAAAATATGACAAGGAAAATGTGTAAATGAATTGTGCTTTCAGAGCGTATTTATTTTTAAAATTGAGATATTTAAAATTTTAAGCGGTTCTTACATCCTTTTTTTCTCTTTGTTAGGGGATTTTGGACATGAATATTGGTTATCTATTGCATTACAAATGTACAACTGACCAACAAGCATTTACAGGAAATTATTCCTCTCCAACATTTTGTTTCTCTAATTATAAGAACATAGCAGAGGACATAAGTGAAAACTCCCAAGCAGCTTTGTTTGCTATCTCATAAGGTCTCTGTTTTCTTACATGTTTCTTGTCCAGCTGAACTCATTCTTGTAAGAAGAAAAAAAGTTTTTAAATGTAGCCCTTATCATGCATGCCCATGGAAACTTGTCAGTGCCCGTCCAATTACTGTTTTAGCTCTGTCTCTGGCAGGATCCAAGTGCTTACTGTCAGCATTTTCTTATATATCTTTTGAGAACATAGCAATGGCTTTCTGTGAACAATAAGCATGGGACTGATTTTTTTTCCAGACTTTCTTCACTTACATTTGATATCAGCTTATTGCATGCACAGAAAAATGATGTTTGTCTACTTTATGAATATTCTTCTTTTGCTTCATTGATGGATGTTATCTCATGTAAGTAAAAAGTCAAAAGACACATAGCAAGTACCGTCCAGGCCTTGAATGTAAAATAGTAATAGTAATGAAAAAAGAGTATATGAAGAAGTGAGTTCTGAAATAGATGAGTTTGTAGCAACTGCAAATTGACTTGAAAATACTGCTGATAAAAATTATGAGTGCCATTGTCAGGCTGGCATGAACTGCAAGATGTAGTAACCCAAATCACATTAGCAGAAAATATTTGAGTATAAGTTTCCTTTTAGAGGAAGAAACTGCAGGAAACTGTGAAAATTGAGCTTATTGTGATTTTATTGCATGAACTTGCATTGTAAATTTAAACTGTATGTTGCAGTATACTCAATTGCAGTATACAAGATATTTATAAGAAGGCTCGAGGAAGACATACAATATTGTATAAAAGCAGATGAGAGCTTTACAGTATACTTTCCACCTAACAACCTACTATAGGCTTCCAAGGATTGAGTCAAGGGTTTCAGGTCAAAAGAACAAAGACTCACCAGAGTTCTTCTGGCAGAAGGAATGATATACGTGGTTCTACTTGAACTTCCTAAATTATAATTACTAGTCAAGGGAATACACTGCATGCATGAAAAATAGATTTTCAATATATGGAGGTAAAAGTTCTCCTTGCCTCTGAATTTAATCATGACATATGCTTTTAATGGATTTACCAGTATGGCCAAGAAACAGAAATATTATTATCCTTGCCTGGAAAGTTCTTACCTATTTTATGAATATTTTACTTAGGTAAAATGAACTACTGTTATCATACCGAAATATTTATATAATAAGCAATATGGCTGGACTGCAGACAAATAAAGCAATTCATTACATTAATGGCACTGTATTCAAAAAAGAAACATGACACAGCCATTATAGTAAAGTGAATAGACTAATAGCACTTTCCAATGGTTTGAATGGAGGCATAATCTATAAATTTGTAAGAATGTTGACAGAACCTTTAAAATGTCATTTTAGCCATTTTAGCCAAAACATTTGTTACTTTTCCTAATGTTTCTTATGGATATGAGACTATTAGTTACTCTTTTTGATGTTTCACAATATTTCACAATATATATTCCAAAGATATTGTTTAACCTATAGATTTTATATAATTAGTGGTACTGAATGAAACTCAGAATTTAAATGTTTTTCATAATATCACATGTTCTTGTATCTCTTTTGTATTCCCCTGAAAGATGTCTTTTTTTTTTTTTTTAATGAAATATACTGGTTTTTCAAGGCTTCATTATCCATTGAAAGATCACTAGAAAATCCTGGATATCTATAATGAGTATATTAAAACAACTTAATAGATTTACAAAGATATTATTAGCTTTGTATTACAACAGAAGTATCTTTGAAAACATTAAGTAAAGGATAAAGTATGTGCTTGTCTTGCCTAATCTTGCAGTTAGTCTTACTAGCTGCACTCCTATTTTTTTTCCTCTTTGAAACCTCTAGGTAAGGTAGGACTGATCCACAGAAGTCCTGAAGGAGTTTAGAGTGCTGAATTTCTCTCCATTTATTGGCTGTTTGTCTTTTCTGGGTATGAATCTGTACTTGGCTCAGATAGATATTGCTTCTGTTATTTTATGGCTACTCTGAGGGGTAAATGGGAAATCTGTAGTATATTGAAAATGAATTAGCTTCAAGATGTTACTATAGAACATTTTGTTCATTTTTTTTTCTCACATGCATACTATATCCATTGGAATGATTTAAAATGTTGTCTTCATTTTTCTTGGATGTTTTAGTTTTCACAGAATTTCTGTTAAATAAAAATATAGGAAAAAGCTAAGGATAAATGGAAAAGTGGATCTTCTTCTAACCTTGAACATTTTTCATTTAAGCTGCTGTGTCATGGGCATATTGTGAACTATATTGATTTTCTTGACCTCAGCTGAGTAATATGAGGACTCAGCCTAGATCCATCCTTACCTTAAATTTGTCATAAATCGCATATGTGCCAATATTCTGTATTTGAATGCCTTGTGCACATTAGCAATATTGTAAAATCATACTATATTAAGTGACAAATCACTAAATTTATCGCACAACAGGTTCATCTTAGCATTTCATGCATTATGAATAATAAAACAGTTATTGATTTTAATGACAGATTATTATAACATTAAATTTTTTTAGTTCAGGCAGGGCATTTACTCGATTGATATTGTATTGTACAGATATTTGCTAGAAGAGCACAATGACAGGAAGATTTCCTTATTTTATAATGATGTTGTTCATCATAATTATGTTGTGTCAGCGTACACAAATAGGTCAACTCAAGTTCATAAAGATAGGATTATATTTTCAGTTTGTGCATGTGTTTAAGTGCTTGCCTCCATTTGAAACTAACAGCAATTACACGTGTCATGTAGATAATTCTTATTCTGTGAGAGATTTCACCCTTACAATTTAGAAAATTAAGTTGTTGCACAAAGCATTTGCTATGTTAAGAAAATTATACAGATCTGAGGTCAGCACTGGAATAAAAAGGAATTCTGCTTTCCCATAATATCTGGGTAATTAAAGATGCTTGCACCTTTTCATTGCCCTGAATATGACTCAGGTAAGTATCAGGTAAATGCCTACTGAAATAATGCAAAATGGTTTGGAAAAGCTGAGTATTTTCTAAAGTCTTAGGTGGAAAAGAAGGTGTCTTTTTTTTTTTTTTTTTACTTCACACAATCTTCTTTAATCTTTCTCATAGTTCTAATCTGAATATGTCCAAATTATTTCAATATATGCTATGAATATTCTCTACTTGGCTGAAAGATAAGAGGGAGCAACAATTTTCAGTTCAAAGGAGGTCATATCTATGCATATGGTTGTCATTAATGCAGGACACAAATTGTCTTCCTCCCTGCAATGGAATATGTATTAGTAGGATGCACATTGTCTGAAGTATCCAAAGTAAATGTATGTTGGGTACAGATCAAGGCAAACAATTGCTTATTTAGTGTATATGATTTCTCATCATTGCTTCTCTTTTCCAGAAGGAAGTAAAAATCTTGGCAAAATGAAATGATGAAAATTGAGTCTAAAAATGACTGTCACTTAAGGCATATATAGCAGTGCAATATACCTTCTGTACAGTGATGCTTGCTAAGAGGATGTGGAAACAATGTAAGGAGATTTTACACTTGCTACAGTAATAATAATCAAAATGAATGCTTTTTAAACCATGAAGCTCTCTCAGCACTGCCTTGAAACAGTCAATTAACTTACATTCCTTGCTGGCATAGATGAGCTGATCAAACACAGAAGCACTCCATCTGTCTTTTGCTTGAACTCTGACTCTGTAAAGGTTAATGCATCATCCTCCTCCATTGATTTGAATGGTTTTGGTTGATGATATGTTAAGATATATATTGGTAGTAGATTTTAATCTCAATCTAATTCTTTTAAGATGCTAAAGGCATAGTACAGTCTTGGAGGAGAGAGAAAAAAAGCAGGAGGAATAATTATAGGATGATTACTCCTCCTTCCCTCCCTCTTTCTCTTCCTCCTTCCAATAAATAAAATAAATAGGAAGGCTGTGTTCTGGGAGAAATATTGCAGACAAAGCCCACATTGTTCCACTTCCCTTTTAGCTGATCACGAATTAATATGTAAATTTATTAGCACTCATTTTACTGGAAAAGATCAGTGTTATTTCAAACTACGGAAATACATGGGATGAGATTTCATTTTAATTAGTCTATATTTCCCATTATAGTGCAGCCTCTAACTCTAATCAACCCCCGCTCTTTTCTGACGAGGGAAGCTGCAAGCTCCAAACTCACTGTGGGTGAAAACTCACCTTTACCTTAATAGTTGCTGTTGTTGGGAATTCTGTGCATATAGATCTCATATATGTCTATACTGCTGAATGTCATTTTGGGTGACAAGTTTCAGCTCACAAGTTGATTGGACGGGAGCCCAAGGGCATAGGTACTGAGCAAAGATGATTTTGCTAGGACAGTTTGCATAACAAGCAACTGTCATCTCATTAGCAAGCACAGGCATTTTTGCCACATGCTGTTTAACACCTCGTCACACCTGTTCACACTTCATTGTCCCAAGAATTCAGCGAGGCAGCTTGCTGTTGGCTTTATTTTTGCATTCCTCCTGAGGTTGCCGTTATCCAGTGCCAAATTTGGAGGTGTGAGAGAAGTGTGGTTTCAGCTTTAAAATATGATGTGTTGTGAGCTGTGTGCTGAGGGTGTAAAGAGCAGGATTATGGCTTGAATAATAACTAGCACCGATAACTTGGCTTTGCAGCTCTTGCTGCTAGTTGCTGTTCTTTTGGAAAGCACATCCGCTCTGTCCATAGACTATACCCTTGATGGAGATGTCATCTGCCTTCTTTTGACCTATTTGCTATGAAAGACACCTTGGACCTCTGGATTTGGGTATGCCTTCAAAAAGAAAGTGAAGGTAATGTGGTGGAAGTGAGCACAAGTTGCTTCTTCAGCTTGCTGGGTGCATGTGCAATAGCTCAGCCCCGCTCTTGTGTTGAACCCTGCTTGGGAACCCAAGCACCAAAGGAGATGGAGCTGTCCTTTCTGGCCATTTCCTGGCCATTTAGGCCTTTCAGAAGACAGAAAAGAGCTGTTGGTGGATATCAGATGAGCTTAGGACATGTGGAGGGGACTGGAGGTGGGGATCTGGAGGAGCAGAAGAGTGAGGGAAAGATGTGGAGGAGGGCTGATTGCATTAGTCAGACAGATGGAGAAGTGCTGCCATGAAGGGCAACTGATCTGGATAAGCTGGAGTGTCTCCTGGACATCCATTTGGATGTCTTGGGCCACTTGTCCAATCCAGAGATTCACCTTTTCCTAATGCCAATGTCTGTGACCATCACGTCACCCAAGCACACTTGGCTTGTCTTGGAGTGAGCGTGAGTTAACAAGGTGTAGCAGTTTAGGAAAAAAAAAAACAAAAACCAATTTGCTACATTAATGGAGTTGTTTCTCACAATTTTTTTTTTCCTTTTGTCCCCTGCTATATGGAAAAAAGCCAAACACACTCTCTACATGTCTTGTGCTGTTTTGCCACCCTGAAAACACTGTTGAATTTAATTCGCCTCTCCATTTTTAAGTATTGTCTGGTGCATACAATACTCTACCAAGCATTTGAGACTTTCTGCCTTTTATCTCATAGTGTTTCTAAGTCAATCAGAAAGGATAACAGTAACAACTAGGTTTGGTGAATAAAACCCATTTTTTCCATCCACAGAATTTATTTTGGCCATTTCTTTGTATATTGCCATGATCAACTAAAGACATGACTAGGATGGCAAAAGAGTTAACATTTAATTCAGTTAAAAATAGGGAGTTCTTAACCGCTTTATTATTCTCCTGTTTATTTATTTATTTATTAAATAGTGATGAAAAACTGAGTAACTTGCTATCACTATGGCTATGTATTTATCATTGCCCAAACTATATTGGAGACTGATACTTGCAGGACTCTTTCATAATAGTTTTCACTTTCTGTATTTATTTAGTGTTCACTGCTGTTTTGATTAATACTTTCAAATATGGTCCTACATATATTTCTATTGTAATGGATTTTAGTTGTTAGTGAAATTTTTCTGAAGTATCCTATGCTCTCAGTTAGGAGTGTTTCAAAGAATGCAATTCATTGCCCTCATTCTTTTCATACTTTTCCCTTGCGGAGCTGCTAAGAGATGGTACATCAAAACAGATCAAGCAGCCTAGTTACTTTTCACACCTTTTTTTCCACACAGGCTCTTTCAGCATATTTTCAGATGCAAGATTGAAGGCTTTTCTCCATCAGTTCAAACTAATATTTTGGAAGATCTCTATGTTTTTGTATACCTGTCTTCACATTGGACCAATAGAGGATCCTGCCTTCAAGACCAGGACACAAGAATGACATGCAATTACTGACTGAAGTCCCTCTTAAGAGCGACTGTGCTGCAGTCAGAACTCCAAGATAAATAAAAGATGAAAGCCATGTAAATGCTTGCAGTTTTTAAGGTCTTCAGTGTGGGAACCTGTGTTGTTGCTGCCTGCTGCAGGGTTGCTGCAGGGTTGTAGCCTGATGTTTCACTACACGGAGCCTCCTTCTGCCTCCCTAGCTTCCCAGAATGCAAGCTGTAGTTTCAGAAACAGAGTTTTTAGTTAGTAAATGTGAGTGTGCATTTATTCTAATTCTATATGCATAATTTATGCTACAGCAACTTAAAATGAACTATCCTTCCCACCCTGCATCAAACTGAACGTTTTACAGTTTTTTTTAATTTTCCTTTTTGGTGTTTCTTCTTCCTTATACTGGTCTTATTTATTTATTTATTTTTATTTTTCTTCTGATCCTCAGCTCTCCCTTACATCGCAGGTACGCAGTATTAACTGTTTTAATTATTTCATAATTCACGTGGGTATGGTGAAAACTCTGCTTGCTTTGAAGGGAATTCTATGAAGAGGCATAATCCATGGTGCTTTATTATCGCTATATATGTTTATTGTGCGACCATTGTAGCATAGGGCTCATCTCCCAGTTGACACATGATCTATCTGTTGGACCTTGCTGATGTCTTTGCTATCCAAAATCTTCTCAAATGGCATTTACTGCCAATGTGTCCTGTCAGATTGCCCCCATATATTCTTCCTTGGGGCATTAACCAAAAGGCCACAGCCATTTTCATAGAATCATAGAATGCTTGAGGTTGGAAGGGACCTCAGAGGTCATCGAGTCCAACCCCCCTGCACACGCAGGGTCACCTAGAGCACGGGGCACAGGGCTGCATCCAAGCGGGTTTTAA
>VZSG01000877.1:28472-46013 GCA_013398315.1 Nothoprocta pentlandii
CGCCAGGCCCCGCCCCGTCGCCTTAACGGTCGTCGCTCGGCCGTTTGAAGGGCCGTGGAAACGCTTGCACTGAGGCGATTCCTTCGCAACGACGCGCGAACGTGGCGCGCTCGTTTATTTCCCTCAAAAAGGAGCACTGAAATCGTAAGACCTACAAGTGTTTTTTTGGGTTTTTTTTTTGTTGTTTTTTTTCCCGGAAGGTAGAACTAACAGGTGACCGTGATGACCGTTAGCCGTTCTCCCCCCCCACCCCACGCACACTCCATGGAGGGAGCGCCACAGCGGTTGGAGGGACAAGGGCTCGGAGCTGCTGGCCCTGCTGGGAGAAGCGTCTTTGTCCCTCACGCTGCTTCAGGTCACCTTGGTGCTGCGTCCACGGGTGCCCTTCCCCTTCCCTCAGCTGCAGCACCTGGCCGGGCAGCCCAGCCCTTTGTGGGCGCCGGGTGAGTTTTTTGAGCCCCTCAGGAAGGTCTCGGTTTCCTCCGAGATTGCGGCTAACGCACACGAGCAGCTCAACCCTGTGCAAGGCTTCTGAAGGCACAGCTCGTGGTGACCCCGGCCACGCAGCGAGGAGCCTGGAATTATCTCCTCTCCCGGGCAGGCAGCCGTTTTCTTGCCGTGCTCATGGCAAGTGGCCAGGCTGGGGATGCTGTAAAGGCCCCGAAGCAGCAGATCCTTGAAGCAGCCGCCCAGGAAACCAGATGATAATAAGCAGACGAGACAGTTCAGACTACACAAGTAAGCAAATTTATTTTCAGACAGAACAAATATTGTGGCAAACAACGATAATGCAAATCCAGTTGGTAACAGGGGTAAATACCAGACTCAGTTTTCAAAGAGATAGAAAACATAGTCAGACTTTTCTCTTGCCCAAAAAGCAGCTCGCACAGGGATGTGGGGAGGGCTCCCTCCATCAGACCATGCCGGGGTTAATGCCAAACACCTTCAGCTCTAGTATCCGCCAACTAGAAACCCTTCCATGAGACCATCTCCTTCCCACTGGCTCCTACGGGATTAACCTCCCCCCGGCCACATCCGCAGAACAGGCGGGATGAAGTTGCCTCCTGGCAAAACCCACGGAGCTGCTTTCTGGAGAAGCCAAATAAAAGCACACATAGAAAACGTCGGATTGTCAATGACACTCGGGAACAAATTCAAGTTTATCGCTGCGCGTGTGTCTCACGTCATACAAACGGATGGGAAAGACGCAGAGACGCGATGAGCGGCGTGTCCTCAGTTAGTGTCCACGGGAGCACCATCAGATACGGGAGAATTAGCACCATGGGGTCGTGGGACCCAACTGATGACACGCGCCATCGGGAGCCCCGGCGGGGGTGGCGGGGCGTGGGGACACGGGACAGTCCGTTAGAAACAATACAAGGCAATTTATGAGTTTTCATACAGTACAATACAGCCACTGATCAATTCACCCTTTCAGTACAGTACAGGACAAGTAACACTTTGCACCCTGTTAACACTAGAGGTGCCCGCGGCCCTTCGGGAAGGAGGGCAGGAGGGCGGCAGCGGCGGCCCCGGGTGCCCCGCTCTCGGGCCCCCCCATCCCACCCACTGGCCCGTCCCAATCGCACGGTGCCGACCGCCCTCCGGCCACTCCCGGGAGGAAAAATCCCGTTTTTCGAAGCGCCGTTGCCAAATTTGCGCTTCCTTGGGGCCAAGCGCGGTAACAAGATGCGCCGGCCGCCTCGGGGCTTCCCGCTCTCCCCAGAGGCTCTAACGCAAGCGGGGAGGGTGCCAGCGGGACATCCGCCAGATCTGCCTCCCCTTCCCTTTCCTCCGGCATAGTGAGAACAGGGTCCATTGGGAAAGTGCTAAGTTACAGTACAGTTGCATTTTTTATATGTCGACTATTGAACAGCAAAACAGCTTGTTTGAGAACAGATTCAGTATCGTACAGTAAAGTTCACACTTAATTCTTCACCGTTTCTACACTGGTAACACATGCATTTTATTTCCAGTATTTTAATGCCAGTAGGACCGACATCCCTCAGAACAATGACCTAACATGAAACAAAACTTCCCAAGGGAAATAGTAAGCATCACAGAAGTTCCAGAAAACCTGTTAATCAGCATCACAATGTACTCAGATTTACATTTAGGATTCTTCATGCCATGACTTTAAAATACTTTTTGGGTAATATCCTGGAAAAGAAAACAAAGGAAAAAAAAGAGAGAAAAAGGGACATGTGGGAGAAAAAAAAGATATATATCCATATATATCTATGCATACGCACACATACACACACAAATAGGTGCATGGGTATGTGTGTGTTTGCGACAGCTTCCTTCAACACGACTTTTTTTTTTTTTTTTCCTTGAATAAACTTGACTCATTTCATCTTTATGTCTCTGAAATCCTTTCCTGAAAGAACTCTAAGCTACGGGAAGAAATTAAAGAAGTCTCCTAAAAGGAACCGGTGGGTAAAGCAGAGCCTGGGTGCTGTTACAACGCGGACAACTAAAAATGGCTACAAGAAACATTTTGTCCTCTTAAAAGGTTCTTCCAAAGAAAGAGGTGCTGTGCTCTAGGTGCCGTTTGGGTCTCATGTTGTGCCATGCAGTGGGAAACACTGATTTTTACTCTCCGGAGAGCAAGATGCCAACTCCAAGGGGCAAAAAACTACACCTGTGGGGGGAAAAAAAAAACAAAAAGACCTGGTGTCTCTTCCCCTTTCCCACAATCTTCATTTCCAAAGACTATATGACACCAGGGATACAACATAGGGCCTGAATTTTTAAAAGGATAAAACTACATCTTAGTGAAGACGAGCAGGACCTAGGCTCTGAGTCACACAGTCACTTCGTGGAAAGGCTGCTATAATTTGAGGGCTAAGATGTAGCAACTTTGCACAAAGGATTTCCTTAAAGCTGAATTTGCACAGATAATTTGACAAAAAAAAAAAAAAAAGAATCTGGATTCTATTTAGCATTAGTGCTTCAGAAATCAAAAGACCTAGAAGAGATAAGCACAACACTTCAGGCTGCTCGGGATTTGTTGTTCTTTCTCCACCTCTGATTGAATACCCAAACCCAGGAAGGTCTAGTAAGGAAGAAGCATCAACTGAACCCAAGCAAAAACATCTTCCCAACCTGGAGTTGGTCAGCGAAAAACTAAACGCTTTATCAGCCCAATGAAACAAACCCTATATTCCTACTTGTTCTTTTTCCAAAGGTTATTTCCATCCTGTCCGCTTGCCAGCAGCGAAGGCCATGGCCCAAGTTGCTTTTCTCACTTTGCACCCATCCCGTGGCTGCTACAAACAGAGGCCCTTCTCCGTCACGGTCAAGGATATTGCCTGAAATGACCTGCTCAGACTGCAGTAAACGGGGATGAACAGGACCCGACGGAGCAGCTCTCCTCGCGGAGAGGACACGCGGTGGATGCTACACAAACCCCCTCCGCGGGTTGCCAGCCTCAGGCTGGGGACAGCTAACCAGGAAGGGTCTCCATGCCGAGGAGCCCGGCTGCGTTTGCTGCTTGGGGCCAACGCGGTCCCACCGCTTCCTTGTGCCCAAAACTCACCACCCTGCAGCCTGAATGGGGCAAAGACACGTGGCAGAACCGCTCCCCAGCGCAACCCTGGCCCCCCTCCTACCTCTGCATTCACCAGCAGACCCGCAGGCCTCGCTCACTGCCTTCTACGCCACCCCACGGTGCTGTCCTGCGAGCCGCCTACTGCAGCGAAGCTCCCGGGGCGTCTCGACGGCGCTGTGAGCGCGGGCAGAGTGATGGCTCTTATTGCAGTGGCTTCAGCGCGGTCTTTATCGACGCCAGCCTCTAAACGGGGTTTTACCTTCGATTCTCAGCAACCCCTCCTGACAACAAAGTTGTCAAGTACCTGCCACACGCGGCTCGCGCCGGTTCCACGTCACATCCCGTGGGCTGTGCAATTTGAAGTGCAAAATGTGCCATCTTGCACCCTCTCGCCTCCTCTGTGCAGCCCCTCCTGTATCTTTGGTGATTTGAAAACCACGCGCTCGGTGCTTGGATGACCTCCAAGTTGAGAGCAGCCAGGCCCACCCAGGCACCGGCACGTGAGACGTTTCATTCCGTTCCTTCCAATCGATTCCGATGGGTTTATTCCCCTAATTTATAAAATCACTAACACATACGCAATGGAAATTAGGCACCAGGTAGTGGTCACGTACTCCTCCAAACGACCTTCTGACAGCCCCATAACCGCTAACGCCGCCGCGCATCAGAGGCCGCACGCACTGGGAAAAAACCAACGCCTCCAAACCCAGTGCTCAGAGTACTTAGAAAAGTGCAGGGCTCAACAGAGCCAGGCGCAAAGTGACGACTAGTACTTAAAGTGCTAGTTTGCAAGTGGGTTTGGTTCAGCGCGCAGGACGCGGGCAGCGCGACGTGGGAAACACGGGGCGCCGCGCGGGCCGCCGCAAAGGGCGCGTGGACGCAGGCAGGACGGGCAAACACCTCGAGCCCGCGCCGAGCACCGGGCCCAGGCTCAACACAGGCCGGGGGGAAAGCAAAGGGGACGCGAGGGGAAAACAGGGAACACGTCGCTCGGGACAGTTACATGTCTAGGGGACACTCAAAGCATAGGAAGGGCAGCGCTGCCAACCACCGCCTTTCACGTGCTCCCTTACACTTACCTATTTACTGACTCGTGTGTTTTTCACTTTAATTAGGCTTATTTTCCTCTCTTAATCCACCCACCAGTGAAAGGACATTCCACACAGTAACAAGATGATGAAAGCAGCCGACCTGGCCATCCTGATGCCGAATCCTGGCTTCTATAAAGGGGAACAGGCCGGAGAACGGTGAGCTTCGGGCAGTCGGGCCTGGCCTCAGCGTGCCTGGCGTGTGAGAGAAGAAGCAACCGCTCCGCACGGCAAGGCAGGAGGCCACGCGAAGACAGAGCCGAGCACCAGCCACCAAAGCAGCTCTGGGAATATCTGCTTGTGCTCACAAGTTGTCTGTTGCTGCTAGGCTCGGGAAGCAGACTGGAAAAGCAATCCAGCAGACTGGACTTCCCACTGCGGATGTCACATAGGCCCTTATCAAAACCGAACTAAACCAAAAAGACCTGTGAGCTGCACCTGCTATGGCCACATGCTCCCTTCCAGCTGCTGCCAGCTGCTTTTGCGGTCCCTGGGAGTGCCTGCTGGTCTGAAAGCCGTTTCGGGCACGTAGTGCAGGACCCGATGGTTAAGGTCAGGGAGACCAGGGGTGGGCAGCTGGAGCGTCGGGTCCCAGGAACATCAAGAACCTGCAAAGCTGGGGAAAAAAAGGAATCCAGAGAGGAGAGGAAGCTGTGGAAGAAGCAAGCAAGCTAAGCCTAATGTTATTTTGCCCATCCCTTGCAAGGAAGTAGGAACTGCAGAAGGGTTTAAGAGAGACAGGGCTGGTGACAATCTCCCGTCCTGCCCCGAGCAGGGCCGGGTCGAAAGGCTCCTCCTATCTGCAGCACTGCGTTTTGGGGAGAGCTGCCAGCGCTTTCACGTACCCCATTGAAGAGCAGACCCCGGGAGAGGTTCTCCCGGAGCAGACAACACAAACACAGTGGGAGGAATAATTGCAAAGGGCAAGAAATTATGTATGGAATAGGCCACCCATATCCAAGGAGCTGCGTTCCGACATGGAAGGAGACAGTGGCTCCGTTTGACAGGGGCAGAAGCGGAAAGGAGCGGCCGGGAAAGGCCCTGGGAAGCAGGGGAGCTCAAGCTGTGGCCCGGCCCCGGTGGGGAGGAGGCTCCTCTCCTCAGAGCAGCCCCTTCCCATTCACAGCTCCATGGTCTTAATTTGAACCCTCTGAGCAGCTCATGGCAGCAGGGGTTGAAAGTAAAAGCCGGGCAGCTCCGCATCCATCCCTCCCTCCCACCCAAAACTCACAGTGGGGAAAGCGCCCGCGCTTTCACAGTGCTGCTCTAAGGGGAACAGTGCTGGTTTCTGGTTTCTCTGGCCTGGAAAGCAAGCACTGTGCATCACACCGGGCAAGGCACCATCTTCCGTGACTGTTTTTATCATCCAATTTGGAAGTTTATTAGGAGCGACATTCTTTTCGGGGGGACGCACAGGGTCTTGCTGCATTAAGGCCCGCAGGATTCTGCAGGCTAAAATTAAACGTGGACTTCCAGGGGTGACTAAAGCGATTCCCAGAGGGGAGCGTGGAGCACAAGGCACTCCGTGATCACGCAGCATCAAAGCAAACACGGGGCCACTTCTAATTATACGCCAATTATCACTAGAGAAAAGCAAAGCCTACAGCAGAAGACCAGTTCCAGGAAGAAGTAATCACCCATTATTTGCACACATGCACACTCGGGAACTGTACAAGCTTCATGCATGGAAAATGTGCCCCACTCAAAAAAAAATATATATAATCCTTTCAGCTGGAGGCTTTAACCCAAGCCACATCATCAAAATGAGAACTGGGAATTCAGTTTAGGGAACCAAACTTCTTTTTTTCCTGCACAAAAACTATCCATTGTGCAGGACGATATAAAGTCACCTTTTTTCTTTTCTTTTTTTTTTTTTTTAATAGAGTTGAAAATAAAACCTATTATAAAACATAAAAAAAAAAAAAACAATAAAAATGCTGTGAGACTTTTGCAGCCACACTTGAACCTGCCAGAGGGGGTCACGGCCAAAGATACCGGGGAGCACAGAGAGGGTCCCAGCCATGGGGACAGGAGTCCTTGCCAAGGAACAACGCCCTTTGGAGCAGTTTTCCAGCAGGTTTCTGAGGCCAAACGAGGGAAATACGACTTTACGCCTGCCCTGTGTTACCTCCTCCTACCAGGGTATTCATAGGTGTTGCTAGATGTTGGGTCTGCACCTGGTGCTGCGAGACACGTTCCCGAGGAGCTGGGGTAGGCAGAATAGATCCAACACACCGCACTGCTGGAGTAACATTTCCTGAAAATGGGAACATTGGGCCACTGGGACCTCGCGTTAAAAGCAAAAATTCAATTAGCATCGGTGAGGCTTCCGAACACACAGTTACGAGTTAGATGGAGGTGACGTGGAGATCACACCCTTCTTGATACTACAGCTCTTATTGCACAGCGGGTTCTGCATTCATACAGAAAAGGAGAGTGGGAAACCTTTTGTGGCAGGTTGAAGTGAAGCCCCTCTGGGAATGAATTTAGAAAAGCCTCTGCTCCTGCCACGGCGAGCCAGAACTGCCCTGGAGTCACATCTTGTGGAGCTGCTGCTGTTCTGCCCCACGGCGCTTTGGGCTCGCCCGGACCCGCCCTGCGGAGCTGCCCGGGAGAAAAGATCTCTTGGATGGAGCCCGGAGTGTTTTTAAGAGCGATGGCTGAAACACTCTCTTGGAAGACACAAGGACTGGGGCAGCCGGGCTGGGACAGGGGCAAAACCGCCAGTTCCTGCCCTCTTGCTCTTCCTCTTCGGCAAAGCATCTTCGACCTCTGCGGTGCGGCGAAGAAGGCGATGGCACAGGTCAAAAGACAAGCAGAGAGGAGACCTGCAGCCCCGGAGCAGCAGCTCTGACCTGGGCACAAGAGCCCCCGGGGGCCCACGGCCTTCCCTGCCTTTGCTGCGCTCACCCCAAAGGCTGCCCCAGGGCTAACTGCACCGCGCACGTTTGGAAAACAAGCAGGGCGTTTCAGCCAACAGTCCCTCTGACTTTTTGTCCCTCCACGCAGAAATGCATCGGACATGTCACCTTTGGAAAACCACTCCCTCGGGCTGATGCACAAAGCGACACGGAAGCAACTTGCAGCTACACACACGGAGAGGCGACTCCAGCTGCTCTACAGCCGCTTCGAACGTCCTGGAGAGGAGGGGGCCCTGGCAACGTTTTGCTTAACACGCACGTTTGCAGGCTACAGCATTCTGTCACAGAAAATAATAATGCTCGTTCTGCATTCAAGGGCACAGAAAGGAGGGCTGTACCCAACGAAGGCTCCGCCAGCTGAGGTGGGAAGCGCGGGCCCGGGCTCCAAGCAGCCCCTGCAGCAGCCGCGGGGCACTGAGCGCAGTGGGACACTGCACGTTACCTGCCCCCAGCCAGCGGCAGCCTGCAGGGCGCCCACCACCTAATCTGCCCCAGGGGAGCGATTCGAGCAGCCTGTCGCAACACGAGAACAAGCCGGGACCACTGCAGGACTCAATAAGCACCGGCAGGCTGCTGCGTGACCCACAAAAATAAAGCCAACTCTGTATTTTTTTGTGTCCCACATGACTTACAGGCTGCTGCAGTTAGCAAAAGCACAGGGAAAGAGGGAACCAAGGCTCTGAGTTGTATCCAAGAATGAGAATAAGAAGAAAAGCACGTTACGCAGTAGGGGTGGGTATAATTAAACGCTCTATTTTCAAAACGCTACCTACGGTATTCAGAGGTTCATGTGAAAACGTAGGCTACTGCTTATGGACAAGCTCTGAATCGGCACGCAGACACGCAAAGGGAATTTCTTGGAGCACAGCAGCTCGCCACCAACTACTGTAAAGCTCCAAGAACGTTGTGGAGGGGCTCAGCAAAAGGTTTTGTCTCACCCTATACTACTTGGAGAGGAACGAAGGCGATCCTGTCAGCAGGAGACACGGCGAAGCTTCAGAGGGCTCCAAGGTAAGGATTGGTGGTGATTACAGGTAAGGCTGTGTGAAAATCCCATTTCCGGAGAGCATTTAGAAATGAGAAACATATAATTGCTTTAGTCAAGCGATGTTTTAGCTTTTAGTTCCGCTGCGTCTCTGAGAAAAGGAAGTGCTTTTTCGTTGCAGCTTGGGTACCCAATTCCTCCCCATCCAGGAAAGAAGAGAAGGTGCCTGAAACTTCCCTGGAGGAGGCAGGAGCAGCTCCTGTGCTTGTCCGAGCTTGGCCAGCCTCCACCCTAAGAGGTTTCTACTGATAGGAAGAGCTTGAGCATTGAAACAATCCCTAGAAACCATAAAGCATGTGAATATGGAGGAGGGAATGTCATTAAAATAAAGCTTTACTGGGTAGGAGAATGCCTGTGGATGGGCTGTTCTCCAGTGTCCTATTTGGATGCAAGCAGAGGCATAAATGGTGCTCTGCTGAGTACAGAAAGAAGGGGAAACAAAGGAGTCTATCACATCTGTATGGCTGTGGAGAGGGAATTGCCTGTTTTGATAGCAGTTCTACCAAAAAGACCTCTAAGGATACAGTTACAAACTGTGCATGAATCAATAAGGTGCTGTTGCAAAAACAAAACAAAACAAAAACAGCTTTTCATGGCGTATAAGCCCTTTTACTGTTTGCAGTCCTCCTGCCCAAAGCTGCTACGATTGCAACGATGCCAGTTTGGGATTCCAGAAAGAGGGACCCACCGGAAAGGCTCTAGCAACAAGAAGCAACAACTCGATGAGGGCTACAAATTGACGTTGGTGGAAGACTTTATGTTTGTGTAGGACACAGGGGAGACTTGACAACCCTCTCGAGTTGTGCAGCAGCTCTGCAACGAGGAGGGAACAGCCAGTGCCCAGAGCTGCCGTCGCCGAACGCGCCCGAAAGACGAGAAGCAAAAGACTCCGACGGCCACAAGTGAAACGGGGGTTTCACAGGAGGGAAACGATCTAACTGCAGGCTCTGAGTACCCATCGCTGGAGAACCTGAAAAGCTGATTAGACTAATTGCTTAGGGTAGAAAACAATACAGATTTTATAGCTTATCCTACGTGTACCTTCCAAACGCTGCACGACTATCGGCTTAGTGCGTTCCTCAACAACTTGCTCTGCCTTTGGAGGTTACCAGTGCAGATCAGCACCAGGTCACGTCACCTACGCCAAATACACCCGTGGTTACCACAACCCTGTGAGGTAGGGAGCTGTCCACCAGCCCAGCGGGGAGCAGAGGCACCGGCAGGATAAGGGCAAAATTATGGGGTCTTCGTTAGCGGGAGGGCCTGGCTGGAGAGGCTGTCCACAACACCTGCGCCTGGTGCACCTGGCCTGTTGGAAGTGCGGCTGTCGACAGGCATTCACACCAACCACTTCTGCAGATCAGACCTCAGGAGAACCAACACTTGGGCCTGGAATAAACCACCAGGCTCCGCATGCGCCGAGTGTCTTGCTGACAGTGACGCAAACGGCTCTGCAAAGCCAGGCAGGGTGTCTTGAAAGCTGCTCCCACCAGGAGCCATCCCTTCTTTCCCTCTAATCCTCTCTGGCTTTTGCTATTCCTTCCCATCTCGACAACGTAGGAAGAGCAGCTGCCCTATGGATAACACTCCACCCTATGGATAACATGTGTTATCCACGCAGTCCCAAACAGCTCCTGGAGCATTAGGTGGGCTGAGCAAAGCAAGGCCCCTGTGAGAAGCACACAAAATCGTGCAGAAATGAAGACGCAGGAGGGAGCAAAGCAAAGCTGGGGGGCAGCAGCTCCCACACGCAGCCCGGGCAAGCCCACGTCTCCTCCGGAAGAGCCCGCGCAAGGTTACCGGAGCCTCGGGAAAAGCAGAGCGGGAAGCGGCGTTTCCATCACGGGCACCCACGCGGCCCTGGTAGGATTTCCTGGCAGGCTAAAGATGCAGCCAGACGGGGATACACGTGGCTCTGCTTACGGGGATACCCGCGGGCTCTGCTTACGAGACCCGTCTCCTTGCTCGTATTGCACGCTGGACACATCTGACGTAGGCAACGGAAAAGACGGCACGTAAAAACTCCCAGGCATCAAAAATGAAGGGCCTACTGGGAACATGAAAGAGATTCTTATTTTTTATATATATATATATATACTTAATATTTCTCTCCCCCCCATGCTAATTTGTGTGCTTACATGTATAAATTCGTAGATGTTACATCAGCACTGTGCTTAGTGGGGCTGGGCAGAAAGCCTTAGCTGCCTTCAATCAACCCACAGGAAGAGCGCTGATTTTTGCCTTCCAAATTAACCCACCCCTGGTAAATTATTACAGTGAAATCACCCAGACACAAAGTCCTCCTGCCCCAGGAGGAACTCGCTCCACGCTGATGAAGGAACCAACCTACTGGCTGTGGTGTTTCTAACCAAGAACTAACCCCCAGGAGGTGTCTTCCTTCCCTGTTGCCTGCTACCACACGGGGTAGGTCTGAGCTCTCTAAAAGACAGAGGGTTTTGCTGCAAAGGGGTTAAAGTGGCTGCTTTCTAAAGCAAACCTCGGTTGCCACTTTGAGCACTTAGAGGTAGCCTGTCAAAGCGGAAGGAAAGAAGGGGAATCGGAGCGGGTCCTGCCCAGGAGCTGCGCGTACCACCCGGACACGCACGACGAGCAGGAAAAGGCCAGGAAAGAAGCCCAGAGCAGGGCACCAGGGCCCAGAATGTAACATAAATACAAGCCCCATGAGGTTTGGGGTGGACACCGAAAGCGGCGCCTTGGCACGTGGAAGGAGCAACCCAACCGCGTTCATGACGCCAAACGGACATCAAAGGGCTGAACCCGGGCGTTGCTGGAAGACCCGCTTGGCATCAATCTCTGACCTCCACCTTGTTAACAAAAGAGCAAAAAGAAAACATTATTTCTTAATGGAAGAAGCCAAACATGATGATGGGTAGCCAGACGAGAAGGTGCAAGAAAGGGGCTGTAAAATGGGCTGTAAAGCAGATGGGTCGCTCGGCCTGCGACTCACCGCGGGCGTCAGGGGAGAACCCTGCCCCACTGAAACCCAGCCGCTCTGGGCATTCCTGTAGATGCCACGGAGAAGCACTGCCTTACAATATGTTCACCTGCCGTATGTATATCCGCTAGGATTTTACTGAAGGAACACCGTTTTGACTCCGACGCTGCTTGCGTGTTGCTCTGCGGGCCGCTACGGATGGAGTAAATCAACGTGCAAACTGCATGGAGCAGCTTGTGGCCCGCAGAGCTTCTGAATCTGTATATAATAATATATAATAAATATCATTGCCTCTACAGTGACATTAATGGTACAAATAAGATAGAGCCGGGGCCGAGTAGAGGACATGCCTTATAGGTGTAGCTACGGCAAACAAAATACAAACCGAAAACCAGCTCTGGAATAGCCTGTGGATGCTGCAGCAGCCACTTGGATAGGGGGACTGATTTGAATCTGTCGCCAAAGGGCCCATCCAGCGGGTTGCCCTGAAATCGCAGAGAATGGCCAGTCTCTTCATGCCCTTCTCATGTGCAAAGAAAAACTTTGGGGGAAGAAAAAAAGGCAGCACACGGGGGGAATTTGTATGAAAAGCAGCGTGAGACACATTGCAACGCAAGCGCTCGCTCCGATCAGCTCCAAAAACAGGATTTATCCCAGCAAAAGCTGATGGGCCCCAGCTTCACCTGTGTTTGCAAATGGAAACAGGTATCGGATGTATTCAGGATTGCATCCACACAAACTAAGCCCTTAGCCGTGTTTTTGGCGACCTTTCCAAGATTTCTGCTGGATTCATCCATGAAGAGGAGTAAAACGGAAGTAGCATGTCGTAACATATAGTAAACTGAGTATAGTCTGATTTGGATAAACAAGGGAATGGAGTGGTAGGAGGGGAAAGGTGCATTTTAAATACCCCAACAAATAACGAGCCATTTTAATTTTGCAGGAAGCAGCATAGGAAATTAAATGGAAGGCATACTTCTCATTAAAAATTATCGTATACATTGTACGTCCATACGTACCGTCCTAACGGCAAAAACGGAGCTAAAACTTGCTTATTAATTACTTCCTTTCCCAGAAGGTGCAAGATCTCCCCAATAAAAACCCGCAACAACAAACCTTTGTTTTTGCTATAAAAGTGACTCCAATTTTGCATAAGAGGCCTGAGCAGCAGGATTCCCAAGCGCTACCAGCTCTTCGCCCCATGAGTTTAGGTCACTGGTGTCGGGGAGAAAAACGATGCAACCAGACCGCGATTTTCCTTTTTTTTCCAGCTATTTTCCCCCCCCGAAAGCCAGATGAAAGCCCTCGGCAGCAGAAATCTGAAAAGGGTCAAGGTAAAGCACCGCGCACACCGCTCGCAGGGACGTGCCGCGTCTCTCCGAATGCGGGGCTGGAGGAAGCCCCCCTCGCGCCCCTCTTGGGGCCGTGCTCTTTCCGTAGACCGATTCTTTCGCTATGAGCCACTACAGGGTACAATACACACACGTAAATATATTAATGCCTATATGCAAATATGATTTTTTTTTATATATCGACTACATACAAAACGTTGATGACCAAGAGCAGACTAGCAAGCCCCCGGCGGCTCCTCCCTAGGCAAACGCACGGCGCGGGCGCACCCCAAACAGGCGCCCGTGTTGGGGGGCAGTGCCTTCACCTCCTGCTGCTGCAGAAAAGCCTCTCTGCCGGCGGGGCCCGCGCTCGGCCCCTCTGCAGGCTTTGCCCAACGCCCTTTGCAGGTCACCACGTCGCATGGGGCAGGCGCTTCGGGGAAGCCCTTGGAGCTGGGATGAGGGCGCACGGGCCGAGCGGGAGGAGAGCCTGGCAGCGCCGAGCAACCAGGCGCCTCTCCCCGGAGACTGGGGCGGAAAACCCCGCGCCCGCGTCCCGACATCGGCACGCGCGGAGCTCCCGGCACCGCAGCGACCGCCCGCGGCCGTGGAGCTCCTGGAGAGCCGGCTCCGGGCCACCCGTCCGGATGCGACTGCGGTGCCCGAGCACGAGCGCACCGGGGCCCGGCCACAGGAGGGACGCAGGGGACGGCTCCTCCGCGAGACGACGCTACCCAGTGCCCGCTGCCAGGCCCGCGGTAGAAACGCGCTCCTGTTATTTATTTACACAAGATAAAGTGCATCAGGGTTTCATTATTGAACCGACAGGCTTTCTGGCCCGCACCACGCAATTTTGCAACAGGGGTGAGGCCTTCCATGTGGAATTCTCTTGTGAGAAACAGCGGAAAGAAAAAAAGAGGTTCAGACCGGTGCTCTTCACCCTGTCCTCCTAGAATTGTTTTTGGCCGTTCTTTCTAGTGCAAATAAGCTTGTGTTTTCTCAAGTTTAAGGGACATGGCAGTTTTAGGGCAGAAAGCATGAAAATCTAAACTGCGTGAGGAATTGGGCGCTCCCAAGCGTCGCACGGGGCCGTTGCGTCACCGCCCGAAAACCGCGCGGCCCAAAACAACGAGGGCCCCGCTCCCAAACCCAGCCATCACAATCCCGCATCGGGGACGGGTTTAGCCTGTTGTCATCCCCAAGTGACAACGCTTGCAAACATCGGCGCTTTACCCGGCGGCGGAAACGCCTTCGCTCGCCCTTGGCCCATCGGCTGTCAGCTGTTTCGCTCAAAGATCTCGATCCAGTTTCAGATCCTAAGGTGCAACCCGCTCGGGGGGAGTAAATGCATTAGTTGATCCTATGGAGTGCCTGCGGAGCAGAACTGAGCCCTGCCCAGGAGCAGCAGATGCTCATTCCCTGCTCCGTCCTTGCAATAACCTAATGCAATTAGAAGGCCAATTAATGAACACAGGAAAAGGATATTAAAAAAAAATAAAAGGTTTAAGCAGGGGCTGCTCTCAGTTTCACTAAGACGCAGCCAGACTGCATGGAGTTAGTCAAAATGGCCAACGGGCAGCGACAGCGAAAGCCATTTTGCTTTTGCAAATCCATGAAGAAAAGATACCTTTTCCCTCACCTTGCACACGGCAAGTGCTTCCTTCCCTCTCTCCAGAGCAGCGCGTGGAACGCACGATCCCGCGCGACGAACACGGAGCCTCGGCCGATTCCGGCATCGCCGCTTAGCTCTGCCTGGAAGATGCCAAAGCCGAGAGGGGAGGGAAGCCACGCGGGACACGGGCAGCACGTGGGAGAAGCTCCTACATTCACAGCTCCGGAGGTGGGAGCCTCTGCTGAGCTGCAGGCCGCGACGGGCCGCAGCAGCCAGCGAATCGCCAGCTCTCCGCTGAGCTCGTGCTTCACACCAACAGTACCTCACACACCCCTGTTCGTGTTATTTTCGACTCGCTAAATAAAAAGGAAAACGCTGGGAGAGAAGCTCTAAAGGCCAAGTGAACCAGGACCCCTCTAACACGCAGCTCAACCACCGTGGCCCACTCGCAGCTGGAGAGGTGGAATGGAAAAGGGGTGGGACCGTTTGAAAAGCACCTGAAAGACCAACCTGCCCGTGAACAGACTGTAGTTCTGACACGAAGCCAAACCCTCGCTCGCGGTGACTGCTCTCGGTGGTTTCACCTAAAGGGGATATCACCTAAAACAGTGAAATTAACTTTCTTACCTCCTGTCACAACCGTAACATCTTCCTAAAGGTTCTTTGGTGACTTTGGTGCAAGCTTATAATCTTTTTTTTCTTTTTTTTTTCTTTCTGTTAAACAAATCGACTACTTTTAGAATCCAAAGTAAGTCCAGATTATCCTCCTAGTTCGTAGCCCGCGTGCCCGGCCTTCCTGGTGGCGGTTCACGACGCCCCAGGGAATCACGTTTGGGTTTCCCGGGGCCGGGCAGGGGGGTTCAGACTAAGAGCCGAGAACGGTTCGGTTTGGGGATAAATTTGAGCCTAAGCTGATTGGAAAGAGCATGTAATGGCTGGATCAGAAAATAGCTGGTCCACACATGCATGAGGCCGCTCTGTGAAAAAATAAATAAATTTCTTTAAAAAAATCACATGGATATAAATATCTGTTTTGATCCAGTAATGAACACTTGAAAAAAAAGAATTAAAAGTAGGTAACACATTTACTTATAGTACCTGGAGCTCAGTCGTACTCCTAATGATTTGGGGAGGAAGAGCCCTGGTCCCTAACGGCCAAGAGCGCCCATGGTAGGTACTTATCTCTGAAGAAATGCCAAGGAATTTGGGAAAAGCGTCTCCAAGCTTCCGAAACAGGCAGTTCTTTTCCCTCAGGCAGAGGACGTGCTTGGCCAGAGGGGATACCTGTCCCGCGGACGGTGCAGACGGCGGCGGCTTCAGCGGGTACCGAGCAGAGCCCCGGCTTGGGCACGGAGCGGGGAAGGTGCGAGTCGGACACGGACCTTGTCTTAGGACAACAACAACAGCCGGGAAATCAACGCGACCGAGACGCCCCGGCGCTGAAAACGCCCTCCGGCGACACGTGCTCGGCATGCATCCTTATGCGAATCAAACGGTGCATCAACCTCCCCAAAGGTCTCTCTCAGGGACGGAGGGGGAAAATGGCCACGTGTTTCCCTCACACATCTCGACTGCATTAATCTCCCGTTTGGGAGAGATCCCGGGAATCTCAACAACCGCAATCGCTCGGCACCGGCCTCGCGGCCGCTTGCCGGAACCCCCAACACTCCCACTACAAAAATATCTTTTGGAAACTTGAGAAATGCATAAAAAAAAAGCCCCAGCAGCCTCGCAAGGGCAGAAGGCGCAGATGAAGAATGGGTTAGTATTTGTGGCTCTTAATTCAGAAGGGCTGGGACGCAACCAGAGCTTCACAATCCTGGGACACGCGGCGCGGTTTGGTCAGCACCGAACCACAAAATTAAACAGCGCGTCTTCCACCCTTGACCAGCGCATTACAAAGGTCTGACCAGGTATTTTACCTACAGGGAACATTGTTTCAAGGCCGGTACCCAGCAGATGCTAATTTCAAAACGCCCACCTCTCCCCAGACACGTCCGAGCAGTTAACACGAAGCTGCCTGGTTTGGTCGATGCCTCCTGGCCGAGCACAGACAGAATTCCTTCCCAGAAAACCCGGCACAGGCAGGAACCAATACATTTCAGCGCGAGCTTCTTTCGTATCACATGGAGGTGCAACACAAGCCTTATCTAGACTATTCAAAGGTCAGAATGTCATTCTGGTTTTTTGTGCTGATATGTGTACTTCCATCGTCTTCCACACTCGGAGCAGCTGACTCATACAGACTCGGGAGGTTGGCATTTCGTAAGAAATACGGAGATGGTCTGAGTGTAATTTAACATGGTAACGAGACTCCTGCAACATGATGTACTCTGGAGTTAATAACAACTACCCAAAAAGGATTTTTTACAAAAAACGGGGGCAACTTCAAATTACTTTAGATCAGTCCCTCTCACCAATTTCTGCTTTTTTTCCCCTTTAATTATTTCACTTTCTTTTTTTTTTTTTAATATTGCCAGATGGCCAGTTCAATGCACTCTATTCGAGACCCTCTTGCTCTTCGCCACTGTCCCCTCTGACATCCATCCTCTTTTCTTTATGGCTGTTGTAAATCCTCCTCATCTCTTCTTCGTACTTGATAAAATTCTCCCCAAACCTGGTCCACGCCTTGTAGGGCACCGTGATGGTGTTACGGTACGGCGGCCTCACCTCACTTACCTTCAGAAAAATGCCATACCTGTTGGATCCCACATCGAAGTAGAACCGCTTGTTGTCCACGCGGAAGGAGGTGCCTTCGGGCAGCTCGGCGGGCTCGTCGCCGCCGCGGCGCTCCTCCATGTCCCCGTCGCCGTACTCTTCGATGAGCTGCACCAAAGCATCCCTGAACTCGATCATGCCTTGCGCTGGCAGCACGATAGTCTGCTCCTGCCCCAGGCTGTGCCCGAAGTAGCCGATCATGCCGGGCCCTCGGCTCACGGTCTGCCGGATGCGCAAGAAGCGGCCCCGCTGGTTCTCCTTGAGGTCCAGGTAGTACTTCCTGTTGTCCCGCTCGATGTACTCCGTCTTGAGGACGC
>VZSG01000877.1:47470-77249 GCA_013398315.1 Nothoprocta pentlandii
GCCGCCCGTCCCGCGGCGCGGCCCTCCGCTCGCAGGGCAGCTCTGCGCGTCCCAGCCCGTGCTCTGAGCCGAACCGGACTGGGGCTTCTCCCCACACTGGCGCTTTCGGAGGAGTCTCTCCAATCTGCTCGCTTCCCGTCCATGTCTGTGCCGTGCAGAGCGGGTCCGTGGGTTAGTGCGGGAGCTCTGTAGATCCCCGCGCTTGTTCACAGGGAGCTTCGGGTCACAGGGTGATCCTGGATGAGCGTTGCTTTTTCCCAGCCTAAAAATTGCAAGAGTTAAAGTTATCTCCGTACGAGTTGCTGACCCTTTGAATTCTTTGTTCTCTGCTAAGGAGAAGTAACAGACATGTGAGAAAATGAACGAGGATAAATACCCTCAGTGGATGGTTGCCCAGAACCAAGAGGCAGCTCTGGCTGATAAAAAGGTATATTGCCACATTAAGGGAAAACATACGGCCTGCGTTACGCTGCGCAGTACGACAGCATTGGCCGGTGCCTGTTGGGTTGGGACTGGGCCTCTGATTTCTCTTGTTGGGTGTTTACAGCTGTTTTCTCTTAGGACCAGTTCTCTTGGGCCCTTCTGAGCAGGTTATTTCTGTGACTCGGCCGCTCATCAGGACTCCGGCTACGCTGCTGGCGTTAACAGATAATGTTTTAGCTTTGCCCGCATAAATGAGCAGTTTAAGTAGAAAACTTCCACTAAAGGCAAAGCTGTAAGACCTTAAGAAGTATTATCAGAACACTAATGAAAGGATGAAAAGCAGAACATTCCCTTCAGCAGTTACCCATTATGAAGTGGGAAGAAAGCAGACTTGTAGCATGGAGTTAAAGCCAGTGGAAAACAGCATGACTTTCACTTGCTCAGGTGCAACCTGTATCACGCTTTCTTTGTTGTTGTTATTTTTTTTTGTGGAGGGCTCGATGAACTCTCCTTCATTAACTGGAGGAAATGACTCTTTGTGGAAGCCTGAAATGGTCAACCTCCTTGCTTGCAGTTTCAGAATCTCCCCCTTCCAGGCTGTTTATCACTTCTGAAACTGTGTTAATAAACTGTTTTATGCAGGGAGCCTGCTCCTGCTTGACAGGCTTTTATTCTGTTCTTCAAAGAGTATGATAAATGTTATGTATTAAGGTTTATTGCTGTCATGTTAGCTCATGTGTATCTTTCTTATATCACCATGAAGCTTCTGCGTGCAGGTGAGTATTTGCGGATATTGCAGGTGTTTTGCAGTTGGAATAAGTTCCGAAGTCCAGCTCTGTTGGGTAATTAGGCCCCTGAGAAGAACCAGCACTGACTGGAAAGTTCAATGTCACATTCTCCTGGGTGCTTAACCTTTAAAGCTGTAACCAGAACTTAGGTGACAGAATCAGTCCATTGAAATGCTGCTGGTGCTTTTAAAACCGTGGATTTTGCTTGCTGCGTGGCAGACTTCACAAAGAGCTGGCTGCGGTATCACGTACACAGTGAAAGGGGCTGGCACACGGTTCTTTCCTACAGCAGTTTATCTGCAGATGTCGTCGCTCTTTGCTGCTGCTGCCCTCTTCTTCCTCATAAAATGTGCTCTCAAAAGAGTGTGACAGGAGCTGCAGAGCTGAGTACCTAGAAGATGGCAGGTGCCTTGGTTTAGAATTGGGAATACCTCGATTTTATCCTCTCAGAGCAGTGTGGTTTATTTTGGGGATAGTTGGGATGTGTGAGGTTCTGCTCCCGGCTGAATTTGCACCGCGAATGGAGGTGCTTCAGGCTTAGAGCCTGACTCGATTGGAATGAATTTCACAATGACCTTCAAAGGCTGCTGCTTGACCGGTTTCAAGGTGGGAAGGTGCTACTGTGTTTCAAGTAGCACTGAGGGGTTTTTTTTTAACACCATTGAAATTGTGCTTCCCTTCAAGCTTGCTTTTTGAGATGAGTTGAATCCATTTGGCTGGAATAATCCAGAAGGGGTCAGCCGGGGTGCAGATGCAGTCTGTGTGCTTTCAGTGCCAAGTATGTGGAGTTTAGCAAATAAATCGAGGCCTCAACCCCAGGTTTCTACTGGGAAGCGTTGGCCAGTTGCTGGTGGTAGCAGCCTTGCGTGTGGAGTGTGGTTTTGCAACCAGCTTGCAGTGCTGAGCCCCAGACCCGCTGGGATGTGACTTGGACACAGTATGCCATGGTTGCAGTGCTGAGGCCTCTCTCCTGCGAGGCTGCATGTGGCTAAAACAGACTCTCTTCCAACTATTCTTCTGCAGAAGCTGAATGTTCGCCGGAGCCTTCTGGAGGATGGACTGCCCTTCCTCGAGTTCTGCGGCGCCGTCATTTACAGCTACGATGCCAGCGACTGCTCCCTTCTCTCTGAGGATATCAGGTAACGGCTCTTCCTCAGTTTCTTTGAAGTGTATTTTTCTTTTTCCTTTTTCATTCTGAAAAGGACTTGGCTCTGCTCTCTGTCTGCTTCTGTTGGTTGATATTGTGCATTTTGTGTCCCTGAGGTCGGCCAGAGGAAATCTCTGGTCATAGTGACCATCTTGTGTTTGGCAAAGCACAGTGGTTGCAAGTGCAGAGAGAAGCTGCTGCTCCTGACAGCCGGTTATCCCTGGGAGGGATATCCCTGACTCATCCACAGCGAGGAGAATTTTCAAAATGCATCTGTGTGTGGTGCTGTGTGCTCGTAGTTTTGCCTTTGGACCTTTCCTCAAAGATGCTGTGGTTGACCCTTGCACTTGCTTTAAATGGAGTCGTGCAGTGCAGTTTCTGATGCAGCTCTGTTGTCTGTGGCATGTATGGTACTGCGTGAAATCAAGAGTGTGTGAACTGTGAACATACACACTGGGCAATGTATGTTTGAGGAAATCCTCATTTGTGATGCTAACAGACTTGTTTTGGTTTTGCTTGATAGCACAGCTCATTTTTCTGGGATAACTGCTCAATTCTGAAATTTTCAGTGCAGCAGGGTAAATAAAGAGCAAACTTGCAAGGGACAATAAACTATTCTCCTCTCTTTGTACGTGCTTATTTCATGCAGTGCTGTCTGTCAGAAATCAAGCTGGTTCAAAAGGTTTTATGCAGCTTTTTGGAGAAGCACAAATTCAACCTGCTGTACAAGGTTGTATGCTGAAAGCCATCATAAAGTCATTCCTGTGTGCCATACCTGTGAAAGGAAGAATATACTGCAAAGATGCAAACATTTCTATTTATGACTTAAATCTAGTATCTTAAGTGCTGAAGGGAGGGCAGTTAAATGTGCAGAATGTCCATCTCTTTTCAGGGGGAGTTTACCTCATGGGGCTGCTGTTGGATTTGATATCGAATGGCCCCCGTCCTATACTAAAGGAAAAATGGCAAAAGTGGCTCTGATCCAAATATGTGTGGCTGAGGAGAAATGTTACTTGTTTCATATCTCTTCTATGTCAGGTACTGTAAATCTGCTATCCCTGTCGGTCTGGGCATGAGTTACCAGGTTGCATGTTACTTGATCTGAGCTTTGAGCAGTAACAAATATTTTGCATTACCTTTGATGGGGAGGCGGGGAATCACCTTCTCCCTCCTCTCCCTTATAATACAGGAGGGTTAAATAAAAGCTTCCCAAAGGGAATAGGGATAAGCCAGTGCTATTTTAAACCCTTTGGTTTGTTAGAGTGAAAAGATGCCTCTGAAATGTCTGATTTTTCCCCAGTGTGTGTATGCTGAGGTATAATAGGGGTGGTTTAATGGCGATGTTCAATCCTTTTCCATTTAGAGCAGACGGGGTGGAAAACTTAATTCCTGGAGGCTATTCAGTCTGGGAGGTAGAAAGCTATGAGTGCACAAGAGATTTGAGGAAGGAAGCAAAGGAAGGAGAGAAACAGCCTCATCCAGCATCAACAAAAAGACAAATAATTTTGCCTTCAGAATACAAAGCGTTTCTGTGTCTTGTATGTGAGTGGCTGCCAAGCGCGTGAGAGCCAAAGAGGGAGCTTCTGCCCGGGTCACCACCTCAAGCTTCTGCTCGTGGCAGTGCGAGATGCTCTTTGAACTGATCCTACACCATGATCCACAGCCAGTTTCTGATGATTCAGATAGTATTTTTGACTTACAGGACTGTTAATGCTGGCACATCTAGTCAAATGGACAGCGCTTACCAGAGTTTGTTGCAAGTGTGTACAACGGTTTCCTGCAGATGTATATTGTATACAAATATATATATTCATGTTGCTGTTAATGTGATGACTGTAGATACAATCCCAGCAACTTTCTTCTCTTCTACTTAGTTATTTTTAATAAAATTCTTTGCAGTTTTCCATTTCTTAGTCACTATTTTTCTTTGGAGGAAAAAATTTTTTAAAAGTGGCTTGTTTCTCAGATTGCAGCATCTTTGTATTATTGAAGTTGTACCTTTATAGTTCATATAGTTTTTTTATTTTTTCCCTTAAATGGCATGGCAGAAATGGAGCAGAAGTCGCCCACTGGGAAGTTTCTATCCTTGAAGGTTTTCATGATGACGTTCTTAGGTGAAAAGCCCTTTTTCAGGAAGTTAGTGGCATATAGTATACACCTTAATTCAGCTCCTCCATATGTGTCTCCCCTTCAGAAGATCCTCAAGGCTTTGTTGTGGTTGAGGTACTGTGACAGTGTCATCATTAAGATGACCAACATTTTGGAGCCACAGATTCCTATAATAGTTCTGTAAGTCGGTACCAAGTATCAGTGGAGACCACAAAAGCAGGAGTCCAAACCAACCAAGCCCCTGCTTTGTATTTGTGAAATACTGCGTGTTTGTCGGTCCTGGAACCACACTTTGGGACTAATTCGGGATGTCCAGCTGCAGTCTCCTGGAGATGTGTGTCTGAATAAGAAGCTGTGAATTTTAAATCCTGATGGAATCGGGACTGGTGGGCAAAAATAGCAGCTTTCAGTTTTCAAGTACCCGTGTTGTCTTAAATCTACAATTTCAAAAATGCTTTTTAATCTGGGTTTGCCATGAGATTGATTTGGACTGGTTTATTATTATTACTTTGACTTACCTGGGCTAGGTGAAGGATCTGGTCACCTAACTGTGTGTTTTTAAATTTAAATGTACTGTGTTGGGACCAGCTCAGTGCAGGGACTGAGTGCATAGCCCAAAGCCTGTTCTCCTGGTAATTGCTTGTGCTTATGATATGAAGTGTTTCCATTAGATGCAGAACAGCAATAATTTGGAACAATTATCATGTGACAAATAGTAAAACAGTATTTGGTTTCATATGCATCCAGTTCCATAGATGGAACTTTTTATTTTTTGCCTTAGAGTCATTGTCTTTTTGTCATCTGGTTTGAAGATGAGTCAGACAAGTAAAATGGAAATCTCGAAGAACTGACTTGCTTTCAGGCACAAAAATGCATGTGCATATTTCCAATATTTCTTTTCTACTTGTTGATATTTGAGGCAACTGATCTTGCAGTCACTCTAGAGTAGCACAAACTGAACCATATAAACATCACAACTTTTTGGAGTTTCTTTACTGGGGGGAGAAAAAAGGCACAGGCTTTCTCAAGTGGTATTGTGCTAAGATTTTAACACTTGCTTTAGAATATCTGTCATCTTTCAGCATCTTGTTTCTAAATTTTGGGCTTAATCTATTTTAGGTTTTCCCAAGGGACTCCAAAGACTGCTCGAGGATGAAAGAATTAAAAAGGTTGGCGTAGGAATTGAGGGAGATCAATGGAAGCTGATGAGTGACTTTGAAATCAAAATGAAGAGTTTGGTGGAGCTGTCTGACCTTGCTAATGAGAAAGTAAAACTTAAACCCTTTTTTTTTTCTGTTTTGGGAGCGCTATTTGTTAAGCTGTGCAAAAGGAAGCTTATTGTCTTCACAGGAGTGCAGTTTGGATGGCAAGCATGTTCTCTAGAAAACAGAAGTATTGAAAGTTATTGGGGGAGGAGGGAAGCTTGAGATTTCCAAAGATCTCAAGAAAGTCTGCAGAATTAAATACTGTTACAGTGGGCCTCTTTTTTAGCAGGTCTTCTTCCCCCCTCAGTTCTATTGACCTCCCTCATTTTGAAGGTAGAGCATTTTTAACTTGGCTGCAGATGTCTCTTGTCCTTTTTCTTACAGTGCAGTAGTCGGTCAAGGGTCCTGGTTTTAATGCCGTGTGTTTCTCGGGGGCACACTGAACCTTTAGGATTGAATGACAGAAATGCAGCCGGGGCTGATGCCTTCAGAAGGGAGTCGCCCTTTCTGTGACACCTACCTGGTGCAGAGAGTGTGGACTTCCAGCAACACTCAGTGCAGAGGCTTAGACAACCTAGGATGCTGGGATGTCTTTTCTGTGACTCCTGTTGGGGAGGTCTCCATGATGTGTCTATTTACTGTTTAGAAACAGTGTTATATCTTACATGTTCTGAATGTAAATGTAGCTACACTTCTGTACTCCTTTATCATGGAAGAGGGCAAAGAGCTCATTACCTTCCAAATATTGTTATAGTTTTGTTCTGTTCCTCAAAGATTTTCTGCCTTTTGGGTATGCAAAATTTTTCTGTACCTGTACTCAGTCTCTCAGTAATCTCCTTTTTTCTCTGCATGTCTTTTTTTGGTGGTTTGGTGGATAACAGCACCAGTCATATTTTCCTGGTGGAGTGAAGTTGTGATGCCACACGGCTTCACTAGGCTTGACAATGTCCATGTTTTGGAAACACGCTCCGCTTAGAATACTGGAGGACCATGTTTGTGAGTCTCCCATCCTCAAGGTTGGAAGGGAAACTCCCTAAATGCCTCTAGGAAAGCCAGCTAGGACAACAGGCTGTGACAACTTTGAATGACACTTAAGGGTAGAAAAGCAACGGAAAACAGCAGTGTATTGGGGTGGTTTCTAGAGTCTTCCAGTGAGCTTTTTCACAGTAGGCTGAATAGCTGTTAGTGTGGAATACAACTGCATTCTTTACACCCTGCACTCGGTTTCTCAAGCATCCAAACGGTAACTGAACAGCCACTGCAAACACTGATACTCCGTTTTCTTAAATGTTTTTGACTGTTTAAAAAAAAATGCAGGTAATTGAACAACGTTCCAGAAAGGAGGGTTTTGTTTTTCAAGGGAGATAAAACAAAAGCAAGAGACAAAACTTGGGCTACATTCTAAAGAGAAACACCTTATTTTGGTTGTATGACAGTGTCCTCTCATGGCACATGTGCTTACCTGGTCCCAGTATAGTCTTTCCAGGTTGACAGCATAGTGACATCCTAAAAATACAGTCTTAGGGCAGGAAAGTAGACCCTTCTAATGGCCAAACTACCTTGTAGTATGGTAAAAGCAGATGTAGGCTTAAAAAGTCTAAAGGTAGAGCTCTGCCCCTAATGAATATGCTTTGCCACTTTTAGGAATGTATTTCACTAAGCACAATTGTTTTGCCCTTTAAACAAGTCATCTTTGTTTACAGCTGAAGTGTAAGGAAATATGGAGTCTAAACGGACTGGTAAAACATCTTTTTGGCAAGCAACTTCTGAAAGATAAGGCTGTCCGCTGTAGTAAATGGGAAGAATTTCCGTTGAATGAGAAGCAGAAATTGTATGCAGCCACAGACGCTTATGTACGTACAAAGTTTGCCTTTCCTTATTAATAAATTTCTTTCCTCATGTGCCTTTTACTGCTTTTTATTGCCTTTCTGCTGGGGAGCATCGCAAACACACAAAGATTATGGTCTGCTGTGGATATGGCATGTTGAAGAGTTGTCCAATACCTTTTCTGCTTTAGATGGTATTTTAGAGTGTGGGGGTAATTTAGAGCTGTCATAAAAATATTTGTTGAAGATGTTATTGCTTGTACTTGATTCAATACTCTCTTATTTGCTGAAATGACTTGAATAGGGTTTATGTGGAAAGTTTGGGTATAAAATTAAGCACTGCTCGGGAAAAAGAAATTCCATACCAAAATAGTCCTGAGCCTGCAATGAATTCCTCTTTTCTTTCTGTTCTGTGATCTTGCAAGACTTCTTTTTTTCCCCATTTTTTAGTGAAGTCTGTGCATGAACCAGATTTCCTGGAGGCTCTGCTGTCTCTGTGCTTGTCAAGTGACAGTTAGACACTCCTCTGGCACACGTGTTGCTTTGTTCATTTAGATGAATACAGTCACCTCAGTGCGTTTTAATGGAGCAACCAGGTGGAATTTATGTGTGTGTCTGTGCAGTGAGCAGAGGCTTTTGCAGATCAACTCAGCTCTTGCAGAGTGACTGTCCTACATACAGGTAGTGCAGTTGACAAGTGTATGCAAAAAGCTGAAAATCACTTACTGCTAATGGTTCTTGAATTCTGTTGTCTGCAGATGTTCACTGTAGCTGGTTAGTGCTTCCAGGTGTGTTCTCTAAGAGGTTCCTGCATGTTGTCTTAAGCTTATGAGCTGGCATCCAGTCTCTTCAGCCTGTTTTAAATAGGATACATGAGATTATAGGCATCTTCCAAGAATCAGGACCTTCTGCAGTAGACACAACAGAACCACAGTGTGACTTAAGAGGAACAATAATTATTACACTTAGATATATATTTTTTAGCTCTGTAGAAGACTGCTGTTTGGAAAGTGGTTGAGTTTTCCATGCACTGTGAAGGGATTTATTAATGTACAGCTGACCACTGTCTGCTCCCTGTGAGGAAAATGTTCTTTATGGGAGCACTTTAATATTGCACTTAGGCTTTTTTATTTCTGTAATGAGATTGGGCAGCACAGCCACACTTTGCTGCCTCCTTTTCTTTTGTGACTCTAAAAACATTATGCATTTCTATTCTAGCTAAGTGTTGAATTGTGGAAGGGTTAGGCCTCTGAACGTGCAGGACCCAAACCAGTGCAAAAAGGGGCTTTGTGTTCTCCAAGCTGCCTGGTGCAGCTGCTTCTCCCAGGCAATGTCTGCCTCTCACTCTGCTCTGCTCCCCTGGCCTGCCTTTGGAGCCTCCTCACAGGAAAGCATGGGAGAGCAACTTGCTTCTCCTTCCTCTTCAGGATGCTTTAACATGTGCAGCCTAATTAGCACATTCCTGTCTTGAGGCTGCTTCCTGCTATTAGAGCTTCTTATTCGTATCAAGGTAAATATTAAATATGTGGAATCTATCTTAGCAGATTCCTAAGTATTCTCTTGGATCATTACATAAAATCCGAATGAGATGGAGCAGATGGTGAGATGGGGAATGGAGGCCTTGGAGCTCTCTCGTGGCAGCTAATTTCAAAAGATAATGAACCTGGGACCTGGTCTTAAGAATATCCACTGTAGTTCAGGCTTGGAGCTGGGGCTTCACCTTTGTGAAATGTTCTGCGATATGTTACGTGGTTGTAATTGTGATTTACTTACTGTTCTTGAGTCATGTCGTACAACTAAAGACATACTAACAATTCCTAAGGAATTCATGCTCTTTCTCACCAAACTAGATTTCCTTGTCTTTCTGTTTGGTCTTTAAAATGTGATTTCTCTACAGCGTTCCAGTGACTGAATTGTGTTTGCTTTCCTCTGCAGGCTGGCTTCATCGTTTATCAAAAACTGCAAAGCATCAACAACAGTGACCAGCAAATACTTTGTGTAAGACCAGGTAAATGACACATTCAAGCATACCTACAACGGAACACGGTTTTCCTTTTAAGTGTGTGTGTGTGTGTGTGTGTGTGTGTGTGTGTGTATGTTCCTTCCCCACACTATCCTTGTGTCAGGATAGGGTCTGACTTGAGAGAGCAGCCAGTAAAGGCTATTAGACCTGTGTTACCTGCTTTGGACTCTTTCCTGCAGTGATGTCTTGGTGTGCTATTTTTCTGCTGCATAAGGAGACGGTAAGAATTTCTGCTCTTGTCATGTATGTTAATGGGATCCCTTTAGTGAGTTTAACAGTTCTGCAGATTTGGACACTAAAATTTAGTTTAAGATGGGGAAAAATACTTGTTACTTACCAGGGTTCTTTGAGGCATGCAGGTAAGACATAGATATTTTCAGAGCAGCTTGGTAAATTTACTTAATCAGAAAGAGCAACTCTGAAATGTTGGGTTTACTTCTCAGTTACATGTTTCATAAGGAGGGCTGAGTGTTGTATGTAGTATATGACTTAAAAACAGTTTGCGGCAGGATCTGACTGCATCCTTGTTTTCTCTCAAAGCATGCAGCTGAAAGCTGCAGTAGTAATTGCTTTTACTTGAACAGTGCTCAGGAGAGACTTTAAATTTCTGGCTTCTCTGCTTAACAGTATTGCAGCACTTCTGAAATGCACAGGTCTTGCTCTTAGAAAGAGGACAGCAATCTGTTCCAGACAGATTATTTCTCTATTGATTTGCATGGGGAGAGATCCTGCTGTCTCTGTGCTGCCACTCATCTGCTCCCAGGGCTGCGGAGGGCTGCACAGTTGGCTTGGTGCTCGTGGCTGTACTGTACGTGGCTTGTGTCTCAGCTCCTGGTAGAATGAAAGCTGCAAATAGCAGCTTCATTGTCGAAGTTGATAAAAGGTAGATTTCCACCTTATGTTAAAGTTCAGGAAAGGTAGCTGATGGATTATTGAATTTACCTCACTGGGATGGTAGTTTCTGATGATGCAAAAGAAACTTCTTGAAAAACCTGAATTCTGCTCTTAAAACATCCCTGCTTATCCTGATCATTTCTGTACACACTGGAAGAATAAACAGCATAAGTCTCTTTTCTGTAAGTCTTCTTTCCTTTTTTTCATTTGAAGGCTGGAGCACTGTGGGGAAGATTACTTCTCCATTTCTATTCATTTTTTAATGATATTCTCAAGTAACTCTATGGCTCTTCTTGCAGGTGAGATGTCAGATAGTGTAAAGGAGCGTTTGACTTCACTAGCTGAAGAGATGGTGGATCTGGCTTCTCATATCCCTGGCTCTTCTGGACAGCTTGGAAACTTGCAGAGGTTGTGGTGTTTTCTGAGTACTTGATCTCTGTCTGCCGAGGTCTGAAACAGTGCAGTCTGTTAACAACTATCTGATATTTCTGCATCCTTCTTTAAATAAAAAAAAAAAAAAAAACACCAAAGCTCACACATAGGGAAACGTTGCCTTTATACCTGCATGTGATAAATACAGCTTTTATCTGGCCTCGTGGCAATAGGTTTGAAGTTAAACATTGCTAGATCTACTTGCTGAAATGCAAGACCTATTTCCATAGACGTTCAGGGCCCTTGTGTGCCTAATTTTATCATGTATCCAGACTTCCAGTAAGTGTGGGAGCAACACCACAGACTGTGTTGTAGAATCTTAGTAGCTTTTCTTCAGTGTCATCAAAAGTTTAAATTCATAACATAAGAATATTCATCTTCCAGAACATATATTCTGGCAGAAAGCAAGCTGCAGCTGAGTGACAAACCTTTGTATATGAGATTTCTGGAGAAATGTCTCTGGAAAAGCTGAGTGTCTCAGAATTCTCGCATTCATTTGGAGATGAGATGGATGCAGTAACACTTGGTCATTTTTTTTGCCTAACTTTTCTATTTTCCTTTTCAGAGTTTCAGAAATACTTTCTGATCTCTCAGAAAATGTAAATGCTTTAAGAAGCACGCTGTTTGGTGGGAACAGTTCCCCCTCCGTATTGGAGAGGAACTGTGCGGCAGCTCCAGAGTCCACAGATGCTGAAGCAGAAAAAGCTAAAATATCTGAATTTCCTAAAAAACTGCAAGGTGACTTCAACATCTGCTCAGATGCTACATTAGCTGCCTTCTGGGAGGGAGAAGGTGATGAAGGAGAAGCAGAGACTGACGACGCTGAGAAGAAAGAAGGGGCTGTAGCGGCTGATTCTAGTGACAGAGCTGGCAGAGATGACTTCATGTCGCTGGATATTACTGAGCACGAACTGCAGATGTTGGAGCAGCAGGCTGCGAAAGACCTGCTAAATGAGGCTGTGCCTGAGGTAATAAGAAAAGCCCTTGTAAAGCCTAAGTGCTTACCGCGGGAAGTGAGCTCATCCTTAATTTCCCACGGGATTTTAAAGGCCGTCTTGCTGAGAGGAAAATAGGACAAGTGAGAGGAAGGGCTTTGAGTCTGCAAAGTGTTCGTGGAGGTGGTAGTCAGACACCGAGCTGCTCTTCTCACTGCTGTGACAGCTAGTACTGAATACAGATGCTCAAGATACTCTTAGCTTTATTCTTATAATTGTTAAGGCACTTAGTACAAATTTCCAGCGATATGAGGAAAAATTCTGCAGTCCAACATCTCCTAGTTGGTCATGAATAGAAACCATTTTTTTATCTAAGGGATCTGTAAACTGTAGCCCTTCCAGTGACTGTCAAATGTCAATTAATACATGTTCCATCAAATGATAATTTCCTTACGTTCCAAGCGTTTCCCATACCTGGTGAGATTAGTTTTGTTTTCTTATTTCCTATGTCTTACATCTTTTACAACTTGTTTTAATATTTTTCCAAAGGTCTTTTGTTATGAGCAGGTATCAGAACTGAATGTTGAGCTGAGTAATTTTCATAAGAGTTCAAAGCATGGACAAATAGTTTATAACATGTAAGAATGGTGTGAAGCACTTGGTAAAATTGGAATAGCTTTTATGATAGAAAAATAAAGGAAAAATATAGATGAATGATGTATTTTTTTCCTTAGGAGGCATCTTCCACAGATAACGAACAAAATATTTCCTGTGTAATTGAGAGTGATGAAGAATTGGAAATGGAGATGCTTAAAGTAAGTGCTTTTGAGTTTTTTTGGGACAGAGTGGAATAGAGTGTTGAGGGAGTTGCTTATATACAATGTATAGAAGTTAGGTGGACTTGGATACCTGAAGAACTCACCTTAGCAGTGTTGGGCCTCAAAACCCCCACCTATCCTGCCACATTTTTAGCACACCAGCTCAGACTTTCCCTTCCATGTGTGTCCTGCAGTTGTGTAGAGCAAATCAGCTGGTGAACGATGATCTGAGTATCGCAATTCAAACCCTTGCGTGAGAAGGCAGCTTGTGTTATGAGGGCTGCTCCCTTGAGCTGTGGGTCAAACCAATTGCTTCGTAGCCACGTGTCTTGCAGAGCTCAGTTCTTTGGTGTTTTTAGGCATTAAGATGTTCTAACTTGTCTTTCCCTGATCCTGCAGAGTGTTTATGCGTTTCAAATGAAGATTTTGAGCAGCTCCAGTGTGGCAGCCGTAGGTGTCGATGTGCCCTTTCACACGTAGAGGTTGCGCATGTGGCTTACAGCTAATAAAGGCAGAATAAAAAAGGACTGGGGAAAAATGTGTGGCTATCCACCAACAGATCTAAGCTCTGCCATAATTAGTTGAAAACCCACATGCCACTGTGTCTCGTTGCTTCAGACAGGCATAGGATGTAGCCTTTCATGCTCTGGATTAATTTGCTCCTTGATTCTCAGTCGTTAGCAGATGTTGACGATTCAAAAGTAGTTTTGGCTGAGAGAGAGTCTGATAAAACTGGAAGAGAGACGGAGTTGAAGTTTGCTCCAGATGTGGATGAAGATGAAGGCATTGAGGAAGAGGAGGAGGAAGGTTGGGGTATGTTTGAAATGTTTATTTTGATTTAACCTATATGCTGTAATCTACTCTCTGTAAAAGCAGGAGGCACTTGGCTTTTCAAAGTGGACAGTTAAAGCTGTCCACCTGATCTCCCAAAGAGCGCCTGTTGATGCAGCAGGATGAAAACTTGAAGCTGAAGATGGTGTTGGCTAAACACAGTTGAATCCTGCCATGATCAGTAGTTTGAACCTGATGGGAGTAGAAGCAAATCTGGGGACACTGAGATCATGTAGAATAGAAGAAACCTGAGTAGAATACAGGTTAGGAGAAGGCACTACTTGAGCTGTATGTTTTCTGTTGTAGCGCCACCTCTACTGCTTCTTTGTTTGGTAGGACTTGTTCAAGTTGTTCAAGAACTGCATTTCCTTAATGTAGTTAAGATCAGTTGATCTTGGGTGTTCTTTTCAGACCATAATTTTGTGAGCAGCTTAATGTCAAGTACTGATTAGCATGAATTCACTTAGGTTTCTAGAAGGCACTATTGGTGCAACATCTTTTACCTCTTCTGAAGAGTTCTGAGTAACGCAGCTGTACACTACAGTACCTACAGCTCTGCCACCTTGCTAATAAAACCATATGTTCTTTGTGTACTGTCTCTCAGAAGCCTGCTTGTGGGGTTTTAATCCTTAATTTCAGCTGAGAAATGTCTTTAAGTTTCATGTATGTTTTGTGAAGTCACCCAAATCCCAGGCCCTGGCCATCACTAACCATAAGCAGTCTGTTGCCTTTCAAGCCATCGCTGCTACTTTCTAAAATTCAGTTCTTGATGTGTCGTCTTCTTCCTCTCTCCCCTTGAAGATCCATTGCTACCAGCACCTGATGACAGCCAAGTTGCCTGTCTGAAGACCTACTTTGGGCATTCCTCTTTTAAACCGTAAGTATCTCTTCGGTTTACACTGCACACTCTGGGCTTCAGTTTCTTTCCCTTCATTCAACATGAATGACTTTTACTATTCTTTATTTTAATAACCACTAACAAACTGGGACCTTTGGAAAACCTTAGGAAAGAAAAATCAGTCTTTGCCATGATAAAGTATTGAAATATATTGTAGCTACTTCTCTGCAATTTGTATTTTCAGAGCAGAGGATGAGTTTCTTTGGAGTCTGACAAGGCTCCCATGATTAACACTTTGCTCTCTGACCATAAACCTGACACAGCGTTTGGAGAAAGCTGTTTTAATTGTTTCAAAAGGGGCAGAACCTTGTTTTGTATTGTGGGTTGTCATTGTTTTGATTAATTCACTGTACCTTCTTATGGACCTCTGCGAAATAGCAAGTTTCCAAAAGACGTGTAGTTTCACAGAATTACATCTTTGACCAAAAGAGGAAAAAATCTTTAATTTACAGGGTCCAGTGGAAAGTGATCAGTTCTGTTTTAAAAGACAGAAGAGATAATCTTGTCGTGATGGCAACGGGTAAGTAACTTTTAAGCCCATGCTTACGAAGATGTGCCAAATCTTTGCCTTGCTGGGGAAATAAGGACATTGAAACTTGGAGAGTGCTTCCTTGGATCGCAGGGCAGAGTGTACAGGGCTCATCTCCTTCTCCAGACTCTGCTAGGTGCAGCCTGCTGTTTTGCTTGCACTTATGTCCGTCTTCACTGCTGACCTTGCTGTAGAGAGGTGCCTTGAAAGGATGTGGGTCACGTTTGTCTCGCATCTTTGTCCCTGTGCTGAAGGAACAAAATCTTACAGGGCTCTGATGATGCTAACGTTGCCTTGCACAGTGGCACTGAGGGGCACAAAGCATGATGCTCTATTCCAGGCTTTGCTGTTATGTTTTTCTTTAAGGCTACGGGAAAAGCTTGTGCTACCAGTTTCCCCCTGTTTACACTGGATGTACTGGAATTGTCATCTGTCCTCTTATTTCACTGATGGAGGACCAAGTGCTGCAGCTAACGTAAGTAACACGGTAGCGATCGGCTCCTGCCGCATTTCCTATGGAAAGCCACAGATTCTGCTGTCTGTGTCTGTCAAACACACGTTTCTCTAGAAGTAAATGTATCTCTAAATGGTGTCATGAATCTCTAAATGGTGTCAACATTGCTGCATTTGCCCACGAGATAAATTGTAGCTGAATCTGCAAGGCATGTGTAGTGGTGGGTGTTTCATGCTCATTACCTGATCCACAGGCCCCTTTCTGTTCAGGCCAGACAGAAGGAGCAAATGCTGTGAAAAGTTGCCTTAAAACTTACTAGGGCATCCCTTGCATCCCAGCAGTAGCATCTGAACATCAGGCAGCTGAGGACTGGAGGTGGCTCACATCAAGGTTATTGCACAGATCTTTTTTCAAGATAACAAGAGATCTACTATCACTTAACCTCCTCTTAGATATAGAAGCCTGATGCTGGAGTTGCTGGGCGATACTGAGTCACTAAAATACAACTAGTCATTAAGTGTGACCAAAATATTCCCTTTTTTATACTAATACTTGTTAGTGCCGCCTGCACTTGCACCTGTTTGCTATTTTAACAGCTATGCCATTTTGATATAGTGCATCTATATTGCAGAGTGCTGCAGTCAGAATCTTGTGCTGAGTTGTCTAGATTGTTTTTGCCTTGTCTAAGTTGGAATGAAAATGCCCTGAATGAGAGAAGAGACTTTCCTTTGTATGAAGGCTTTTTAAGCAAGGAAAATCTATTATATGTGAGATTTTCAGCTGCACAAAGACATAATTTGCAGCAGAATGGCTGGACAACCTAACTCAGCTCTTGGGCCGAGTATTGAGCAGTAGAGTATCTATAATGTGTAGATACTTTTGTCCTTTCAAGGCTATTGTACTGTTAGTGTCAGTGTAAGATGACACCCGTTTTATTTGGTGCCTGCTCAGTGCAGGCACTCGGTTTCAAAGGCTGAAGAGACTGAATTTCTCCAGTAATTGGGCTGTCAGTCAGGATGTGATCCTATCAAGAACTGAAATGTGGAGGAGTGAGAGGGGAGAAGGTGATGAAATAAGTAGCTATATTAAAAGCAGTAAATCACTAAGTTAAGAGGATGGAGGTCCAAGGTTCTGGTCAAGACTGAATATCAAGTGACTGAGTTTATAAGCGTAAGTATTGAACCTCTCTTTAGAAAGCAGACGCTCAACTGAGCTGGTGGATGTGGTACCAGTAGCTTGGAAAAGATCTAGAGATGAGACAGAAGACTGGAAACTAATAAAGCAAGTTCAATGATCTGAACGTGATGAACTGCATGAGAAATCTGGAGACTGTTCCCTACCATATTTGTTCTTAAAGATTTCTGGGAAGCAGTGTACCTTTTGGAAAAGAAAAATGTTTTTCATCTGCTTGACTCTTGTTCTCATAACACGTGTTGTGAGAGCTGGATGGAAACTAGAAGGACAGTGACCTACCATTCTTCTTTTTTTTTTTTTTTTTTCTTCAAGGGTTTTTATTTCTACAGCAATCCTCAGAGGAAAATACTCTGACCCCACAGCTTGAAGGTGTTTTTTATAAATGCTTTATGTGCTTTGATAAGCACTAGGTTTAAGTGCTGGCACAGGCTGAGAAGTGAAGCAAAAAACATCCAAGTTGGTTCATGACTGTGTTTCTTTTTGTTTGTTTTTAACTGCAGAATGTCAGAGATTCCAGCCTGCTTGCTTGGATCAGCTCAGTTGAAAAACATCAAAGAAGACATCAAAGCGTGAGTCTTACCTAGGCTTTCTGGGGCTGCAGGCGCTGACGTAGCAGCATTTGAGTCAATTGGATGCTCTGATCTGACACTTCTGAAGCTCTTGCCTGTGGCTCAGGCCTGGAAGCTGGCGGTACTGCTTGCGTGTGCCCCTTAGCAGTGCAGAAGGGATACAGCCACTTTCCCGTGCCCTTTGGCTAGGGAGATGACTGGGTTTTAGTCAGGAATCACAGGTTTTAGACCTGTATTTGTCACCAGGTTATCTTGGTGGTCCCTTCTAGTTCAGAAAGCTAGTTAGTCTCTCTTCTATTGTTTATCTTGCCATGTTGTTTACTGCTTGGGTATCCTGCTAACTTTGCATCCTTTCCACTGCATTCATCCCTTGCTTCCTCTTATCCCCATCCAAAGTCCATCCTTATCCCCCTTTATGTCATCTAGACTATTACGCTTTCATTTATTTCAGTGGGATTGTTCGCGACTACTTCTTCCATGATTTTCCTGATGTATTTTCCTGATGTTGTAGGGGTCACTATAGAGTTATATATATGACTCCGGAGTTCTGTTCAGGGAACTTATCATTGCTCCAGGAACTTGACCGAACGATTGGTAAGTTGTGGTTAAGGTTGAGGATAAGTTGACAGCACCTTAAAATCACAGTTGCACTTGAACTTTTTTTTAATGCTTTGAGGCTTTTTTGCCCCCTCTGCTTCTCACCATTAAACAGGTTAGGTAAATGGCTGCCAATAAATGGTATCTGAAGGTCATGTCACTGATCAAAGATGCAAGTAGTTCAGCTTACTTTTGGCATGGGAATGTAAAAAACAAATAATAGGGTTGTTGGAACAGGATCTCAGTCCTAGGATGAAAATGCATTAATAATGCTTCAACATATTGTAGTCTTTTAAGTAGTTTAAACATTGGATTTTTTCTCAGAACGTAGTAATACAAACATGTATTTTGAAACACGTGATGCTACATTTTAGTGACTTGTTTTCTTAACAAGTAGAATGGTGTAGCTGCCACATCCCTTAAATAGCAGGGTGTATCTAAGGAGCAAACACTAAGTTTTTTTTTTTTCTTGTATGTGTGATTCGGAAATTCAGTTTTCAGTGCTGTAGATAGGCAGGACTGTCTGGGAAGAAGCTGAGCAAGGAGAACATCTGTAGAGACATGAGAACCTGTGTACTTAGCTCTGAGGCCAAAGTTTAGAATACAGAATATCTATACTGGGGCTGAAGAGTGGTGTGTGAGGGGGTTTTATTGTTTTTTTTTGCTGTTGGATAAAACGTAGCATTATTTTGCAGGGGCATGCTTGACCTGTTTCTTCCTTTATTTTTCTGTACTTTCATTTTTCTCCTCAGTGTTTTCCTGAGATTCACAAGTTTTGTTTTCCAGTTAAGGAAATAGTTAATGACATGTGTAAGTCACACAAGTGATGACTGGTGAGGAAGTATGAAAAGGGAAGATGAAGTGTGGTTTAATTGTTGGCAATAGCTCATGGGTTTGCCCCGTGGAGAAAGATTTGAGATTTGGAAACTGGAGGAAGAACAAAGGTGGGAGAAAATCTTTGTATGCTCTTAGGCTGTCTTATATAAGAGACCAATATGAAAAGGGGCTTGAGGAGTCCTTACAGCAGAAGATATTAAGAAACAAGAAGGAAAACAGACTGCTAGGGGCCCTATCAGTAAAGCTTGAAACTGAGCAGAATGTAGTGTTTTGTATTTTGCAGCTTCCCTTGTTGGTTTGTTTGCTATGTAAGCACTTCTTCCATGTTATGGATTTGTCTCCCCAGGTATCACCCTCATAGCTGTTGATGAAGCTCACTGCATATCAGAGTGGGGACATGACTTCAGAAGCTCCTTTAGGAGTTTGGGCTCATTGAAGAAGGTGCTGCCCTTGGTAAGGTTTCATGATAGGTTTGATTTAAAGTCTGAGAAAAGGATTCCCTCTCCCTCAAATGACAGAGTGAGCTCTCACCTTCTGGTACTGCTTTTCTTTGGGTTTACCTACCTTGTTTTGGAATTTGTGCAGGCTCTATCAGTCAGGCTTTGCATCGTTTTCTTCAAAACTTACTGGCTAGCTTGTCTTCACCTCTTTTTCATGGTGGATATTCTGAATCTGGAATAACAGATATTTTTGGAAAGTAGAGTTAAGATTTATTTGGATCTCTTTATATTGGAAGATCTTGTACTGAAATGTTTTGCGCGCTTTCTAGGGTTTTTTGTTTGTTTTTGAAATTGAGTGATTTGCTAGGACAAGCAGCAGAGTTTTCTAGGCACTCCTAAAGCACGCTTGCAGAAGGTCAAAACTTAGGCCTCGACTGTAGGAACCACATCAGAAAAATACTATAATATCACTGAAGATACAAGAACATATAAACTCAGGGAAGAAACCTGTATATACAAGTAGTGTTTTATCCCTTCTCCTGAACAGTATAACCAAAGGTCTAAGTATCAGTGAGGGGAGCTACTCAAACTGCTCGATTCCACTGTAGGTTTTTTGTTTGCTTTTTGTGGTGTTTTTCATTACAGGTTCCCATCATGGCTTTAACTGCAACTGCAAGCCCTTCGATTAGGGAAGACATAGTGAGGTGTCTGAACCTGAAGAATCCCCAGATCACGTGCACTAGTTTTGACAGACCAAACCTGTACTTGGAAGTTGGGCAGCAGAGTGGAAATATCCTTAGGGATCTGAAGCAGTTTCTTATTAGAAAAGAAAGGTGAGGGTTTAAGTATTGAGGGAACAATCTGCAACAAACTGAGCACTAGTGGTAGACTTGCAACTGATGTGATGACTTTTCATGTTAATTAAAATGAGGGTGGTGGAGAAAACAGGTCTAAACTATTTATATGTTGAATTTTTGAAGAAATTGAACTCCTGCAAAAGGCACACCTTTTTAATTAGGGTCCAATAGAGTTTTTGCAGATCATTTCTTTCTGCATCTTTACATATTTTAGCAACCTTTTCACATGTTTGCTGTTATTTTTGTCAGTTGTAGGTATGAGTTTGAAGGACCCACAATCATCTACTGTCCTTCAAGAAAGGCCACTGAACAAGTTGTTTCTGAGCTTGTAAAACTAAACGTGGCCTGTGGTGCATACCATGCCGGTATGGGAATCAAGGAAAGGAGAAACATCCATTACCAATTTATGAGGGATGAAATCCAGGTAACTAAGTGTGTGTAGTCTCATCTGTGGCAGTAGGGTCTCTGGCAGAAAATGGGTCAGTCACTGCGTCAACACATACACTGGAAACATCAACCTGTCTTTCCAGTTTACTCTGTGGATCTCCCATTCTGAGCAAGAAATTGCTGGTCTGTGCTGACAGTAGTATTGTTGGCATGTTGCCAGTTCCTTTAGTACATCTGTAGCATCTGAGGAAGCTGGTGGTAGGTGAAAACATGCTCTCCTGTCAGCTGCTTTATTGGTTCAAAATGCTTTCCATCTGCTCCTTGTTTCATAGTGTGTTGTAGCTACGGTGGCATTTGGAATGGGCATCAATAAAGCAGATATCCGGAGGGTTATTCATTATGGTGCCCCTAAGGAAATGGAATCCTATTACCAAGAAATTGGGCGAGCTGGTCGTGACGGGCTTCCTGCTGCTTGTCACGTACTGTGGACGTCGGCGGACTTGGTCTTAAACAGGTAGGTGATTTGAGAGCAGCTGCTTAGCTGTGGAGAGCCACGACTTACTACCTGTGTTATTTGTTGCTTGCTCTCAGGGAATACCACAGTGGGGATTAAATTTGCTTTAAAAGCACAGTGGCTAATGTCCTAACACATTTCTAATCTGGCCACTTGTGTTGATGAGGAATTGCCAGTGCTTGTTTGGAAAACTGGAAATGAAGGAGGATTTTTCTGTACAACCTTTCCCTCCTCGCTCTGCATCGCACTGCATTAATTTCTGTATTTTAGTGGCTTGTGGGGCCAGAAGAGGGTCTCAGTCTCTCCATCTCTCCTTTTTGAGAATATTTGCTTGTAGGTAGCATAGCATGAGTTTGGGATTTTTCTGAATATTCCCCATGCTACAAAAATTTAGCTTCTGGAGAAACTGGGAAGGAGGTTTTGATCTGCTTTTAGTAGGAATTTTCTTTCTGTTTTCAGTCAGATTCCTAGAGTTGACTGGCATTATTTCTGTTTCACTGAGACAAAGGGACAGCGATTAATTTGTTTTTCTTCTTGACTGACAGGCATCGTCTGAACGAGCTACGCAATGAAACATTCCGATTGTATAAACTTAGGATGGTAGCAAAAATAGAGAAGTACCTTACCTCAAACAGCTGCAGGAGGAAGTGAGTACTGCATTTTATTGCATGTTTCCTATAACTTCAGAGTTAGCATTAAGAGCCATTGTGGCTCAGTCGCCATGGAAGGCCTTTTATTTCCAATGTGTTCTATAAACATGTTCTTTAGTATTTGAAAGCACTGTCTAGAAATATGATCTTCAGCATGTTTAGGAATATATATGCATATGTATAAGTGTGTATATAATATATAAGAAAGATCAAAAAAAACTTTAGAGCATTGAAGACCAAACAACTGGCTTCCCAGTGAATTAATTCATGGTGTTGATTTGAACCCGTTGCTTTCTGGAATGAGTTTAAAGGGTTAATGAGTTTAAATTCCTGTGTTTTATGTCATTTCTTATGTTTCCATGGGTAGAATCATCTTGTCTCACTTTGAAGACAAGCAACTCCGCAAGGTTTCCTCGGGCATCATGGGCACAGACGAGTGCTGTGATAACTGCAGGACCAGGTAAATGTTCTTCCCTGAAGACTGATGGGAGAGGTTTGCTTCACTCAAGCAGATTTACCAGGCAAATGATCCAAAATGGACTGACTCTTTCTGTTCACTCATTTTGCAGGCCTTAGCCTGAGAAGGGGGGGGAAAATGTTTTGGCTATTAGGTGCTGTTAGAAGTATCTTAAGTGCAAAAGACGGTTCAAATATTTATATGCTAAATAAATCAGAAGATGGAACAGTCTTCTGTCAAAGCACACAACGTGAAGAATTGCTTAGCTGGTTGTCCAGCTGTCTTCATCACATGAGATTTTGGCTTTTGCTTCTTTTCATTTTTAATCACAGATGTTTGTTTTAAAAGTATGTTTAACTGCTTATATGAATGGAACTTAGAGTGTGCATTTGTTTTATCATGCCCTAAATACGAGAAGGGGGAGCATCGGGGAATTAGATCTTAATGTAATTAATTATGGTTTTCATGCATTTCAGAACTTCTCGTTTTGCGACCTCCAGTGACTCGGAAGGAAATTTACAGGACTTTGGACAACAAGCCTTCCAGCTCATGTCTGCAGTGAGTGCCCTGGATGAGAAGTTTGGGATGAAATTGCCCATTTTGTTTCTCCGAGGGTCTGTAAGTGACACTTGAACTCTTGTGTTTGGAGAGCAGAGGGGTGGTTCTGGTGCCCTGCCCTCTTTCCTGATGTCCTAAGTGATATAGACACATGAAGATTAGCACTTCTGCCAATGGCCTGGCTGAGGTTCTTCCAGTAAACCTTAAGTGCTCCAGTTGTTTATAGTGAATTGGATGGTTTTAGTGGAGACAGTTAAGTTGCTTCTCTGATTTCTTTTATCTTGAAGGAATTAGCAGTTTCAGAGTGAAGAAAAGCATCTATTCATGGTTATCTGTTGATTTATGAATAAAGCAGATGATTTTGTGTTCTGCCTTAACACTGCTGACCTGATGGTCAGGTTAGGTTAGGTGCAACTGCTACTCAGGTGACATGAACAAGTATGTAGTTTATAGTCTCATGTGCAGCTGTTTTAAGTAGGGTTATATTAATGGCATTACAGAAATCTGAATAAAGTACTCCGATTTGTGGTTTTACAGACAACGGGTTCTATGGAGAAATGCTGTGGGAAGTGTATTCTTCCTCACGCAGGTTTTTGGTTCCTCAGATACAGTGATTTATGTATTGTTTTTCTTTTTTCCTCACAAAATATGCTGACCCATTCTTGTGAATTTCAGAATTCTCAACGTTTGTCAGAAAGATACCGAAGACACGCTCTTTTTGGTAGTGGAAAAGACTGGCCGGAGAGTTGGTGGAAATCACTGGGCCAACAGTTGATAAACGAGGGGTTCCTCAGAGAAGCCTCTGGGCATAACAAGTTTGCCACCATATGTGTGCTTACCCAGAAGGTAATTTTTGTTGTAAAACAATCTCATTAGCAACTTCTCTTCAGCAATCTGCAGCTGAACCATATGGTGTGTTTCTTACAGGGTAGAAACTGGCTCTCGAAAGCTGGATCTGCCTCGAGTCCAAGCCTTCTCTTACAGTCTAGCGAAGACCTAAATCTAAGGAAACCTTCTAGAAGGTAATTGGAGTGTGCATGCTCTCCTCAGTGCTCCTTTCATATATTTTAAACATTAGACAGCTTGTTTCTTAAGCTTATATTTCACAGATAGCAATTCTATGGTATTGTTGGTGTTCAAATACCAATTATGGCCAGAACTTGTGAGTTGCACAGTAACGAACCAGAGATTGCAGTGACTTTGGCATAGCAACAAATAGCTTCAGAAGCAAATTTTACAATGGAGACCTTTCAGGTGCCTACGTTGTCATTACCTGACTGTTAGTTGATATTTTTTTTAATGATCACTTTCTAGCGACATGGAGATTAGAGAATGCTTTTTGGGCTTTTCTATAAGACTAGATTTTTGTTGCTGGTAAAAAGTTCCAGTAGCTCTAGCATGCTTTTGTCTGTCTTGTTTCCCAGAAGCAGTGAATAATTTTTACTTTATTGTTCTAAAAATACCCTTATACAAAGTTGAGTTCAGTTTGCTTAGCAACATAACGATTGTCTGTTTGATTCCAGTAAGACTGAATTGATTTTCTTATAGCACTAGGCCTGCTGTGGTTTCTGAACAGCACTCCCCGTGTGGGAAAGTAACCAAGTTGTCACCAGTCAAACAGGTCCGTACAAGTACAGTCTTCCTTGCATTCTGCAGTGCCTCGTTGCTTGTATTAAAACTATATTATTTATATATATTTATACTATATATTTAAACTATATGTGTGCATATATATACTGTATATATTTAAACTATATTATGGACTCTCAAGTTAGTGTTTTGCTGCTTATAAATTGCTTTTAAATAGGCATTTGTTTGTCTTGTTTCAAATAGATGTCTTTGTATGAAATGTTTTCTCATGAGAGAAAAGGAAAAACTTCACCAGGAAAAAATGATGCACTTAACAGGTATAGTAATCCAGGCTAAAATGGTTAGTAATGTTTAGCTATGTAATAAGGACCCTGCTTTTGTAGTATGACCCCTAAAATAGTATTACTATTTCAAGTGAGGAGCTTGATGCTGGCAGAAAATTGGAAAATGAGAAATGTCACTTAAGCTGAGTAATTACCACTGTAGCTGTACAGGGAAAGATCGTTTTAGGGAGAATTATATTCTAAACTGTGTGCTATTTTATACTTGGCTCGGTAAATCCAGGAAAAGATGCTGCTAGGCTAGCCTGTCTGCTTGCAACATTGCAATACAACACCAGCAGTCTCGTTTCCTCTTGTTATGGAAACCTCTTTAACTATAGGCTCTGTGCTGTGACACAGCACGCTCTGTATGGATGTACCAAGCTCTACCAACGGATAACTCTGCTTGCCACGCAGCAGCTCTGTCTTTGCCACTGATGCTTTTAAATGTGTTAACTCTGGCTAGGGTCAACGTTCTCGGCAACAAGGGGAAAAAAACACAAGGCACCACTTGTGGAGTGCTTTGAAAATAACGTTATGTACGTACAAGGGCTTGTACATGCCTAACAATACAGGAATCCAATTCTAGGTAGAGATTGAGGTGTTTTGTTTGCAAAACTGTTGTATTTATACCTGAGTTTTGTACCATAGAAAGTTACTTTTAAGGTACAAGATCAGCCCTACAGAGATGTCTGTCACATTTGGCTTTGAGATGCTGTCTGCAAAAAGCCCAAGGGCAAAAGCGACAGTTTCCTGGAAGCTGTTGTTGAAATGATACTGTGGAAATGCTGACAAAAAAAACAAGTTGAGTGGCTGCTCTCCCAGATCTTTGTATCAAGTACATGAATAAACTGGTGTCCTAAACAAGTGCTGACCTAATGCTGCTTTATTTTTAATTAGGGTCTCTGGATGCTCACCAGTCAAACCTCTTCCTTCAAAGTCTGCAGAATCTGTTTCATCTCATGAAAAAGAACTGCAGGTAAGTGTGAAAGCAGAAGGATATCTAGAATTGCAGTCAAACTGCAGTCTGGGCAGCTCTTTAATACTAGAAATTTTTTTCACCAGAAGTTCTAGAAGACTTAAAATGCATTATTTGGTTTTGTGTATTTGAGGAAAAATGAAGGATGCTGTAGTGGTGTGGGGTTTTTTTTTTTTTACTTTAAGTTATTTTTGATGTGCTTGATCTAAAGCTTCTTCAAAAGACTGGTGCTCTCCTTTACAGACTGCCCTGTATGGCAAGTTGTTGACAGCTAGGCAGAAGCTGGCTAATGAGAAGGAAATTCCCCCAGCTGTCCTGGCAACCAATAAGATCCTTGTGGAGATGGCCCAGATAAGGTAAGGTCTGCAGGCAAGCAGACATGTAAATGCAAAAGACTGGAAAGCCAGGTCAGTAAAATAAAGCTAAGCTAACATGCAACTTCTGTCATCAATGGCTTGAATAATTGTTTCCCATATATGCTTCTAGTTCAATTAGGTTTTATATCAGTAGAGATGTTAACAGATTTCTAGCTTGTTAGAGAACTTAGTGCTACCAAAAAATAGGGTGGTAAGGGGCAATAGAGTGTGTCTGAGTGCTTTTGTTGTTCACCCTGATTCAGGCCTACAACTGTTGAGAATGTGAAGAGAATTGATGGTGTATCTGAAGCAAAATCTACCATATTGGCCCCTCTCCTGGCAGAAATTAAGATGTTTTGCCAAGTGAATAATTTGCAGGTAATTTTCAGGATTCAGCAAAGTGCCTGCTACATTGCAAGAGTCTTAAAGAATTATGATGGTCTGCAGCTATCCTATTATCTCCTTCAGTGTGTGTGTGTGTGGGGGGGGGGGACACGTTTTTATTTCTTTTCATCACAGTTGTCCCATCCAATTATACTAGCCTTGACTGCAAATGTTTCCCAAATTGGAGTATGCTACTTAGATCTCTCTTAAGCAGAGCTGGACCCTGGTTTGGGGGTGGTAGAAGGCAGGTCTGCAAGTCCCTTGGACAATCTCATATTTGTTTTTATTAAGGCAGGTATATGTAGATGTCTGTCCTGATTCTTATTTTATTTTTGCTTTGCTTTTTAATTCTAAGGCTTCTCTCCCTGTGCAGTATGGAGTGCCAAACCAAGATGAATAACTCCATTTCTGATATCCCTTCAAATTACTTGGGGGAGGTTGATCCATTGGTTATTACTGGGATATATTTCTAAATTGTCTCTGTATCATTTAGATGGATGTATTCCCAATGTCTGGATCTAGAGATCAGAAGATGATGACAACTCCCCAGAAGCAAGCTAGAGTGCTTTCTCCATCAGAGCATGTCACATATGTCCTATTCCAAGAGAAGAATCTGTCCTTGGTAAGAATTTTCCCTAGGGAGGCCTCTTTCTTGTTTAAAGTTAACAGCAGAGACTTTTCGTTAAGTGAGAGGCTTGCAAGTTTGTGCTGTTAAATCCTCTGCTGCTTCGGTAAAGCACTGAGGCTGCATCTTCCCTGGTAAATAGTAGTTCACTTTCCTGTACTGACAAAACAATAAATATGAAAAACACATCTTGCTGCAAATGAGACTATAGTGAGATAACATCCAGCTTTCTACTTAAGAGTGCCTGCAAAGTGCTTTGGGTTTTTTGGGGCTGAGAAATGCCGCATCCTCTGGCTACTCTCTGGGAGCGAGAGCTTGCCAGGCTTGGGAGTTTCGCTTTGTTTAGGACACTCTTATCACCTTAACTTCTGTCATTGTTTCCCCAGCGGACTATAAGTGAGAGCAGATCTCTTCCTCTTTCTGAGGTTGGCACTCACCTGTGCCAGGCAGTGAAAGCTGGCTGCCCTGTCAATCTGGAACGAGCAGGTTTGACTCCAGAAATTCAACGGATGATTTCTGATGTTATCTGTAATCCTCCCATTGACTCAGGTGAGAATAGCAGCTCTGTGGATAGCACGGTGCATAGCAGCATTGTGAATAAAGGGCATGCTTTCTCTGTGGGTATTGATATACATCTATATAAGTGTTTTTGTTTGTTTTTAAGACACAACCAAAATTCAAGCAATCAGGAAGCTAGTTCCTGCAGATATTGAAATGTATCTCATCAGGATGACTATTGCAATACTGGAAAAAGAGGATGGAAGCAAACCTCAGGATGGATCACACAACAAAAGGACCCTGGCACAGTCAAGCAGTCGGCAAGAAAGAGGAGTGGGTGACACAAGCAGGGAAAATGCTTTGGGAACAGAAACAAAGGTTAGTAAGAGAAGCTATAAAACTGACGAGGAAGGCAGTGGCGATGCCTGCCCATCTTCCGTGGGTGCTTCTGTTGCCTTGAATGTCTGGGCATAGCTGTGATGAAAACGAGCATTGAGCTATAAGTTAGAGTTACAGAGAGGAAATCTCTGCTCAGAACAGAAAATAAGGAGCTCTCAGCTGGTGTTTTGAGGTGGCCTACTAAGCTTCCAGCTAGTTTCTAAATATCCTACCTATATCCCAAACCTTAGCTCAGTACTTTACTCAAAGGCCACCCTGCATTGAATCCTTTTACTGCCTGCACTAGGATTTGTGGTCTGTTATGTACAGGAGTTTCAGGGTTTGTTTTTTTTAACGTGGATTTAAATAACTTTTCAAAACTTGCCGTTTCACCAAATTGATTTCCTTGCCTTTCAGATCCTTTTTGGGGTTTCAAAATGTCCACAATGTAACTTCTTCCCCAAAGTTGACCGTTTCTCAACAGTTCAATTGCTTGAGCTCTAATTACTTTTTTCAATTTTATAACTAGCTGCTACAGCTAACAACCAGGAAGAAAGGTATTAGAAAACAGATAACATTACAAAAAGGAGTAGATTGGGAATCCAAAAGCTAATCGAAACAGGCATTGCTGACTTAGATCTCCTTCAGAACATTCAATTCCCTGAAGCAAACAGTCTTGAAAATGCAGCTTTGGTTATTCTGAAAAGCTAATGCTTTGAAACTTCGCCCCATTGTATACTAGACAACAGGTATTCTGTTAAGAGCTTAGAAAAATCAATATGCTCTGTATGCTCACTGCTCACTACTTTTAATTAAATCCTGCTAGAAAAACACAACAGAAAACAGCTTTTTTTGAGTGAAAAAAAGATTTTGGAGTTGGGATGGAGGAAGTGCTCAGCACTACAAAGGGGGCTGAAATACAAGTTCTAGTTCTCTTGTTCATGAAATAAATGTCTTGTGTGCTCGTTTCTTACTGGGAGAAACAGATGAGAAATAGTAGAGATCTCATGAAGTGGAGGTGTTCATTTGCTTTCTGAATTACTAATTTGCTTTTAAGTATAACTCTCTATTTAGTTATTTGTACTGCAGCCTGAATGCAGTGATAAGCTTAGCAGCCTGCTTTATTTCTCTCCTATGGGAAGGCTGTATGGAGCATGGATGACAACCAGCCTGGTAACAGTAAGGGAGGTGCAGCAGGTGGTCGGATGCCCATCACAGCAGCCTCTCGGAAACAGCCTGCCTTCGTAAATCTGGATGAGGAGGAACAGCTTCCTGACTCTCAGGCAAAGGTGAGGGTGCCTGTAGCTCTGTGCTACGAACAGATTGCAGATCTCATGCAAAACCTAAATCCCAGCTTATATTTTTGGTCTCTTCTGTGCCTAAAACCTTGATAGAAAGGTTTGGCCTGAAGTGTGCAAGCAGCCTCTTGTTAATATGCTTGGTGTAATGACATCCTCCCCTTTCCTGTTGTTCTGGCCTGTGTCTGAATATGCCAGTTCTTGCCCTCTAGTGGGAAGAGGTTTCCAAATCTTAGAGAGCATTTTGCTGGTTTTGCTTTTGCATACAGGGTGATGTGAAATTGTATGTCAGTCACATGAAGGATTTTTGCAGTGGTGTTGTATGAAATGAAATCTCATAAGCCCGTACCTCACGTTTGTCTAACAGGAGCTTGTTTTGCTCTGAGCAGCACCCCTCCTGGTACACAGCTCACCCTGAACTCCCAGTTTGAGGCTGGGAGATAGTGATGCAAGTGCAAAGCCTAATGCAGATAAATCATCCTGCAGTCTGCTGGGCTTAGTGACAGACATCCCCGAAAAACTGTTTGGTCAGTGTAATTTTTTGACCTCTCCATCTTGAGATCAAGCCTCCTGTTGTGCTTCCTTATGGCAGCTTGCCAGTGATTTTTGTTTCTTTTGGTCTGAGGAAAGATAGGCTTCAAGAAGATGGAGTCTTGTGTTATTTAAATTTTCAATATCGATGGCAGAAACTTCCCTTCCATTTGCAAGCTCTTCCTGGAACAAATAGCTTTGTATTGCCATAGCCACCAACACATGCACCATGAAAGCAGCAGATGAAGCCATCCAAGTGTGGTACGTTCTCCCATGCCTTCGGAAGATGCTAGTTGGGAGTTTGGCCTGGCTGGCATTTGTAGGGAGAGAAGTTACCATGGAGAGCACCTCCATGGTCTGCTTGGCACCCAAGTTTGTCCTACACTGGCACGTGAGCTCTTTTTGAAGTTAGGTTTGGCATTGGCTGGGTTTTTTTTTTTTTTTTTTT